>OY731404.1:4292224-4880471 GCA_963425845.1 Sphenostylis stenocarpa | reverse complement strand
ATCATCTAAGTATACAATTGAGAATTTTATGTGAGGTATTAAAATATCATTCATAATATTTTGGAATTCACTTGGGGCATTTTTTAAGCCTTGAGGCATTACGTTCCATTCGTAATGTCCAAAAGGTACTACGAAAGCAGTTTTATATTTATCTTCTTCTTTTACTGAGATTTGATAATATCCTGATTTTAAATCAAATTTAGAGAATATTGTTGCATCGTATACTCTTTTAATTAAATCGTTTTTATTTGGTAATGGGTATCTTATCCATTTTAATACTTTATTTAAAGGTTTATAATTAATAACTAATCTAGGTGCTCCTCGTTCTATTTCATGAGGCTTTCATTACATAGAACCCTGTACAACTCCAGGGTGATTTTGACGGTCTAATTAATCCTTTATCTAAATATTCTTGAATTTCTTTTTTACAATATTCTAAATATTCATTATTCATTTGTATTGGTCTGGCTTTAGTTGGTATTTGTTTTTCATCAAAATTATTTATGTAGGGTAATTCTATGGTATATTTTTTCCTATGCCAGAAAGCAGTAGGGTTTAATTCACATATTTCTTTTTCTATTTTTTCTTCATATGCTTTTATAATTTTCTTAATGTTTTGATTATTTAATTGTTCTTCTATTCTTTTAAATCTTATTTCTTTATTTAACATGTTTATTTGTTTTTTCTTTATTTCTACTTGGCTTATAGAGGATTCTTTTAATAAGTTTAATTCTCTAGTTTTAGGTGGTTTTATAAATTCAAAACAAATTTCTTTATCTAGAATACTTGGTTTTTAAACCTAATTCAGTTACTTGAAAAGGATATAATAATGTTAGAAATGGTGTTCCTAATATTACTTGGAGTGTTCATATTTCTTATTAATACAAAAGAAGTATTATAACAAATTTTATCTTTACATATTTTTACATTTGATAACTTATATTGAATATGCATTTTAGATCCATTAGCGCTAGTTACTTTTTCTAGAGTTTTCTCATAATATTTTGTAGGTATTAAACCTTCTTGAATACAGTTTACATCTCGCTCCTGAATCTACTAAAGCTATAGTTTTAAATTTTTCTTCTTTTATTATTAACGTAATTTCTACATGCCATTTATGTGTTGTCATTAAATTTAATAAACTAATATAACTTTCATCTTTTATATCTTCAGTTTTACTAGAGCTTTCTCCATTAAGTTCTTGATTTTTTATAATATTTTTCCCTTCTAATTCTAATATCCTATATTCTAAGGATATATCATTTTCTTTTAATACTTGTATTTCTTGTTTAAGAGTTTTAATTTCTTCTTGTAAATCTCTTATGGTTATTTGTTGACTTGGACTTTTAAATCTATTATAAATTTCTTTCATGCTTATTGGAGTTATATTTTTCTGGACTTCTTCACTTTGAGTTATTAAACTACTTAGTTGTTGTAGGAATTCAGTTTTTAAAGGAGATTCTTCTAATTTATCTATTATAGAAATTAAAGTAGATGTTTGATCTTTTGTTAGCATATTTATATTTTTACAATCTGAACAATTACATAATTCTGGGCCTAAACAATAATTATCTTCTCGATAATTTTTCTTCTTCACTTGAAGAAGTTTGTTCTATTTGTTCTAATTCTAAGTCACTATTTGTACTTTCTATAGTACTATCGATTTTTCTTCTTCGAATTTATTAGAATATTTAATAGATTTTCTTTTAATTTTTCATCCTCTAATTGATTTATCTTTTTTATAACTTTACAGTTATTAGCATAATGTCCTGGTTTTCTACATTTCCAACATATATTCTTTTTCTTATTGGGTTTATTATATTTGGGTTTTCTTGTCCATTTAGTCTTGTTTTCTATATTTTTATTTTCTATTTCTTGAAATTTTTTATACGGTTTTTTATATGTTTTTTCTTGACGTTTAATTACTTTCTTTTTCTTAGCACTAGGGGCTCTTATTGGTTCCATACCATATTGATAACAAAAATTTCCTATTTCTCTTTTATTAATCATACTTTCTTTTCTAAGCTTATTTTGTAATTTAAAGTCAGTACAAACTTGTACTCCTGTTTCTATAATTATATTATGGATTTGGCCATAAGTTAGGGTATCATAAGATAAAGGTTTACCATAATGATTTTCTAGATTTAATTTTACCTTTTCTGAAAATAATTTAGGTAATCATGCTAAAAATCTTTCTTTCCAGAATCCTGCAAACCCATCTTCTCTTAGGGTTATTTTTGATAAAAAATTATCTTTATACCATCTATAATAAGACATTGTTGGACAATATAAGTTTGCTAATTGGCTAGCTGATCTTTCCTTAAAAATATTGGGATCTCCTACAAAGTTTTGTATTATTGAGTATATTAAGGTTGCTACAACATCTTCTTGATTGGTTTCGGTTTTTATACTATTTAATATTGATAATTTATCTTGTTCTGTACAAAAATTATCCCACCAGCCTTTCAATTGACCAGTGAATCCTTGGATTATGGCTATAGCTGCTGATTTATCACTACAACCCTTAGACTTATGGGCAGTAGCTGCCATAGTCATTTGACAAGTTAAATCTAATATTGCTTGCTCACTTAAACCATCTAAATTCCATTCAATTATATCATTTCCTGAAAAAGAGTTTTGTACTAGTTCCCCTCTTTCTTCAAATTGTACATCTGCGAAAGTGGGTCTAGAATAATAATTCCTAAGTTTTGGATACGTTTTCATTTTATTTATTTCTATTGTATTTATAGAGGTACTTCCTATTTGTTCAATTTTCTTTTTTAATTCTTCTATCTGTATATCCGTATTACTTTTTAACCTTAAAGAATCTAATTCTTATTGTGGGACATTAAATAATTTATATATTGGTTTTACGGGTTCTTTAGAACTACTGGGAATATCTTTTACAATTTTATTTTCTATTCTAGTTAATTGTTTAGACATTACCTTCTAATACGATGTTAGAGTAATTTAATTGAGAATGTAATTTTTTTATATCTTTTATCTGTACTGGTTTTTCTTCACTTTTAACATCTTTATAAGGACTTGCTTCTATTTCTAAATCTTTCGTGGGTTTTATTATAATTCCTTGTTGTGGAGGATATTCTGAAGTTATTAATTCATTATTAATAGTTTTCCATGTGTTACTTATCTTTTCTAAAGGATATAAATTCTTTTCTTGATCGTAATTAAAAAACCAATCAAAGAAAATATAAGTTTATTTCATTTTCTTCTAAATATTCATAAAACTTTTTTCTATATTCTTCCGTTTGTTGTTTAGTAAATGTTTTAAAATACCATTCTCTATTTTGTTTATTATATTCTGCTTCAAAATCTTGTCTAATCCAATTTTTATCTATACTAAAAGAAACTTCTCGTTGTACTGTATTTAATATTTGTGATGCAGTTGGAGAATATTGAGGAGATTCTGTTCCTCTAGATTCTTCATAAACTGGTTTAGTTACTCTAGGAGTAATATTGTTTAATCCTCTTAAATCTAAATTTATTGTTTAACCATCTACAGAATGTCTTGACGATTGTCCTTTATATATCATTTGGGGTTCTTTGTTTTTAAATGATAATGATCTATTCATTCTTAGTCTAATATCTGTTCCTTCTTGAATTATTTCTCTAATTTGTGTATTATATATTTTTGGTTCTTCTATAATATCTTCTAATTTCCATTCTTCCGGAATTTTACTTATTACTTCTTCATGGCTTAATCTTTTAGGAATTTGTACTGAGGATTTTCTAAGATTAGCTTCTACTAATATGGTTTCATCTTTTGGCGAGGATCTTAAAGCTTTATAATTATAATCTATTCTGGTTACCTTATAATAAACTCTATATATTATCTGTATTGGACCTGATTCTTCATCTACAATTTCTTCAGGAATTTGAACATATAATTTTATTGCTTTACTGGTTTTTTCATTTTTAATATTCATTGAAAAATTAGGATAACAGTTAAAAAAGGCAAGGCCATCATGTAAATTACTTTCTAGGATATCGATTATGGAATCATTAAATTTTTTAAGTCTTATGTCTCTTAATAGCATTAATATTGGACTATTAACTCCTATTCTATAATTAGGTTTTGCAGCTACTTGGATTAATCCTAAATGAATAAAATTATATCCATCTTTTATGTGTTGGTCTAATATTGATTGTTCTAAAATATTTATAATCTTATTATTTCTAGTTCCGTGGTAACTATATTCAACTATATGAATTTCATCTAAATTTGTTGACCAAAATTTATGTTGTTTATAAACTTCACATTTTTTAACTATAGGTATTGACCAGTTGTGTAAAGAATTTTCTATCTCTGCTATTTGTAATTCTTTTTCTTTATTATCTGAGGAGGTTGAAGAAGACGAAGCCTCTTGTTGCGGTGTTTTCACTGCTATTTGTTTATCTTTGTTTCTTAATCTTAAATCACTTAATGTTCTAAGGATATTAGGCATCCTAACTCTCTCTCTGGTTTCCATGTTACGGGACCACCTCTTTGCCTCACGGCCTATCTAGCTGACCAACGGACTCACTACCCCTCACGGGTTTTACTGCCGGGACCACCAGATCTAAGGGCTGACCAACGTATGAGCACCTCTCAGTGCTACACGGATTCCTTTGATTAAGTTAAGAGTCCCAAAGACCCTTAAACTTAAGGATTTAGGGTTAAGACACAAATCTAAACACCTAATAGTTTAAACTAGGCAACAAAGTGACCTAATTCCTTCAGTTTTCCTTCAAGATGTTTAATATTACTTTTATACCAAACTATTCCCCAAGCATAGTTAGCTGGGTTTTCTCTCATCAATCTATCTTTTTGCGCTATGCGTCTTGCTAATTTACGTTTTAGTTTCTTGATTTGCTTAGTTAATTCTATTGCTGGGTTCGGACTGAAACTAGGACTCATACCTGGGGGTTGTGAGGGTCTTACTATAAATCCCATACCTGGAAGTGCCCCTTCCATTGGAATAAACTCATCATTTTGGTTTTGGTTATTCATGATAATATGAAAATAGTTTTCAAAATTCCAGATTAGTACGTGGCGTTGTTATACCAGAATTCCTCAGACCTTCAAACGAAGGGAGGTAAACAACTGGTTTCCAGCCGATATACTATTTATACTGGTCATGTGCTCAGCTTGTATCTCATTTACCACAGAGTTTATTTCTTGAGTAAATGAGTGAAATCTTTCTGTAGGCGGGATGGAAATGGCTTGGAGACATCCTGCTTCTAACAGAAGTTGAGGGCTTATCAGAAGCTCTCGATACAATTGGGTTTTGAAGGTTGACAAATCAATTTGCGCCCTTCGGAATTTGGCAAGTGCAGTTTTTGGTAACTGTTTTGCAGTATTCGAAGGATCCTAAGCAAGGGTTCCTAGTGTTAAAATAAAGTTTTGTTTTGACAATGAGCCCATTTGGATTTTGGGCTTCAGAATAAACTTCAAACAGAAATTCCTGTATCAAGCCAAACCTAGCTAAGAAAATATTTGGGTTAACCTGGGTAGGAAGGCAACATGCTCCTGCATAGGTTTGTGTTTGGGCCTTTGGTTCAAACAAAAGGGCCATTTTTATTTTATCTTCATTTATAGTTTCCAATTTCAAAGTCATCTGGGCTTCTTCCTTAGAATAAAAACCTTAGTAAGTAGACCAAAACTGGTCCTGCTTGGCCTTAGAGAGGTCTTTATAAGAAGTATAAACTCCTTTGTTTGGCCCTGTAACTAGGGCATAATGTGTAAACCCCTTACCAGAAGGAGATATTGTGGAAGTCAACCTAACTTCCTTGTTATCTGCATTGCATACACAGTATAATGCGCTAATAATGCTTTGTATCATTTTAGCGACTTGATGCTCATTATGAGCTGTGTGTTTTGGAATACTCCAAATATTGTCAATTAAAACATTTAATTTGACATTTGTATTTTCTCTACCAGGAAACTGATAGATATGTGTAAGTATGAGTAGTTCTTGCTTCCCATACTTTATGTATTTCTCCGCCATAAATGGAGATTTTGTAGGTTTAGGACCTAAAGGTCATTTCCCTTTGTTTGTAGAATCCATCATTGGATTTTCTGTTCCTGAAAAAGAAACATTAGTAAAAAAGTTACATTAACTTGTAGTGGTCATTAATGGTCTCTTTGTTCCTGAAAAACAATCAGAAAAACAAGTTATATCAAGCAACAAAATGGCTTATTTTCCCTAGTCCTTGTTCTAGAGATTTTATATGGTCCTTATAAAAGGCAACCTCATAAACAAAGTTACGAGGGTTTATGTCATCTTTCTTTAGATGTATTTCGGCTAATCATCTTTTTAGCCTTTTTATGTGTTTTATAATTTTTATGGTCGGATGAGGGCTAGTAGCACCAAATCTTAATGGCCTGTGTAAAAACCCATATCCCGGGGGAATCTTAGGGTCATTTTGTATCACCAAGTCATTATCCATAATCTTGGTTTTTGTTGGAGGACTTGACCAAGTCATTAGTTGTGACGTACCTGGAAAGGATGTCAGCGAACATATTATCAGATCCTTTAATATATTCAAAATTTATAATTTTGCCAGAATTCATGTAATATTTGAATAAAAGCCATCTTCTGTGTGACTTTTTATCTTTATGAATCTGGTTTTTTCCATAAGAAACAATTGCTTCACAATCGGTTCTAATGGTTATTTCTGACTTATCTATCAGAAATAATTTAAATGCTTCTAGAGCATGTATGATAGCATTGACTTCATAGTCAGTGCTAGTTTGGTATACCTGGGGTTTAACAGTATATTTGTCAGAGGCATACCTGCATATTTGTTATTCTATCTTAGAAGAATATTTGTTTTTCTTGCGTTTTAGGATGGCTCCCCATCCTAATTCGCTTCCATCACACTCGATTATCAAATAATCGAAGTCTAACGATAATTGTAAAATTGGTAATCTGTTTACCATCTGTTTTATATTTTGAACCAATCTTATGTCTTCATAATTAAATTTTCTTTCTCCTTTTATAAAAGTCTTATTGTATAAAGGAGATGTGTATTTACCCAAATTTGGAATAAAATTTCAGGCATAGTTTAAGAGTCTTAAAAAGGATCTCAAAGTCTTAATATCCTCCATTTTATCAGGAAAATATTGGATTTTTCTAGAAATATGGGGTTGGAGTTTTATGGTTCCATTCCCAATTTCTGTTCCTAAGAATTCTATAAAATTTTTACAGATTTCCATTTTGTTTTTAGACACTATTAACCCATAGTGTTCTAATTTGTATAAAACTTGTTTTAAATGAAGAAAATGTTCTTCTTTATTCTTGGAAAAAATAAGTATGTCGTCTATATAGACGCAAGTAAAGGATTTAAAGTCTTTAAAAATGTTGTCCATTTTTCTTTGAAAAATAGTAGGTGCATTTTTAAGACCGAAAGTCATCACATATCATTCATATAATCCTTCTAAACAGGAAAAAACTGTCCATTTTATTGAGTCAGGATCATTTTAACTTGGTGGAAACCACTCTTTAAGTCAAATTTTGAAAACCATCTTGCATTTTGTATGCGGTTTATCAAAATATCTTTAGATGGAATGGTATATTCATCTTCGACTGTGTTATCATTCAGTCTTTTATAATTGTAAATCATCCTGGATTTACCTCTTTTTTACTCTGAAGCTTTGTTTACTATGAAAGCAGGACTCCTATGAGGACTCTCACTTGAAGTTATTACTTTCAATTTCAAGAGATTGTCGATATGAAATTGACATTCTACTTGTTCCCAGTTGTTAAACTGTATATCTTTTGTTTTTATAATCAAATCCGGATTGATTATATTTAGTTTGAAAATAATAGGATCTCGATCCCAAAACTTTGTGGGGCCTTCTCCTATTATGCTTGTTTTGTTTAACCTATACAATATCTGTTGGATATTGTAAAACGTAATTGTTTTTTATATCTTTATGGAAGAAAAAAATTGCATAATATCATTTGTGTAGTAATAATTCATATCTTGTTTCATACAATCACATATGTTAGAAGATTTGAGATTATTACAAGAACATCCATCCACAGGTTGTTCTAAGTGTTTTTTATTGTCACCACTAATTATGGGTGACATCTGTATTCTATCACTAATGATAATATAATCTTTGTTAATAGTGATAGTTTGATTATGGTCAAGAATAAAATCTAAACCAATAATTATACTTTGTTTGGAGGGGACTAAGTTTTTCACTCGCATAGTTTTAATGTGTATTTTCTGACGAAACAGGTCACAATTTGTACTGAATTGAAGAGAGATATTATTTATCTCTTCATTATTTATCAGTATTTGTCCAGACATCGTTCTGGTTTTTTGTACATGTTTACTTTTGGTAATCATGTACAGGGGTACTTTTGTTCTGCACACAACCGTTTTAGAACATCTTATATCTAAGAAAGCTTGAACTATAGCCTCTTTTGCAGGAATTTTGTCTTTCTGTGGAAATTTTAATTTTACTAATACCTTTACGGTTATTATTTGTTTTGTGTTACAAACTAATGGGATACATTTCGCAGTTTCCATCATGTTGTTTTGTATAAAGGTAGATACTGAACCTTTTTCAGTATCTTTTCCCTTAACAAGTTTTTCTAAATGAAGAATCTTTTCTTCAAGTATGTTTAATCGGTTTTCTAAGATTGAAGTCCTAGTGTCGATTAAATTTTTGTCCTTTTTTATACCTTCTTCTTTTTCTAAGAAAGTAGGTATATCTTGTATTTTTGTTTTTGTTTTTAAACAAATTAAACATAAATTTTTGTAACAAAGGGGACAATGTGCCCTTTGGGAGATGTGAAAGTATCCTTCACAATATTGACAAGGAATCGATCCTGGTCCTGAAAAGAATTGCACGTTATGAGAACATAGATTATTTTCATTTATATTCATTAAATCATTACCCAAATAGTCTAATGTTTCTCCTATGTTTAGAAGAAGTTTAGAATTTTGTAGACTTGGCTCTAAAAAATGCCTATTGTCTAGTGTGGGATTTTGGTTGTTGCTAAGAACAACATTTTATGATGATTCTATTGATTTTGTATCAACAGAAATATCTTGTATACTATCATGTTCCATCTGATAGTTGTGTGGTTGGAAATCATTTATTCTTACACTTGTATTTTCTAACCTTACTGTTGGTAAGGGTTCAGAAACTATGGATACATTATCTAATGTATCACTTTTTGTGTTGTCTAACCTAGACAAGGGTTCTAAATCTAAAGATACATTATCCAGTGTATCTTTTGGTTCATCATTTGTGTCTGCTAACCCTAATATGGATAAGGGTTCTGGAGCTTTAGATAAATTATCAAATGTATCATCTTCTTCATTTGGATAAAAATCATCTAAAAATCCATTTATAATATCGTCAAAAGATACATTATCCACTGTATCTTTCTCACATCCTATGGGATTTATCATAGGAATATTTTCATTGTTAGGGATAGTAGAAATACTATGTCTATTATCAACTGACCTATCTTGTTCTAGGTCTAGGTTTGATAGAGTTTTAGAGAACCAATTCTATAGTTCTTTGTGTTCTACTAACAAGTCATCTAAGGCATGTTGGTAGGTTTTATCTGCAATTGGGTTAGCTAAATAATTCCAAGGATTTTTTCTTCATGACTTAAAGTATCCCATATACTCTATATTGTCAGTTAGTTTTATCAAACTTTTTAATTTTCTAGAAACATCTTCTAGAAAAGTATGTATGGTGTCTATATCTGAAATAGACTTTTAAATTCCGTTGGAGGGGATTTCATAATTTGTTCAACAACTATCAAAGTTGTTTTGTAATCTTTATTTAAAAGATTTTGTTCAACAGCTATCAGAGTTGTTTTATAATCTTTGCCTAATAAAAAAAGTTGTGTACCTTAAAGAGTGGGTAATAAGACATTACCAAAAAAATGTAATAAAATAAATCTATACCTTATAGACTCACTAAAACATTATTTTTTTCACATAAATACATAGTCATAAATTACTCAATGAATTAACCCTTTATTTGTTTGTACCTACGTTCTCATATTTTTCTTTCCTGATTCAGAAGTTCCCTCAGGAAAGCTTCCGTATCATGCTCATCGTTTTCAGAGGATGATGAATTACCATGTTTGCAACAAAGCATCATCGTAGTGAAGATGAGATGAGATTCGATTAAAATCACAAAATCAGAAATAAACAAACAATAATTCAGTAAAAAGAAAGAAACCTGTTCATTGGGAACACTTTTGGGTGATCTTTTCTCATGCTTGTGATTCCAGGATTCTCCCATTCTCACAAGACTCAAGAACCATAAATATATAGGACCATTGAAAAATGGCCCCACAGATAAAAAATGCAGACGAAACCGACAGATATTGGTCCCGTCTAGTCATCACGGGAAAATAAAACAGTAGATAGAACCACCATGATGAGATTGGTATAGGAGGAATTTCAACGCTCTATGTCCCACAAATCCGTCCACGTTGAAAATCTCACCAAAACATATCTCAGATTTCATAAATACCAAAACCTAATCTTCTTATTTGCCTGTACGACACGGCCATGATACCAATGTCAATAATATTAATAATAGAAAATATTATTTTATCAACTGGGTTTCATAAAATATCTACTCAATGATCAATTTTAGTGTAATAATACTTTATTAAAGAAATATATATATATATATATATATATATATATATTATAATATTTAGATATGATTCCATATTTATAATAAAGGTTATAAAAATACGTTTGATAAGAGGAAAGATGGAAAGATTAACGATTCATAATATATAATAATATATAATTTATTGGTTTACACAATTAATTAACACCAATTAGTAAATATAGATATTATAAATTTTAAATTTTTTTCAAGTTGAGATATATAAATTGTATGTGTCAAATTTAAAATAAATAAAAGGTTTTCTTTTGTTAATAATATATCAACAAGTTGATGATTAGATAGATAAATTCAACAATGATCATTTTCTGTTTACCATTAATGTATGATTGACCTATAGGGTTATCCACATGTTTACAATACATAGTATCTTTTAGAATATCAAGAGCATATTTTCTTTGAGAGATTATAACATCTTCTTTTCACTAGGCTACTTTAATAACTAAGAAATATTTGAAACTTTCAAGATCCTTGGGTTGGAAATGATTACATAAGTGTTTCTTTAATTGGGATATTCTAGTAAAATTATTCTAGTAAAATTATTCCCTATAATGGTAATATCATCCACATACACTATTAAGTAAACATATTTTCCAATATGTTACAATAGAAAACTGAATGGTTTGTTTCACTACGTTTAAGCCCAAAGGTTTGAACAAAGAAATTAAATTTTTCAAACCAAACTCGTGGAGATCGCTTTAGACCATAGAGAATGACACAACTTACACACCAAACTAGATATAGACCTTCTCATACAGATCATCATGAAGAAATATATTTTTAATGTCCAATTGATGAAGTGATCAATGTCGAATAGTTGCCATATAAAAAAAGAGATTAATAGTAGTAATTTTGACCACTGAATAAAAAGTATCACAATAATAAAAGCCATAAATCTAAGTTTATCCTTTTGTAACCAGTCAGGCTTTGAGATTATCTACTTCACCATTGGGACCAATTTATTGTTATATATTCATCGACATCCGACAATCTTCTTGGTTAGAAAAGAAACTAATTCCCATGTATTATTATGGCAAAGGCCTACATTTCTGTAATCACGCTTGTCACCATTCAGGAAGATTAAATACTTCATTCACATTTTTAGGAATAGTAATAGAAGAGACAAATAATATAAAAGAGCAATAAGAGAGAGATAGTTTGTGATAACTAAGAAAATATGAATAGGATATAAATTACAGGTAATAATAGTACATTTACGGAGGACAATGGGTCAAGCTGAGTCATCATTATTAAAAATGATGGAAGAGGGTGATGATTGAGAAGTACCTGATGAAGAGGACTTGTCGCCACCGTCAAAAAGAGAGACGCGGTCGGAGCGACGCGATGGTTTCGACCCTCTTGTTTTCGCGTTTTTTTTATGGGTGGTTACAACGCCTTTAGGTTGTCCGATAACCGGGCTAACCTAGGGGCGAGGTTTTCGAAAGGTCGTCCTTGGGTTGTCCGATAACCGGGCTAACCCAAGGACTAATTTTGAAGGGTTCTGTGGAGTCGCCACCGATGTTTTTACCGGAAACATCGGAAAAGGGGTTTAAAGGCGTTGGTTTTCGAAAAACCAACTTTGGTCATTGGAACCATAGTTGGGTAAGGGAGTTAGTTACGCGTAAAGGAAGTGTTAGTTCCTTTATGACGCCCCTTTCGGGTTCCCTATGACAGGCCAGCTATTTTGTTAATAAATAAACTGGAAAAACACGCTTTTGCCCTTTTATTTTGTGGAATTTAAAACTATGACTACATGACCCTAATCTATTGCATAATTTAAAATTAAAGCAGTAAAAGTGGAGAGGGAGAGTTTAAACCTCCGAAGCAAGCTTTCTTTTTATTTCTCTTAAAAAAAGAGGGTGCTTTGTGGCATCCCTTCACTCTACACAGCGCTGAAAACTTTTCTAGACGCCGAAAAACGCTCACAAAGGCACTCAGAAACTCCGAAAATGCGTCGGAGGGATTCTAGAGAGAAGTTTTAGAGAGAAGGGAGAGCTAAAGCTGTGTGGTGTGTGGAAATGAGGGGGGGGGAGCCCCTATTTATAGGTTTTCGCGCCTGACAGTGGCGAGACCGCCGTTCTCATCTGACAGGGTCAAGACCGCCGTCTCGCCATGCCAAAGTGGCGAGACCGCCGTCTGGGAAAGCGAGACCGCCGTCTCGCCATTCGCAGGTGGCGAGACCGCCGTCTCGTTTGGCGAGACGGCGGTCTCGATTTCAAGACGGCGGTCTCGTCCCAAAAAGGCGAGAAACCTTATTTTTGTGCCGAAAATCCTTCCTATCCTAGTATGGGGCCTAATAGTCTCTCCTAGTGGCTTGTTAGGCTTCGTCCATCTTCGAATAGGAAGTCTTTTACTCTTTATTTGGAGGCCAGGCAAGATTTGGGGTCTACAACTGCCCCCCCTTTACCTGACTAGTCATCTGTTGGCCTGTTGTGCCAGACAGATTGACAGGAAGGTAAAGGAGTTGACCTACTTGCCCGGTTACCCTTCGGATGTCCCGTCTTGTGGCAGTTGATCTTCTGGGGAAAATCTTGGTGTTCGTGCACTTTCGAGATACTCCTTCTGACGGTAGCCGATCCCTTCGATGGACACGTGGTAGAACCTCAGGATACTCCTTATGACGGTAGCCGATCCTTCGGTTGATGGGTATAAACCCCCCATCAGGCTGGTAGTTGCAGTCCGTTGTGTGGGACTGGATGGGTATGAACCCCCCATCAGGCTGGTAGTTGCAGTCCGTTGTGTGGGACTGGATGGGTACGAACCCCCCATCAGGCTGGTAGTTGCAGTCTGTTGCGTGGGACTGGATGGGTATGATCCCCCCATCAGGGTGGTAGTGCGACTTATTGATCCGGCTCGAGCGCAGATCAGGCGCAACGCGTGCGCAGGTTGATAGGTATGAACCCCCTATCTGGCTGGTACAGTCCACTGCGTAGGACTGGTGGTAGTGGCGGCTTACTATTCAGGTGGCCCATGCGCCGGTTCCTTGGGGAGTGATTTCTGCGTTGGTAGATGTACTTGGACCTCTTTGAATGGTCTTCCGGGTCGTGCCGGGGATTTTGTGGGTGCTCATCCAGCTTGCTTGTTTGCTGGGGATTCTTTGTTCGACTCTTGCTGACTAGTCGGATGAGTCTTGTTTTTTGTTCGACTCTGATTTGGTAGTCAAAGTTTTGTTGGTTGAGGTGATGGGCTTGTCTTAATCCTGCCTTTTTCTCGCTGTTTTATCTCTTTTTTCTCATGATTTAGGATTTTGGCTTTTCTTATTGAGTGTATGCCTTTTTCCTTTTTAAGCTTTTTTGTTTTACGCTAGCTTTTGCAAAGGGTGGCAAAGAGATGAGTGAAATAAAATTTTATTTATAGGGAAATTTTATTACAACCACTTTTTATTTAGGCATCCCTAAGGGTTATCCTCTGGAGATGATCCGTGGGCGAATTGTTGGTAGAGGTGATATCGAAAGTTCGCTTGCTCCCGGACTTCGTCGCGGTATTCTTGCTGGAATGTTGTCCATTCCTGCCGCATCACCTGCTGATGTTGATACATCTCCTCTTGCCGAGTGTGGTAGGCTTCTTGCCGCACCGTCATTTGGTCGAACTGTCGGCGCAGATCGTTCATGTTGCGGTTCATACCAGCGAAATCGTCCGTGTACGATGGTGGTTGTTGTTGCTGCTGCTGGAATTCGGGGGGCGTGGGGATATCCTGCATCGCCACCAGCCCCTGGAGATCTAGTGCGAAATCCAGTGTGGGATGGAGGGCCAACTGGGTCCCTCGACGTATCAGCATTCCCATGCTGACCAGGACTGACCCGTTGATGGACTCGGGTCGCAAGTTGGAGGCCAGCTCTTCCCGGCCAGGGCACCCCCATCTTTCTGCCAGGGGAGTGATGAGAGGAGCCACGTGGACGGCCCCCGCTGATCTGTTCCCGAAGTCCTTGAGGGCTCTCAGGAAGAAGTAGCTGGGGTTGCAGCGTCGCTTCTGGCTCATGCAATAAAGTACGAAGAGGTCAGGGAGGGATACCTTACCCTGACTCTCTTTCCTCCCATGGATGGTTCCTGCCAGCAGCTTGTGGCAAATGCGGAGTGCTGGGGGCAGCGCGGAGCCCCTCATCAACGTGGGCAGCGTGGTGGCTCCCGTGAGCTCATGCCACATTTCGGCAGCAGTGAGGTTGGTGGGCCGGAGCAGCATGGCCTCACCGTATCCCCGGGTCAATGTGTCCTCTGGCCGACGAACCCGATGGCCATGTTGAACTCGTCGAGGGTGGTGGCCTGGTATCTTCCACCCATGAAATAGGTCACCATCTTAGTGGGCTGCAGGCCCAGGACCGTGGAGGGGACCTCAGAGTAGGAGACAGAGGCCACGAATTCCAGTACCGCATGTGGGTACACATGTGTAGGTGGAGGCTGCAGCAGAAAGCCCCACCCGATGCTGTCTATGTGGGCTCGGACGTCGTCCTCCCACCCAAATTCAGCCAGGATGCTGAAGTCAAGTCTCAGCATCGGGTGCCACGGATAAGTCCGGATGTTGTCGAGGCGGGCCTGGTGCTGAGGCGACAACTGAGAGGGATCCTGGGGTGGCGGTGTCGCAGAACTGCTGGCACCGGCAGTGCTCCTCTTCTTTCTGGAGGCGCTTCTACCAAACATATTGACTAGGGGGGTGCTTGGGAGTGTAAAATCTGAGAAATGGAGGTTTTGGAGGCAAGGAGAGTTGTGAAGAACCCCTCAAGCGTGCCCCCTATATATAGCAAATTTTTCCAATTTGAGACCGCCGTCTGGGAAGTCGAGACGGTAGTCTCGAGTCTCCTTCACATCGAGACGGCGGTCTGGGTCATCGAGACGGCGGTCTCGATTTTGGGTAAGTCGAGACGGCATTCTCGTCTTGCCGGGGGACCGAGACGGCGGTCTGGGAGATCCAGACGGCGGTCTCGAATTACGGAAGAGATTTTTTTTTTTTTTTTGGAAGAGAAAATAGGACCTGGTTCAAAAACATTTTTATGCATGCAATGTTTTCATGTTTGATGTCCTATAATGCCTATTTTGATTAAGTTTTCAGAAGGATTTAACCGACGTGTCTTGTAGCGCCGAGTGCCCTCTGATCTGTGCTTTCGTACTTGCTGTACCATGCCGGACTTTTTGTGACCGAAGAGTTATTTTGTCTTTCTTCTCCTCTTTTGCAGCACACTCTTTGTCATGTAGTGCCCCTTTTTCCTCGCTTTAGGGATTTCAATCCTCTTGTTGACTATACGCCTCCATATTCCCAAATTAATTATTAGAATATTGATGTGAGGGTCAAGAGGAAAGAAACAAAGAGGAAAATTTCAATGGCTTGTGTTTTAGAGGGTTAATTTTTATTGATAGAGTTTTTGTAAGCATGGTTGGCTAGGGTTAGGCTTAGGTGTTTAAGCTTTCGTCTAAGCAAACAGTTTCCTTTCCTTTTGTATTTGCGCTTTTTGGTTTTATTCCTATTGCTTTTTAATGGCTAGCTGATTTCCCTAGATCGCCCTTTGGGTTTTCAAACTAGGATATTGTGTTTGGCCCTAACTTTTGTCTAGGTTCCCTCTTTTTGTAATTTTTGGAGAATCCTAGCTGACCTTATTTTGTAACCCTAACTTTTGCCTAGGCTACCCTTTATTGTTGTTCTGGTATCCTACCGGTCGACCCTATCTTTTGCGTAGCCCCCTTAGTGGGTTTCCTACCGGTAATTTGCCCTTTTCTTTGGCCTTTGGCTTCTCTCGGGCTTTTCTCTCTTTTTTTGTTTTGTTTTTGTATATTTATTTTTGTTCACAATATTGGCGAAGCATGACTTTCTTTATGGATGAGGTGAAGTCTTATTTTTATGTGCTTCTAATCAACTAGCTTGACGATAATAGCAATGGTAAATGTTGATTATTTGAATGCGCTTTTTATTCTTCTTCTTTTTTCGTTTACTTAGACAATGGTTATTCATGAGGTCTAGTCAAAAATAGAAAGAAGAGAAGCAGTATAGTAAGAATCATTCTTTATTAATTAATAAGGGAATATGTGCCCCGAAATGCCCGGGCTCGGGCTAGCCCCTGGGATAATCTCTAACAATCATGGGGTTTACATCCCTTAAATGAAGAAAAAGATTTCCTAATGACTAAGGTGGCTCTTGACGCTTGCACCCCTCCACTTCGGAAAATTTGCTTGAGTGTGCGGAGGGGGACTTCCCTTTCTTCTTTCCGCTCTACCCTTAGTAGTGGTCATATCCTAGGCCATACTTGCAAGGATTGTCTTTGAATTCCGGGGTTCCCTCATGCCTTGGGAATCTCGCCCCAGCCCTGGCCAGGATGGTAACCATGCTTCAACATCATGCGGCTACCTTTGTGTCTTTGGGAAGTCGCTCTACGCCGGCAATTTCGAGCGCTTGAAAAGATGTTTCAAGGGCCTCTTCAGCCGCATCCACATAAGGTCGGGTGGACGGTCCACCGATCAGATATCATCTTCTCGCTTGGACCGTGACCAATTTGTCGTCCACTATGAACTTGACTTTATGGTGGAGCGTTGAAGGTACTGCCTTAGCGTCATGAATCCAAGGCCTGCCGAGGAGACAACTATATGCTAGAGTAATATCCATGACATGGAAATCGACGTCGAAGATAGTGGGTCTGACTTGTATTGGCAAGTTAATCTCTCCCACTACTTCTCATTTGGATCCGTCAAAGGCTCGAACGATGGTGCTGCTTGGGCGCAGACAGGTCCCTTGGATATTCAACTTGTCCAGTGTGCACTTGGGCATCACGTTCAAGGATGACCCGTTATCCACAAGAACTCTGGCGATGAGGTACTCCTTGCATTTGATAGAGATGTGCAAGGGCTTGTTATGGTTTGACCCCTCGAGGGGGAGTTCTTCCTCTGTGAAGGTGAGGTGATCGCTTGCCGTAATGTGACCGACGATCCTCTCAACCTTTTCTTGGGATATTGTATGAGGTACATGTGCCTCGCTCAAGACCTTCAGCAGGGCATTTCTATGCGATTCCGAGCTCATTATCAGAGATAACAATGTTATCTTTGCAAGTGTGCGATTGAGCTGGTCAATAATGGAATACTTGTTTTGCCTTATGAACTGGAGTAATTCCTCTGTCTCCTCCTTGGATTCCTTATTTTCCTTTTCTTCTTCGGTCTTCTTATTTTTTCCTTTATTTTTGAGGACCTCTTCTTGTGAGTCCTTGGGGGAGTAGACTCTTCCACTTCTAGTCATGCCCCCAATGCCGGCTATATTTGTTATTTCTTCTTTTATTGGTGGAGATTCTCCATATCTCCACGGTACAGCTTTATTCGATTCGTAGGGGAAAGGACGTGGCATAAATAGTCGCATTGGAGTCCTTGTCCCCTCTTCCTTGTTCTTGAGGACCAACGGCCGAGGCTTATTTTCCTCTTGCGGTGAGTCGACCGTTGGGGTAAGCTTTATTAGGAGTGGCTTTCTCTCCATTCTTCCGATTTAGAAGACGTGTTAGTTAATCCTTCCTTTTTATTATCTTATTTATTAAGCGTGAAGGAGGGGAAATTAAATATGCAAATGAATGTTTATGCATGCAAGTAGACAATCATTTGAATAAAGAAGATTTTATTTATTCGACGTAAGGTGTACATTCCCCTATTCTATACCGCGAAGCAACTTTTGGCAAAAGCGGAAAACTTTAAAGAAACCCACAGGAGGATCTTGATCCCTCTCGTAGTTCTCTCTCGCCTTCCCGACGTGACGAGCAAGTGCTTCGCTTTGCTTGCGGACCGCCCGGCTCATGTCTTCACCGTACTTCGAGCCTCTTTGATCTTCGCCTCTTGATGAACGACCAAGGCTTGTAGTTCATCGAGCTTTTCAATGGCTCGGTCTTTCTCTTGTAGTAGCTGGTCGTACCGAGCTAGCCCATCTCTTTCTTTGCAGCAGTAGCTCAGCCGAGACTTTTGTTGAGTCTCCGGTTGGCCTCTCGCTCTTGGCGGATATCTAACCGAGTCTTGGTGAGCTCTTGCGACAACTCCTTGATCGTTTGAGCCTCGCTTTGATGATTCGGCCTCAAGGCGTGCCGACTTGGCGGTTATTTCTTGAAGCTCGGCTATCCGAACCGGTTCTCGCAGCTTTGGATGCTCTGGATAGCTTGCTCGTTGGAGTCAGCACACCGGTCCTTGAGGCGCTCTATTTCATGATCCTTTTTCTTGCCTTGCCTTTGCAGCACCGTCTATCGTGAGGATGGATGCTTGCTCTCTTTCCTCAAGGGCCCTCATCTCGGGCTCCCATGATTTCCATCCTCTCGGGTCAAGGCATTAATTTGAGCCCGCAGCTCTTCATTATTGGCGCTTGTAGTGGGTGTGGTGGATGGTTGAGCCATCCCTCTTTTCTTTCTCCACGCCTCATAGTCACCGGTGACAACCACCCGAGCTTTTCCTAGCTCTCTCGTCCCCCATATAGACCGGCCTCTCCCATGCTTTTCTCACAGCCTAGTGAGTTGGCGATTGTGCACGGTCTCCAAAGAAACACAGACCCTCCGAGCTCTCCCCGAGAGATAGTAGTTTGGGTCCTCATGAGCCGCCTCATAGCTACTCTAGGTGAGTAGGCTATGCAACCCCCGAGTCCTATCAAGGGTACGCTCGGATAGTCCCCACATCCGATGAGAACCGGGCCGGCCTGAACCAAGGGCGACCCAGTGATAAACCGTTGGCGTCCTTTCGTTCCCACTCGTCCCTCCATTCTCGAAGTCGCGTCGTTGGAGGGGGATCTTGGAGAAGCTCCTTAAAGGGTCTGGGAATATCCCCATGTGGCCGGAGGCGTAAAGGTGCGTGGCGCTCCACACAAATAGTAATGAAGAGCAAGCAACGGAGTGTTTTTCCTTGCTTCGGTGGCGTAATTCCACCGAGAGCAAGGTGTCGGCAAGGATTGCAGCAGTGGGACTCTTTGAGTTCACGTCCCAGCGAAGAAGGCGTCCATGATGGCCTCGATCTACCGTGTCGAAGTGGAAGGGGAACAAGATCGTTCCAAAAATGATAAGGGTCAGTGGTTTTGTTGAAGGCGACCCATTCTCGCCCTTTCAACCAGATAGGACATGTGGTCTTCTAACATTGATACTTTCCAACCCCGGGCGTTCCCCTTCCTTATCGTGGTACTCGCCGAAATGGTAGTTGAATAAGGGCAACGACCGGTGCCAGCAGAGTGTATGCCTCGTGGCGACATGGACCCCGACCGATTTGGGCCATTTCAACATGGTCTCATACTCCTCTAGGGTGGGCACCATGTCGAATCGCGGAAATTCGAAACATCGCAGATCGGAATTCCGTAAGTGGATTAGTGCCCTTAGGAACACCCGATCGACACAGTATCTTCAGCAAGTCCAAAATCCGTCCGTAGGATTTTTCAAAGTCGGCACGACCTCCGATGGCATTGCCACGCTCAACTGCTCCAACCTCTCGCATGGAAACTGGGAATATCCACCTTCTTTGGTCGTCTACTGGTCCCCTCCATTTCTAAAACCAAAATGCATGTTTGATGAAAAGGATGCTTATTTGAATGAATGTGAGTGTTTATTTTCTGTTTATCATGTTTTGTATGATACGTATTTTTTCGAAAAATAAACTACCTATATGAATGGTTTGGGATGTTTATGACTCATGTCCCATTTATTGTTTTGGAAACAGATTTTATTTTTATTTGTTTATTTTATAGCCTTTTATCTCTTCCGTCTGAATCGCGTGGCTACTTAGCTTACAAAGAACCCGAAACCAGGCTAGCTAAAAGGCGATCGTCCGAGATAAAATGTGGCTTTATGCGAAAGAATATTTAGCGTCCCTTATCTCTTCTCGTCGAACCGCGTGGCTACTTAGCTTACAAAGAACCCGAAACCAGGCTAGCTAAAAGGCAGATCGTCCGAGATAAGGGTGTTTATTTGGGAAAATATTTTTGTGATTTTTGTTCTGTTGTTTGTTTATGTTATGTAACAGACAAATGCAACAAACATATGCACACACAATTCAGTCATCCGTGAACAAGCGAGAATTCGTTTTTATCACGAGGTAGGGTTTTCCCGCGTAAAAGTGCATTGGCAAGGGTTGGTTCTAACTGTTCTCACCAGGCTAAGGCCCCCAAGGTGCCCCCATTATAGGGTCCCCACTCTCCACCTGTCCGACCATGCTTAGCACTAAGGCCATAGTCAGCCTTGTTGCCAAAAGAGGAAGGTTATCACCTTGAGTGGTGGTTTCCGATCACACCGGTGGCCTCAAGGCCCTCACTACAACGAACCGTACCCGCCACCCACTCCCTATGGATTTCTCACTTGCCCCGGCATAGAGGGAACCGTAGTGTGCAAGGGTTTGTGTACAGCTTTGTATTTCACACAATTGCGTAAGTATAAACAAGCAACAGCTTATTAAAGCCAAACCGTAAAACATGTTATAATACAAGTTAAGGGCAAAAGCGTTATTTTCTTAGTTTATTTATTTTTAAGCCGGCCCATCACTAAATGGGATCAACTCTCGAGGCTTCCCAGTGAAGTCGCCATCCGTCGCCGCCGTCAAAAAGAGAGACGCTGGCCTGAGTGATGCGATGGTTTCGACCCTCTTGTTTTCGCGTTTTTTATGGGTGGTTACAACGCCTTTAGGTTGTCCGATAACCGGCTAACCTAGGGGCGAGGTTTTCGAAAGGTCGTCCTTGGGTTGTCCGATAACCGGCTAACCCAAGGACTAATTTTGAAGGGTTCTCGTGGAGTCGCCACCGATGTTTTTACCGAAACATCGGAAAAGGAGTTTAAAAGGCGTTGGTTTTCGAAAACCAACTTTGGTCATTAGAACCGCAGTTGGGTAAGGGAGTTAGTTACGCGTAAAGGAAGTGTTAGTTCCTTTACGACGCCCCTTTCGGGTTCCCTATGACAAAGCCGCCTATTTTGTTAATAAATAAACCTAAAAACACACTTTTTCCCTTTTATTTTGCGGAATTTAAAACTATGACTACATGGCCCTAATTTATTGCATAATTTAAAATTAAAGCAGTAAAAGTGGAGAGGGAGAGTTTAAACCTCCGAAGCAAGCTTTCTTTTTATTTCTCTTAAAAAAAAGAGGGTGTTTTGTGGCAGCCCTTCACTCTACACAGTGCTGGAAAATTTTCTAGACGCCAAAAAACGCTCACAAAGGCACTCAGAAACTCCGGAAATGCGTCAGAGGGATTCTAGAGAGAAGTTTTAGAGAGAAGGGAGAGCTAAAGTTGTGTGGTGTGTGGAAATGAGGGGGGGGAGCCCCTATTTATAGGTTTTCGCGCCTGACAGTGGCGAGACCGTCGTTCTCGTCTGACAAGGTCGAAACCGCCGTCTCGCCATGCCAAAGTGGCGAGACCGCTGTCTCGCCATTCGCAGGTGGCGAGACCGCCGTCTCGTTTGGCGAGACGGCGGTCTCGATTTCGAGATGGCAGTCTCGTCCCAAAAAGGCGAGAAACCTTATTTTTGTGCCGAAAATCCTTCCTATCCTAGTATGGGGCCTAATAGTCTCTCCTAGTGGCTTGTTAGGCTTCGTCCATCTTCGAATAGGAAGTCTTTTACTCTTTATTTGGAGGCCGGGCAAGATTTGGGGTCTACAGGACTCATCTTGAAACATTGGATTAGTCACTTGGGTCCTACATTGATAAGTAAGAAGAGGTAGAACAAACGAAGCATACACATCTTGAATGGGAGATGATGAGTTAGTATCAAAATACTTAATCAATGGTATAGGAAAAACATGTTAGATAGACTAAACATCTAGGCCAGATGAAGAAAAGAAAGGATTTTATTAAAAAATGGTAACATGGACACACATGTACTATTTATTGATTTTAGGAGAGTAATAATGATATCCTTTCTGAAGACAGGAATAGCCAAAGAAAACACACTTGAAAGCTCAGGCGGAGAGTTTGTCCAATCCTGGAGTTATATCACAAACAAAACATATACATCCAAACACATGAGGAGAAACATGAAAGAGAGGTTCCTTGGGAAAAAAATGGAATAAAGAACTTTATTGTTGAGAAGATGATGACATTCTATTAATAAGAAACCATGTAGTGAGAATAACATCACCCCAATGATGGATCGATATATTGGCCCTAAGCAATAAGGTAAGTGTAGTCTCAACTAAGTGTCTATTTTTCCTTTTAATAACATCATTTTGTTGAGGTGTGTGAGGATAAGTAGATTGATGTAAAATATCATATGATCTTAAGAGTGCAAAAAAATTAGAAGAAAAACATTCTTTGACATTATCACTTCTTAAAATTTTAATAAATTTATCAAATTGATTTAAAATTTCATTAAGAAAATATGTAAAGATAGACAAAAGTTCATAATGATCTTTCATTAAAAAAACCCAAGTGCATTTTGAAAAATCATTAATGAAGGTAACAAAATATTTAAAACCAAAAGAAGAAACTCAACTTGGTCCCCAAACATCAGAATGAATGATAAAAAAAGCATACTCACATCTTGATTTAGGATGTCTAGGAAAAGAAGACCCAACATATTTTCCTAATTGACAAGACTCATATTCTAAAGATTGAAGATAGCTAAGTTTCGAAATCTTTTTCTTTAAATTTGCCAGGTGGGGATGAGCTAAACATTCATGTAAAAGCTAAGGGGGAAGGAGATGCAAAACAGGACACATATGAGCTAGATCTGAAGTAGTATAGACCTTTAGATTCATGTCTTTCTCCAATCAATCGACTTGTCCTACGTTCGTGTATAGCAAAAGAATTGACATTAAAGGTTACAAAACATTTTAATGATTTTGTTAATTGACTTAAAGAAATGAGATTAAAAGGACAGGCAGGGAGGAAGAGAACAAATTTGAAGTGTAAGGTAGGAGAAAGGGATACTAGGCCAATTCCTTGAGAAGCAACTTTGGATCTATTGGCTAGTGTTATAAGATGATGATTTTTAGGATAAGAAAGAGAAGAAAATATAGAGGTATTACCAAAAATATGGTCAGAAGCACCTGAGTCAATAATCTATGGACTTTGACCCTCCACAGATTATGAAATGTAGGCAGTTGACATGTTGGGAGTTGAGACTAGACTGTTAGACTTCAACATCAAATATTCTTGATATTCCTCATCAGAAAAATTTGGGACGGGTCCAAAGGACATTTCTAACCTGAAGGAGATAAGACAACACACATATAAAGAAAACAGATAGAGGAACCCCCAAACAGACGACAAACTATGATGATAACGAATGATAACGATGACAAATGACGGTGACTGGTGGCGGCCGGTGGCAACTGGCAGTGGTTGGTGGCAATCAACGACGAGTCGAATAGATTTAGAACAAGTTGAGTAGGATAAACGTGCACGACTACCAACTTAAGAGGAAAAAAGAGAAATACTATAATATTTGGGTGTGTCTACTCCACAACTCAAATCACCTCATATTTATACTGAAAAGTTGTAAAGATACATTTATTAGAGGGGAGATGAAAAGATTAACATCTAGAAGATACAATTAATTAATACCAATCTAATAAATATAAATATTGTGAATCTAACAATAATAACAATAATAAATTTATTACTATTATTAAATAGAATTGTGAAATAGTTTTTGTGTGAAGAAACATGAAGATGAAAAGTTAAAAATAGAAATGATATTGGAATATCATTTGAAGTTTTCTATTTAAACTTTATTCTTATAAATTTATTATCTTTCTACAATTTCTTTTTGTTAGTATTCTCTTGAACTTTCTCACTTTTCCCTTACTTTTTATAGATCTAAACACTCTTTGGTACTATTAGAGTAGAGAAAAACATTTATAACCAATCAAAAAATTTAATAGAGTATGTTTCTTTTTACCCATTTTTAAAACCTTTACATGTATATTTGAGGAGTTTGCATGTGGGACCCAAAATACATACATGTGGGTTTTATCACACAAAGATAAATCTTGACTAATTTATAAATATTGTGGTAGGTTTGATTTGTTAATTGGGGTTTTTTATGAGTATGATTTGACTTCTTGTGAGTTTAGGAGTTTTTGAATTTTTTAGAATTAGACGCGATGAAATTGAGGTAAGAGAAACTAGTTATTCTTTAATTTTTCCATTGTACTTTAGATAAAAAGATTTGAAGTATGAAGGTGACTTGGTCAAATTACTTGAATTGCAAAAAATTGGATTGTGTGGTTGTATGTATGTTTATTTATGATGATAAAAATTGAACATTAAATGTGAATGTATAATTTATTTCTATGAGATTGAAATTTACAACCTTTTGTATAAATGTCCACTTAGATTGAATTTGGGAGTTTCATTTACCATTTGAAGAGTAGTTTCTAAATTTAATTTGATTTGAAATATTGAAACTATTGTATTTGACATATTATGCAATCTAGTACTGTCATGAATTCACCTAACAGATTTAATTTCGCTCAATAGAGTGTTGAAAGCGCTTGAATTTTGCTCAACGCCTTTAAATTCGTGTAGGTGATTTGAGACAGTGTTGAAGACTTAATTATGTGAAAAATTTGCCTAACGGATTAACATTTCACTTAGCAAAATTTTGACAAAGACGAACGTTAAAATTGTATGCATAATCTACTTAGCCATTCAAATTTTGTTAGCAAACTTAAAATTTGTTCAAATATTCTCAAAAAATCATAAAAATAGTTCCAACCTCCAAATTATTCATATATGCAAATTAAAACCACGAAAATTAGGAATCCAATAAAATAATAATTATTAAAAAAATGATATCTACAAAAAAAGTTGTGGTAAAAAGAATAGATATAGGTCAAATTAGAAAAATGCATTTTGTTTGTAAATATGAGAAATAATAGGACTTTGACTTAAGATGTTATAGTACATGTTATGAACATAAAATATATGTGTTTGAATATTATTATGTGTCTTAAAAAAATATTGTGTTTTGATATGAGAATTGCCAAGAGGTATTCTCATATGTTTGATGTGGTGTGTATAAATATTGATTTGGGACTTGAGAGGATATTCTAACTTTACTGAAGAATCACATAGATGAAAATATCAGGTGATGAGAGTTGAATGAGGTTTCTAATAACTTAGTCTACAGTGTGAAAGAAAATTGTGTCTTGACAAGTCATTTAAAAATTATCACAGTCACATGTAGGTATATATATATCAAACTAAGTATCCTTGTGTTAAACATTTGGAGAATTGTGATGTGACAGGTGATGATCTTTTATGTCTAATTCAATATTTAAAAAAAAAAAGTACCACAATGTTTGTATTTTTTTTTATTTCAAAAATTAAAAGAAAACACATACAATAATAACCTCGACATCATAAGAACTCACCTTCTGATATGGATAAAAAAGAGCGGGACAGGATTAAAAAATGAATGAAATTTATAAAGATAAGTTTGAGATATTTTTATAACATAGGTTGTTGAGAGTTTGTCACTCTACAATACAATTCCTTCTTAATTTCCTTCTTGTATTTGCTAATCTAGATTACTTCTATTTATATTGCTTCTAACAACCGTTCCTAAATTATATAAGTTTTATCAACGGTTATATCTATATTCCAAGGGTTATGCCCCTTGATTCACATCGCTTGACTTTATACCCCTTGGATGGGTTGCAACTGTTAGGTGTTTTGCATCCTTTAAGTGTTGTGTGTCCTATTGTTGGTGGTTGAGGATTGTTGCTTCTTTCGTTTGTTTCTTATGAGTGTATATCTTGGTGATAGGTATTTTATTCTTATTAATACCCCCGCCTAAATGACTCACCTTGTCCTCAAGGTGATAAGTTGGAAAAACCTTTTGTATTTTAGCCACCAATTCGCAACTATTTTCACTCAGAGGGAGATTCTGCCATTGAATTAAGACTTCCACATTGTTAATGTAGTTCACGAATATCTAAATCAGAATATGGATAAATATGTAATTCTTCATTCTCAGATAAAATAGGTGGTAAAGGTTAGGACTGAAAAGAATCACCAATGACCTTGTTGATGAGAGAGACATAAAAGACATGATGAATTTTACTGTGAGATGGAAGATCCAATTTGTAAGTAACAACACCCACTTTTTTTAACACCTAGAAAAGATCGTAAAATTGAGGAGAGAGGTTTTTGTTAATCCTTTTAGCTGAGGACCTTCTCTTATAAGGTTGCATCTTTAAGAACACCCAATCACGACTACATATTTTATATCACGTTGTTGTTTGTTGGCATTTGTTTGCATAACATCTTGGGATTTTAGCAAATTCTCCCTTAGAGTAGCCAATAATTCATCTCGAGTAATTGTAAGCTTGTTGACTTCTTTAAGGCAGTAAAGAATGGTCGTTCCCTTAAGAATGTGAGGGGATCATGTCCATGCAAAATTTTGAAAGGGGACATTTTGCTAGAAGCATTATAACTGGTGTTAAACCATAATTCTGCCAAAGGAAGACAAGAGACCTATTTCCTAGGCTTTATTCCAATTAAGCATTGCAAATAAACTTCCAAACATCGATTGAAAACTATCCTTTGTCCATCAGTTTGGGGATGGTATGTTAAACTGAATTTTAGCTATGCACCTATTTTTTTAAAAAGCTTTCCAGAAATTACTTAAAAATAGAGGGTCACGATCTGAAACAATGGAAGACGAAAATCCATGCAATCTCACATTTTCTTGTAGAAATACTGCACAAACTTCGTTAGCAGTGTAAGGGTGCCCTAATGTTATGAAGTAGACATATTTAATGAGTCGGTCAACCACCACCAGTATTGTATCCTTTCCCATGGATTTGGGTAGTCCTTTAATAAAATCCATAAAAATATTTGTTCATACTTGAGTAGGGATTGGTAATGGTTGTAGTAGTCCTACTAGAGATAAGTTGTCACTTTTATTTCTTTGACAAACTTCGTAAGTAGCAGTGAAATTTTTGATGTTGGTTTTTATTCCTTCCTAATACACTAGACTTGTTATTCTTTTGTAAGTCTTGAGGATACCTGAATGTCTTTCTATTAGGGATGAATGAAATTCTTTTAAAATGATTGGAATTCGGGAGGAAGACATGGATAACACCAATATCTTCTTGTAAAATAACTTATGATCCATCAAAGTATAACCCATATGAGATGTGGGATTAATAATTAGGTCTTGTATGAATTTTTGTAATTTTTCATCTTGTTTGATCTCGTCAGCCCATTCCTCAAAATCATGAATTTGTAAGACTGACGTGGCATAATAGGAACTTCTCCTAGAACTCACATCGACAATAAAGTTTTCCTTCCCTATTGTATTTCAAAATCGTATCCTACAAATTTGGAAATCTATTTCGAAAATTTCACTTTTTTGGCCAATTTTAATAATAAAATGGCTTCCCAACAAGTAGGGTCACCATTTTTTGACTGCTTTCATGACTATCATCAATTCATGATCATATATTGATTTCCTCTGGTTTCTTTTGAATAGGGTAATGCTCCAGAAGGCTAGGGGTCCTCCTTCTTGCATTAGGATAATCCCTAATCTGATTCCTCCAAGCATCAATTTCAACCACAAAAGGCTTTGAAAAGTCAATAACTGCTAATGTAGGTAATTTGGTCATGACTTGTTCAAGTTGTTTGAAGGCAATTTGTGCCTCTAGATTCCATTGGAAGACATTTTTCTTTAGTAGGTTGGCCAATGACCTTGTTATTCCTTCATAATTATGAACAAACCTCCTATAATAACCAGTAAAGCCTAAGAATCTCCTTAAACTGGTGACATTCATGGGTTTAGGCCATAGCGTTATTGTATCCAACTTCTTAGGATTTGCAGATACTCCTCCAGCAGAAATACCATGTCCTAAATATTCCAAATTTACTTGGCTGAATGAGCATTTCTTGTCATTCATCTTCAATTTATTTTGTCGCAATAATGTCAATACATTTTGCAGGTGTTACTTTTGTTCTTCCATGAAAGAGTTATATATTAGGATATCATCGAAAAATACTAAAGTATATTACCGAAGTACTGACCGCAAAACTTCATTCATTAATGATTGAAAAGAGGAATGTGAATTAGTGAGTGCAAATGGAAGTACCATAAATTCATAGTGACCTTCATGTGTGCGAAAAGAGGTTTTTACAATCACATCTTCCTTTATCTTGATTTGGTGATATCCTGATCTTAAATCCAGTTTTGAAAATACATGAGTTTCTTCTATTTCGTCCAACAACTCTTCAATTTCTGGGATGGAAATTTTGTTAGAAATTGTAATTTTGTTTAAGGCTTGGTAATCTACACAAAACCACCAACTTCCATCTTTCTTTCTGACTAGTATGATAGGATTGGAATAAGGACTTGTAAATGGCTTGATGATTTTTTTCTTCTAACATTTCAGCATCCATTTTTTCAATCTCTATTTTTTTATAGTGAGGATACATGTATGGTCTAATATTCAGTATTTATGCTCTTTCTTTAAGGTGAATGACATGGTCCTAACGTCGTTGAGGAGGAAATCCTAATATGGAGGGAAAATCATCTAACACATCTTTTAATTCTGAAGGAATTGAATCTTTCCAATCTCTTTCTATTTGAATATATTGATAATTAATAAGGAACCCTTCTTTGAAAGTTCAGGTTCTCCCTTTAAAATCACCTTCTTGCCATCAATCTTGAGGGCCAATTTTAGTTGTTCATAGTTGGCTCTAATCTCTCTCAAGTATGTTAACCATTCCATTCCTAAAACCATATCTATGCCTCCGAGACCAAACAAGAAGAATTGTTGTTGTACCTGTACTTCTTGTACTTTTAAAGGAACCTCTCTACATACTCCCTTGCATCTGATTTTGTGACCATCTCTAACTTCATCCATGTATGATGGAGTGTCATCAACTTTTAATTGTAGATTTTCCACGAGTTCCTTGGAAATGAAATTATGGATGGGGCCACAATCGATCAATACTATGAATTTGTGATCATCAATATTTCCCCAAACATTTAAGGATCGGCAAGAAGTAAATCCCATAATATTATTCATGGATAATTAGGGTGTTTCTCTAATTTTTTATTCGGGTTCCTCTTCAGATTTTTCATCATCATCTTCATTTGTTACTAACATTATCCAAAGTTGTTTGTTCCTGCATACATGAGAGGTGCTTCATTTTTCTTCATAGCGAAAACATTTTCGTTTTTTCCTTTTTTCTTTAAGCTCTACTTCAGTTAATCATTGAAAACTTCTAGGTTGATTGTTGTTTTCTTGTTTGTTCACATATGCACTATTAGCAAAATAATTAAAAAGGTGATTACTATTTTCTTCACCTTTTTTACTAACATCATAAATAATAATCTTCATATGGGATGAACATCGATAACATATTTTATTTTGAAATTTAGTTTGAAGCAATATTTGTTTATACCTTCCAAATTGCTCTATTTTTTTTATTGAACATTATTGTCTTCTTGATCTTGATTGATAAAGTGGAGAGTTTATAGATTTTAATTTCTACCTCAATATCTTCCTTTAATTCGTTCACAAAAATGTTATTTAAATGTTCTTCACCAACATTTTGCAACATATATGCAAACCTTCCAAATTTCTCAACTTGCTTTTATACCATTTCTTCTTGTTTAATGCAAGAAAGGCAACAAAAGAGTTAAGAATGGTGGAAGATTAAATTTTTTTAAATATGACAACTTTAAATTCTCTCCATCCAATGTTAGAATTGCAAGTTTCTCATCGTTAAGATAGCGGCTTTCCATATAGTGCCTACGAATTTTCTCTTCTTCTAATACATATGTCATTTGAAAGAAACATTCCAATTTTTTTATTTATCCATCTATAGACATTAAATTTTCCATCATATATAGGATTTCTAATTTTCTCCATCATTCTATTTTTCCTTCATGGATGTGGTTATTTAGTGTTTCTTCTACGTTGATGAATCCTTTGATAAACCATTTTCTGCATTCATATAAAATGTGCTTTAAATTATTATTATTTTGTATATATGTTTTGTCCATCCACTGTTAACATCTCCAAAATTCTCTCCAATATATCAAAATTAGAACAAGTTATGACTATTGTTAAAAGGCATGTACCTCATTGGTACTCTAATACCAAAAACGGAAAGTCGGCTTACTATGTCTTGAAACTATTATTCAAAAATAATTTAGACTAAATATGTATTTAATTTGTTAGAAATTTAGAATAATAACTTTTTAAGTACACTTTAATATTTATTTACAATATATTTTAAAATTTTAAATATTTACTCTTCTTTTACGATGTATTTGTCGAAACAAGTAAAATATAAATCAAATAAATATTAGATATATAGACTTCCCATTAAATTTGGTTTGTACGGTATTCTTACATAAAATAGTATATTTCAAATTATTTCCTTTTTTTAATTTCATCTTTTTATTATTTTCCTCATTAAATTGATGGTCTTTCTATTAACTCCATTTTAAAAAAAAATCATATATAATAATATTTTTTAATATATTCGTGTAATATTTTACATGGCGCTTTATATTACGGATTTAATAATATTATTTTAAATTCACATTTAATCTTCTAATTTTGTAATAAAATTACACAAATTTGGTCCACCAATTATTAACAAAAACATGATCGTTTGTTAGTGATAACAAATGTAAGCTTTGTTAAATCTTATTATTTATTATACGTAAATAAGTAACCCATCTTTACTATCATTAGCGAACATGTTAACATTATTTATTATTATTATTATTAATAAGTAACCCTTTCAAATATTGATTATTAATTCAACTTCTTAAATCTTATCGATCTTCTTTGTTCCAGAATCCAACACATGAAATATTAAAGAAAATCAAAGTTCCTTTCATTATTTTCTTAGTGCATTTCATTTTGAGATTCGTATAAATTGAATCGAGATATTTATTAATCATATTTGTAAATATATATAAATCTTATTATTATTATTATATATATATATATATATATATATATTTATAAAATAATATAAAAAATACAACAATTAATATAAAAACATTCTATTGACATATTCGACAATCAATAAACACTAATAATCCATTTGGTGGTTCATCATCCTAAAGATATCTGAAAATATAAATATATATTAAATATTTTATATTCAAACTTATCATGATTCTTAAATATATAATTTAAAATCTTATCACTAATCATTTGCTGCTTCTATGTTGTTCATTGATAAGATATCTGAAAATGATAAATGTAGCAATGTTAGAATTATATTTAAGTTTTTTATATCTTAAATATATAATTTTGAAATTTCTAGTATTAATATTTTTATTGTTAAACATAAAATAATAAATAATTAAATAATATGAAAAATATCTAATATCTCCTATCTCATAATATTTTTTTCTAAAAGTATTCGATTTGATTTTATATTAAAAATTTATCTGAATTAAACATAAAATTTAAATATGATTTAATTTAGTTTAGTTTTAATGTTAAACAAAATTGAATCAATCCAAATTAAGTTTTACTATTTGATACGAGTACTTTTTGCAATTTTTATTATTATATGATTATTAAATATAAAATAATCAAATAATTATTAAATAGATAAACATATTATAAAATGTAATCATTTATAGTTTTATTTTATTTTTATATGTTTTATTTTTAATTTAAATAATAAGAAGAATACATATTTTAAATTTTTTTTAAATGACAATATCATTTTATATTATAATTTTGGTTTGGTTTGGATTGGTTTTTATTTTGGAAAACGAATTGAACTAATAATTTTAAAATATTTTAATGAAAAAATGGTTTTAATTGATTTTAATTTTATTTTAAAATTTATTCAATTTAAAACATCCTAATTTCTCCATTTTTAGATTCTGTATGGAGAGAAACCTATGTTATATATATATATAATACAAAGGAATTAAGTAATTTGGTTACTTTAAATATAAAATATTTATAGATTATTTAAATATTTTGAATAATATTGTTATTTTTAAATAAAATATTGATGTCTACCGTGAGGTAAAAAATAAAGTTTCGATCTGTGGCATCCTTTTTTATTATTATTATTATTACATTGTTAACCATATTTTAAAATATTACTACTTTCTATTAAGTCTTAACAAAAATAAGATATGAAATAAATGTTTATACATTTATATGTACGAGCAGCGAGGTCAAATAAAGATATTACATATATGTAAAAGTAATTTACATTACTATATATATATATATATATATATATATATATATATATATATATATATTAAGATATACAAAAGAAGAAGGAATTTTATTTATTTTTTATTTCTTCTATTCTTACTACAATTATACAAATATCTACATTGTCGATGAAAACAAACTGATTAAGGGGTTTTGGTAAATGGTAGGAGATATACAAAAGGTAACCACTAACTGGTCCGTCTAACATAATGAGATTTCCCATATCAAATGTTAATGTTAATATTAATAATTATGTCCCTTTAAAAGTAACTGAGTTGTCAATAACGTTCATGTTTCAAGTAGTTCCTGGAAAGAAGACAGTGATGCTTGCAGAAAAGGTTTGAAATATTTGACGCCTCCATCTACTTAAGTTGGTATTTAAATAAAACATGCACAAAAGATCACAATAGGAAGTGAGAACATTTATCATTTACAATAATACAATCTTATAATATATATATATATATATATATATATATATATATATATATATATATGTGTGTGTGTGTGTTTCAACCTCCTCAACACATTCTATTTTATGAATATTTAAATTAAATTTGTAGTGACTAGTCAGAATAAATGAGCTCAATTTTAATCACTCTTTCAGTGATATTTATTTATTTAAATCCCCAATGTCCAACATTCATCTACAATATCATCAAATCTTCATAAATAGATATTATTATAAAAAAATAATTAAATAATATAAATATAAATTAATAAATAGGATCGCTGCATCACTAGAGATAAAATAAACAAACAAGACCAGTACATAACTGTAAATAATTAAAATAGGACCAGTGTAGGATTGGAGATAAAATAAAATACACAAACAGGACCAGTACATAACTGGAGATAATTAGAATATGATCAGTACAAGACTGAAGATAAAATAAACAAATATGACGTAACTGAAGATAATTAAACAAGTAACTAAATAAATAGAATGAGGTTAGGGACACCTCACTTCACAACTATAATCAAAATAAAATAGATTTAATGATAATATTCTCCTCCCCTACCTTAAGAATTGCAGATGATGTACCAAAATTTTACAGATGTGACTTATCTCTCTCCTTATCTTCCTCTCCCTCTCTCTTTTTCTTTCTCTCCCTCTCTCTCCTTCCTCTCTCTTTCTTCTTTCTTTCTTTCCCTTTCTCTTCTCTCTGTCTTTTTCTTCTTCTTCCTTTCTCCCTCCTGTAACCATTATTTATAATCATAAATAAATAAATAATTTTTTTACTTGCATTTAATGCAAGAGATAAAATTAGATTATTACTTATCATTATCTCTTAAAGAGATAAGGTCATGTTTATCTTTTTTTTTTAATAGTTTAATAACTAGGGATGGCAAAACGGGTCAGGCCGGCTGGGCTGCGCCACGACCCGCCATAATATGGCGGGTGCGGGTTAGTACTTCCAGCCCGTCAACCCATTTTGGCCCGCCCCGCCAAACCCGCCAACCCGTCAGGTCAACCCGCGGGGCGGGGCGGGCCAGCCCGCGGCCCGCTTTACTAATAAATTTTTTTTATTGTGATATAATACAAAGAGTCAAAAAGTTAATATATAATATAAAAATTTATGAAAAGAGAATTCTAAAAGTCTAACTGTCTCATAAAGAAATTCATAAAGTCTTAGTATCTCACTATTAAGAGAATTCAAAAAGTTTTATAATTACTTAAACGAGAAACACTTTCATTTCTCAATCACAAACCCCTCTCTCTCTCTCCTCTCCTCTCCTCTCCTCTCCTCTCCTCTCCTCTCCTCTTACTCATCATCTTCTTCTTGTTCATCCTTCTTCATAAGGTAAAAATCATATATATCTCATTTTTTTACTCTCTTTTATATTTGTTACTTTCTTAAGGTTTCATTTTTTTCTCTTAGTATTTTTCTCTCTCATGACTCATTTATTATGTTTTTCTATTTTTGTTTTTGTTGAAATCTCTCGAATAAGAAAAAAATTATGAAGTTTTTTTTTTAATTTTAAACAGAAAATGGATGATTCAATTAGTAAACTTACTTGTGGTGGTCTTGATGATATCGTCAATGAAAATGAAATTGAGAATGAGGTTAAGTTTCAACATATTAAAAATAAAAATGAATCTGAAAATGTTAAGTTAGACATCAAGAAGGATAAATCTCATACATCTGATTGTTGGAAGTTTTTTACTAGGATTGGTATGTGTAAGGATGGAAAAGAAAGAGCTGTGTGTAATGGTTGTAACACAAAATACATAATTGGTGGAAAAAAATATGGAACTTCTCACTTAAAGCGTCATATTGAAAAATGTGACAAGATCAAAACTGAAGATGTGGGTCAAATGATTTTAGACATGCAAGGGAAGTTGAAGTAAAAAAAAATAGATCAGATGGTGTCCCGTGAGTTGTGTGCTAATTTAATTATTCGACATGGTTTACCTTTTAAATTTGTTGAGTATCCGGAGCATAGGACTTGGATAAATTATTTGAATCCTGATGCAATGTTAGTTTCTAGGAATACTCGCTAAGAGCGATGTATTGAGAATATTTATGAAAGAAAAGAATATAGTTAAAGAACAAGTTGGCTACCATTTGTAGTAGGATTTGTTTAACTTCGATTTATGGACATCTTGTGCTACTCGAAGGTTATATAAGTTTGATGACTCATTATGTTGATTTAAATTGGAAGTTAAGTAGCAAGATTCTTAACTTTTGCCATTTACCTCCACCTCATACTCGGATTTGAGTTGTCTAAGAAGATAAATGAATTTTTGCATGATTGGGGAATAGAGAAAAAGATTTTTTCTATTACTTTGGATAATGCTTCTAGTAATGATGTTTTGCAAAAGACATTAAAAAGTCAACTTGTTTTGCAACATTGGTTGATATGTGAGGGTGAATTCTTTCACGTGCGTTGTTGTGCACACATTTTAAATTTGATTGTTCAAGAAGGATTGAAGGTACTTGGTAATGCATTGGATCAAATCAGGGAGAGCATAAAATATGTTAAGGGTTCAGAGAGTAGAATGATTAAATTCAAACAATGCCTTCAAAATTTTGGTGACATTGATATTTCAAGTGGGTTGTGCTTAGATGTTCCTACAAGGTGGAATTCAACTTATCTAATGCTTCAAAGTGCTCTTAAATACCAACGTGTTTTTGGAAGCTTACAACTAATGGATGAAAATTATAAATATTGTCCTTCGAAGAAGAATGGAAAAGAGCAAAAAAGATTAGTGTTTTCTTGTTGCCATTTTATGATATAACTACTTTAATTTCAGTCTACAAGTTATCCTACTTCCAATATGTATTTTTTACAAGTTTGGAAAATTCGAGTGCCTTCTAATGGAAAGTGCAAAAGATGAAGATGAAGTTGTAAGGGACATGGCTGAAAAAATGGGGATGAAATTTGATAAATATTGGGATGAATATAGTATTGTACTTGCATTTGGTGCAATTTTAGACCCAAGGATGAAGTTGGAAACATTAAGATTTTGTTATGAAAGAATTGATCCACTTACTTGTGAAGTAAAGTTGGAGAAAATAAAGAAAAAATTGTACATACTTTTCTCTCAATATTGTAGCAAAAGTACAACTTCAAATGTTCTGAAGCGCAAACAAGTTGATATTTCATCCTCAAAACCAAGTCTCTTTGATGTAAGTTAATTATTCTAAGTCAATTATTTTTTATGAATTTTCAATTAATATTTTTAACTTCTTTATTTATTTATCATATTAGGAACTAAAAAAGCACAAGCTTCAAGCTACATCTAGAATTGGAAGAAACCAACTTGATGTATATTTGGATGAGCCAACATTGGATTTTGATTTTACAGAACATATGGATGTTCTACAATGGTGGAAGAATAATAGCCAACGTTTTTCTGATCTTTCATTATTGGCTAGGGATTTGTTAAGTATACCTATTACTACGGTTGCTTCGAATCTGTATTCGGTATTGGTTCTAGGATTCTTAATAAGTACGAAATCGTCTTTTGTCCGAGAATGTATATGCAATAATTTGTACTTCAAATTGGAAACATGGATTTTATGAAGGTAATTCATTTAATTTAAATATTATTTATTTTTATTTTTCATAATCTCTTTTTTTACTAATTTTTTTCTTCAATTTTGTGTGTTGTTGAAGATGAGGAAGAAAATGACAAAGATGGAAAAGCTGGAGAGATCTTCAAATACTGTATCTAATGATCCTGGACATTGATTGTTTTGAATTGAAGATATGAGGATTACTCAATGGGAGAACAATGTGAAATTTTATCAAATAAATAAATATAATGTATTTTTTATTTAAATTTTGAAACTTTTTAATATAAAAAATAAAGATTTAATAATTTTTTATTGTTATATACATGTATTTATTATTATATAAATTTTATTTTAATTTAATTGTTCTAAAATATAATTTATTAAAATAATATATTAATTAATTTATTAACTTGAAATATATATATATATATATATATATATATATTAAATTGTTGACAATGATAATTTTATTACTAAATTTATTGAAAGATTTGATTTAAAAATAATAAAATAAAATAAAATAAGAATTATGGCGGGCCAGCCACCTGCTAACCCGCCCCTTGCGGGGTGGGCCAAGGTCTACGACCCATCATGACTATATCGGGCCGGCCAGCCCGCCACGCTTTTAGCAGGCCAAAGGCGCAGGCCAGACTGGCCCGTTTTGCCATCCCTATTAATAACACAAATATATGTATATATATATATATATATTATATTTTCATTTATTTATTTTCATAAATTAGTATCTTTTTATTTAAAATACCTAAAATATTATTAAAATGTTTACATAAATTAATTTGAGATGTTACATTTCTCCCATACTTAGAGAAATTTTGTCCTCAAAATTTTTAGCGACTAAAACATATAAGGGTAACTTTCTTTAATTCTCTTTTCTAATTCCCACGTAGCATCCCCAGTACTCTCATTCCAAACAACCTTTACTAATGGAATTTGTCTTCCCTTCAATTGCTTGATCTTCATATTTGTAATTTATACAGACATTGTTTCAAATGTAAGGTTATTCTTTAATTGTACTGTATATGACATTATTACATGAGAATGGTCAGAAATATATTTTCTTAACTGAGACACATGAAACACATTATGAAGATTAGAAAGGAAAGGGGTAAGGAAGTTTGGTAAGCAACGGGACCTATTTTTCTAAGAATTTGATAAGGACCAATAAATCGAGGAGTGAGTTTCTTTGCTTTCATTACTCTACCAACTCTAGTTGTCGGTGTTAGTTTCAAGAATACATGTTCACCTTCTTGGAATTCAAGGGGTTGTCTTCTCTTGTCAGCATAGCTTTTCTATCGACTTTGAGTTGTTCTTAAATTTTCCCTAATCATCTTAATTTTCTCCGTGATTTGTTGAATCATGTTAGGAACTAAGATTAAATTTTCTTCAGTCTCGAACCAACATAAAGGTGTTCTACATTTTATCCCATACAATGCCTCATAGGGTGTCATACCTATGCTAGAATAGAAACTGTTATTGTAAGTAAATTCAATTAATGATAAATACTGGTCCCAGCTACCAGAATCTTCTAACACACATGCTCTCAATAAATCTTCCAAGGACTGTATGGTTCTTTCTGATTGTCCATCAGTTTGAGGATGATAAGCTGAGCTAAGATGAAGCTTAGTCCCAAAGGCTTGATATAGGTTTCTCCAGAATTTAGAAGTAAACCTAGGATCCTTGTCAGAAATAATACTAGATGGAACTCCATGTAACCTCACAATTTCTTTTATGTACAATTCAGTCAGTTTTTCCAATGAATACCTAATGTTAATGGGTAGAAAGTGAGCAAACTTTGTCAACCTATCCATGATAACCCATATGGAATCAAATTTTTGAATTGTTCGTGGTAAGCCAACTATAAAATCCATTGCAATACTATCTCATTTCCACTCAGGTATGTCTAAAGATTGTAGCATTCTTGCAGACCTTTGATGTTCTATCTTAGTTTTTTGACAAACTAAACATGATGCTACATATTGTGCCACTTGCTCCTTCATTTTAGGCCACCAAAATATTTTCTTAAGATCTTGATACATGTTTTTTTTCCTGGATGTATGTTCAATTTACTCTTATGTGTTTCGTCTAAAATCAACTTCCTAATCTCTACATTATTAGGCACACATATTTTACCACTAAATCTCAAAATTTCTGCTTTATCTATGTTAAAATTTTCTTCATTCTTTTGTCCTATCAACTTCTTTTTCTTTAGAATAAATTCATCACCTACTTGATCCTTTTGAATTTGTCCTTGTAATTCACTAGTAGTAATTTGAGTTAAGTTTAATTTTATTCTATCAAGGTTCATGGTAATTGATAAATTCATGTTTCTGAACTCTTCTAGCAGACTCATCTCATGAATCATAACGGAAGCGTCTGCTACTACATTTGTCTTTCCTGGATGATAATGTAATTCAAAGTCATAATCTTTCAAAAATTTCATCAATCTTCTCTGTCTCATATTTAATTCTCTTTTATCAAACAAGTATTTAAGATTTTTATGATCACTAAAAACCTCAAACTTGCCATCATACACATAATGTCTTCATATTTTGAGTGCAAAAACGATGACGACTAGTTTTAGATCATGAGTTGGATAATTTTTCTCATATGTTCTTAATTTTCTTGAAGCATATTCAACTACCATTCTATCTTGCATAAGAACACATCCTAATTTCATTTTGGAAGCATAAAAAAATATCACAAAATGTCCAATTGGGTTACGTAATGCTAGTACAGGGGAAGTGTTTAATCTTTTCTTAAGTTCTTGAAAACTATTTTCACATTTTTATGTTCATTCAAAAGCTTGACCTTTCTTGGTGAGTCTGGTTAAAGACATAGCCATTTTAGAAAATCCTTCAATGAATCTCCTATAATATCCTGCTATACCCAGGAAACTACGAATCTTAGTCACTGTTTTGGTTGGATCCCATTTTAGAATTATTTCCACCTTAGTTGAGTCTACTGACACTCCCTCTTTGGAAATCACATGGCCTAAAAAATTTATTTCTTTTAACCAAAATTCATACTTAGACAATTTAACATACAATTGTTTGTCTTTCAAAATTTGAAGAACAACTTTAAGGTGTTCCGCATTATCTTCAAAAGTTTTAGAATAAATAAGAATATCATCTATAAAAATCACAATAATATGATCTAAAAAATGGACAAAAAATCATATTCATATAATCCATAAATATTGCAGGAGCATTTGTTACACTAAAAGACATCACTTGGTATTCATAATGATCGTACCTAGTTCTAAATGCAATTTTTTGTACATCTTCTATCTTTACTCTAATTTGGTGATATCCTGATCTTAAATCTATTTTAGAAAATACAAAAGTTCATCTTAATTGATCTAACAAATCATCTATTCTTGGAAGAGGGTATTTATTCTTTATGGTGAATTTATTTAACTGACGATAATCTACACACAACCTAAAACTTCTATCTTTCTTTTTAACTAATAAAACAGGGGCTCCCCAATGTGATACACTAGGACGAATGAATTATTTCCCAAGTAATTCTTCCAATTGTTTCTTCAGTTTTGTTAGTTCAGAAGGTGACATCCTATATGGTGCCATAGAAATTGGTCCAGTTCCAGGCATTAAATCTATTGAAAATTCAATCTCTCTGTTGGGTGGTAAACCAGGAATGTCATTAGGAAAAACTTTAGGAAAATTTTGAACAACTACTATTTTTTTTTTTAAATCGGCTTCCTCTTTTACTTCCACAGAAGATAGTAACAAATATCTTTGAATTTTGTTCTTCAAAGACTCATTTAATGATTTGGTAGATAAATTCAAAAGATTCTCATAATTTGAAAATATTACTGATTTTTCTATACAATTCAGAAGGACTTGATTAGAAGATAATCAATCCATACCCAGGATTACATCCAATTGAGATAAAGGTAAACAAACTATATTTACAAGGAATTTCTTGTTTTTAATGAACAAAGAAAAATCTAGACAAATTTTATTGGTGATTACAGACTTACTTGTGAGAGTTGAAACAATCAAACTAGTGTCTAAAAAAGAAGTTGACAATTCAAGGTGTTGGACACAATCATTGGAAATAAATGAATGAGTTGCGTCTGAATCATACAGTACATTTAAAGTTTTGCCTTTAATGAAATACATACCTTAGATCAAATCATTATTTTGAGAGGCTTCAGTTCCATTCTTGGTATACACTCTTCCTGTTGTCGAAGGTCTTCTTTTTGGTGCAGAAGGATCAGAATTTGGTTTTTGTTGCTGACATTCAAAGAATATATGACCAGGTTTTTCACACTTGAAATAGATAGCCCTTTTAAGATGACAATATTTAGCATAATGATCATGTCCGCACTTAAAGCACTTAAGCTGATTATTTACAAGTTTATTAAAATTTCCTACAGAAAATTGGCTGAGTTGGGATCTCCATTGGGGGCGATTGTAAGGGTTTCTTTCATTTTGTCTCCTTTTGTTATGCTGGGGTCCAAAAGATTTTGGTTTACTATTTTAATGATTTTCAAAATCTTCCAAAAATCTGCATTTATGAATAAGCATAGGAAAATCAGAAATTTCTAGTATTCCTACTGCTTTTCTCAATTCCGGCCTAAGTTCATTATCAAATTTTATACACTTCATTCTTTCATCAGGGTGATAAAAGAATGCAGAGTATTTTCCTAGTTCTTCAAACTTAAAGGCATATTCTTCTACTATCATACTTCCTTACTTTAATTGCATAAACTCTATTTCTTTTGCCCTCCTCACATCATTGGGAAAATATTTTTCTAAAAATTTTGTTCTAAACACCTCCTAAGTAATGATTATTCTTCCTCATTCTAGTAATCTCCTTGTACTATCCCACCAATATTTAGTCTCTCCTATCAACATAAACATAACATAATTCACCTTTTTGTCATCAGGACAATTCATAACTTGAAATATTTTTTCCAATTCTTTAATCCATAATTCAACCTTTTATGGGTTATAACCTCCAAAAAATTGTGGAAGTTTGTTTCTCCTAAATTCAACTAAACCTTGTGATCCATTGGTTCCTTCAGGTCTTCGGTTCCTTAATAATACAGCGGTCATGTCTCAAATAGCTTGTATGACTTCTATCAACTCGTTGTTTCTTCTATTATTTGTCATCTGGAATTATATAAGTTAGGATTCATATGATATCATGATACACTCATTTCACAGGGCACACATGAAACGTTGCTCTGATACCATCTAATGTGACGTCCTTTTTTTATTATTATTATCACATTGTTAACCATATTTTAAGACATTACTACTTTCTATTAAGTCTTGACAAAAGTAAGATATTAAATAAATGTTTATACATTTATATGTATGAGCAGCAGGTCAAATAAAGATAATACATATAAGTAAAAGTAATTTACATCACTATATATATATATATATATATATATATATATATATATATATTAAGATATACAAAAGAAGAAGGAATTTTATTTATTTTTTATTTCTTCTATTCTTACTACAATTATACAAATATCTACATTGTCGGTGAAAACAAACTGATTAAGGGGTTTTGGTAAATGGTAGGAGGTATACAAAAGGTAACCACTACTTGGTCCTTCTAACATAATGAGATTTCCCATATCAAATGCTAATGTTAATATTAATAATCTTGTCCCTTTAAAAGTAATCGAGTTGTCAATAACGTTCATGTTCCAAGTAGTTCCTGGAAAGAAGGCAGTGATGCTTGCAGAAAAGGTTTGAAATATTTGGTGCATCCATCTACTTAAGTTGGTATTTAAATAAAACATGCACAAAAGATCACAATAGGGAGTGACAACATTTATCATTTACAATAATACAATCTTATAATTAATATATATATATATATATATATATATATATATATATATATATATATATATATATGCAACCTCCTCAACACATTCTATTTTATGAATATTTATATTAAATTTGTGGTGACTAGTCAAGATAAATGAGCCCAATTTTAATCACTCTCAAGTGATGTTTACTCATTTAAATCCCTAAGGTCCAACCTCCATCTACAATATCATCAAATCTTCATAAATAGATATTATTATAAAAATAATAATTAAATAATATAAATATAAATTAATAAATAGGATCGTTGCATAACTAGAGATAAAATAAACAAATAGGACCAATACATAATCGAAGATAATTAAAATAAGACCAGATGCAAGATTAGAGATAAAATAAAATAAACAAATAGGACCAAGTATATAACTAGAGATAATTAGAATAGAATTAGTACAAGACTGAAGATAAAATAAACAAATAGGATCAAGTACGTAACTAGAGATAATTAAACAAGTAACTAAATAAATAGAATGAGTTTAATGATACTTCACTTCATAACTATAATCAAAATAAAATAGATTTAATAATAATATTCTTCTCCCCTACTTTAAGAAATGTAGATGATGTACCAAAATTTTATAGAGGTGACTTATCTTTCTATCCTTATCTTCCTCTCTTTCTCTCCCTCTCTTCTTCCTCTCCAGCTTCTTCTTTCTTTCTTTCTCTTCTCTCTCTGTCTTTTTCTCTTTCTCCTCTCCAGTAACCCTTATTTATAATCATAAATAAATAATTAATTTTTTTTACTTGCATTTAATGCAAGAGATAAGATAAGATTATTACTTATCATTATCTCTTAAAAAAATAAGGTCATGTTTATCTTTTTTTTAATAGTTTAATAATACAAATATATATATATATATATATATATATATTCATTTATTTATTTCTATAAATTAGTCTCTTTTTTATTTAAAATACTTAAAATATTATAAAAAATTTTACATAAATTAATTTGAGATGTTTCACGATATCTCTTAGTCCTTGACTCATGGTTTTATAGTGTACATTCATAAGTTTTATATCATATAAAAATTAAAACCAAAAGTATTTTATGTACATTCTCCTTTCTCAATCCAAAAAACATATTTTAAGAATAAAACATAACAATACCTCAAATACAATGATAAACTTTAACAATATTATTAAAGTGATCATAGAATTAGATACTCTTTTTTCATTTTAAACTATTTGCCACAGCATCATTGACATTTCAAGCCATCGATAAACATTAATAACTTATTGTTTTAATATATTTCATCATCTAAAAATATTAACTACTATGTATATATTCAAACTTCTCATAATTCTTAAATATATAAATTGATATCTTGTCCCTGATGATAATTGGTTGCTTCTATGTTCTTCATCGATAAGATATCTGAAAATGACAAATATATCAACTAGATTATATTCAAACTTTTCATAGTTCTTAGTCTATAATCTACAATCTCATATCTAATATTAGTACTTTCATCATTAAATAACTAAAATAATAAATCATGATGCGAAAATTTAATATCTATAATTTGACTCACTTTTATATATTTGAATCTAACATAAAATAAATTTGGTTTAGTTTAAATTTTTAAAAAATATGAAATTAATTAAACTAATATTTTATCGTTTGATTTTGATATTTTTCTTATTTTAGATCATTAAACATATTATAATAAAATTGTTAAATAAAGAAATATATTATAAAATTATTATACATAATTAATTATAATATTTATTATTTTAATTTGTTTTTGAATATTTTTATATTTAATTTAAATAATAACAATTCATGTTTTAGATAAAGAAAATAATTTTGAATATCAATTTAAGGTCAATATTTTATTTCAAGAGATGTCTTCGAAAGTTAAAAGAATAACTTATATTTATATATAGACTATCATTGGTGTTGAATTTTAAACAATGTTTATAAAATAACCTTTAAAAAGATAAAAGATAGGAATGAAGTTACCTACTATTATCATGTTCATATATGAATGAAAATATTTTGACGTTATGTTCCTTTAGTTTAATTAAAGTTTAATATTTAAAAACAACATATTAATTTAACATATTAGTTTCTAATTTAGTTTTCACTTTAACCAATCCGTCCGAAATATTTTCAAAACTGTACGATAATATTGACGGATCACTCCATTCACATTTCTAAATAAAATAGAAATCAAGGCAGAAAAAAATAAATAAAAGAACTTACCAATTAAAAAATATTAAAATATTTGCCGACATCACCCATTCCTAGTCACGAGCAACTCTCTCGTCATGGTTGAAATATGCTTGTTCCATCTGTATCCATTTCGGCGTTCCAACATAGCAGAAGGAAAACTTAGAAAGGGTGAAAATAAGACATTATGGAAAAATGTAATACAACTAAAACATTATTTTTTATTCACATAAAGTAATCAATGAATTAACCCTTTGTTTGTCTCTCTACGTTCTCATTTTTTCTTTTCTAACTCAGAAGTTCCCGTCCCTCGAGAAAGCTTCCGTATCATTCTCATCGTTTTCAGAGCATGATGAATTGCCATGTTTGCAGCAAAGCATCATCGTAGGGAAGACGATGAGATTCGATAAAAATCACAAAATCAGAAATAAAGAAACACTAATTCAGTAAAAAGAAAGAAACCTGTTCATCTGAGGAACCTTTTGGGTGATCCTTCTCATGCTTGTGATTCCAGTATTCTCCCATGCTCACAAGACTCGAGAACCATAAATATATAGGACCATTGAAAAATGGCCCCACAGACAAAAAAAAAAGATGAAACCGACAGATATTGGTCCCGTGTAGGTCACGACAGGGAAATAAAAACAGTAGATAGAAACTTGATGAGAGTGGTACCAGAGACAGAATTGAGAAAGTTCAACGCTCTGAATCCCACAAATCCGTCCACGTTCAAAATCTCACCGAAACATAGCTCATATATCGATACATACCAAAACCTAATCTCCCTATTTCAACGTCCTTTAAAGTAATTTTGGATAAACCTATCTCGACTCGGCTAATAATATTTTTCTGTACGACACAACGATGTACCGATGTCAATATATTAATAATAGAAAAATATTATATTAACAACTGTATTTCATTGAATATCTGCTCAACAATCAATTTTAGTATTGTAATAAAAAAATAAAAAAATAATTATTATATTATATTATTATTATTATTATTAAATAGAATTGTGAGATATTTGTGAAAAATACGAAAATCCTATTTAACTGAATCTAGTTAAATAGAAGAAAGTTTGAAGTTTTATTCAAAAAAATTAAAATAAGGTGGGATTTACTCCAACATGAAAAAAATACGTTAAAATTTATGAAAATTTATTCACTCAAACAAATAAAAATTGGTATTTTTCGCTGGAATGAATGACGCGTTTCTTAAAATTATTTTATATTATTATTTAAATAAATTATAAAGATTATATTCAATCATTAAATTACAAACTCATATATTATAAAGATTATATCCTCTCATTAAATTACAAACTCATATAAAGAGACCCGCTCACAAATTTGACATCAAATTTTGAAAATTCACTTGACACACACTTTCACCTTCGAGCATGTCCTCATATCCAAGATATAAATATATTTGTATTTATATATTTTATGTATATAAATATAAAATATAATAACTTACAAATAAATTATATTTATATACAAATAAATATATATCTTGTAAATATATACATATAAAATATATATTTACACGAATATATATTTATTTGTATATAAATATAATTTATTTTTAAGTTATTATCAAAAAATTCTAGTAATTTAGTTGTTGGAGTATTAGTCTCTAACTCTAAGGTACTTGGGATCGAATCCTCTAGATAAACAAGAGGAGTAATTCAAACTTCTAAAAAATATAATATAAAAGGTAAGGGGACCTCTAGATTACATAAATAAAAATTATTTCAGATTTACCTCTAGATAAATAAGAGGGAGTTGTAAATAAATAAAAATTATCGATCTGAAAAATCAGACTTTTCATATTGGTTATATAGAACCGACGTTGAAAGTCTACATTTTCAACGTCGATTGTGGAACCGTCGTTGAAGACCTTCCGAACCGACGTGGAAAACCTTATCCGTAGTAGTGATAAGAATATTTATAATTGATCAAAATTTATGATATAATAAGTTTTTCTTTATTTCTATTTTTACAATATAAGTTTGAAGAGTTTGCAAGTGGGGCGTATAATGTATGTATCTGGGTTTTGTTTAGAAAAATAAATCTTGACTATTTTATAAATATTATGGTAAATTTAATTTGTTAACTGGATTTTTTGTGAACATGGTCTTATTTGTTGTGAGTTTAGTAGTATTTAAAGTTTTTGGAATCTGACACTGTGAAATTAAGTTACGATAAATTAGTATTTTAGGCTATAAGATATGGATTGTGAAAGAAACTTATTACACGAAATAAGATTGTGTGGTTGTATTTGTGTTGATTTATGATGATAGAAATTAAACATTAAGTGTAAATGTATAATTGAATTCTATAAGATTGGAAATGATAACCTTTTTGCATGAATGTATTGCATTTATATTGAATTTGAAGAATTAATTTACAATTTGGATGGTAGTTTTTAGATTTAGTTTGATTTGAAATATTGAAAATAGTGTGTTGGACAAATTATGCAATCTCGTATTGTCATGAAAACTTGACTTTCACTCAATGTTATTAAATTAATTTAGTGAATTTGAGACAATATTAAAGACTTAGTTATGTGAAAATTTTTCTCAACCGATTACTATTTTGCTTGGCAAAATTTTAACAAAGACGAACACTAAAAATGTCTGCATGATCTCTTAAGCCATTTAAATTTTGCTCAACAAACTTAAAATTCGTTCAACTATTTTCATAAAATCATAACAAATAATCTTGAACTTCAAATTAATCGTTTCATATATGCAAATTGAAATCTTGAAAATCTTAAATCCAATAAACAAAAATTAGTAAAGAATGATATTTAAAGAAAAAACTATGATTAAAAGAATAGATATCAAATTAGAAAAATACATTTTGTTTTAAATGAGACAAATGATATCAATATGACTTAAGATGTTAGAGTACATGTTATCAATATGAAATGAGGTTTATTTGAATGATATTATGTGTCTTGAAAAATATTGTGTTGTGATATGATAATTATCAAGGGATATATTCTCATATGTTTGATGTAATATGTATAAATGTTGATTTAAGATTCAATAAGATATCCTAACTTTACTGACCACTAAAATCACATAGATGAAATGATCAGGTGATGAGAATTTAAAGAGGTTTTTAATGACTTAACTTGTGGTATGAAATAAAATTGTGTCGTGATAAGTCATTTAAAAATGTATCTTAGTCACACGTCAGTGTATATACCAAATTGAGTACCCTTATGTTAAACACTTGGGAAGTTGTGGTGTATCATGTATAAACATCTGATGTATAATTTAATATCTAATCTTTCGAAAGTTTAGAGTTTGTGTGTGGTGACAGTGACCTTGTATGAGTGTAATGTGATGCATTTATGTTTGTCTGACGTGATAGTTGACTTGTGGTGACAGTGACTTGTATGAGTGTAATGTGATGCATTTATGTTTGTCGACGTGATAGTTGACTTATATGGGTGTGAAGTGATATATCATGTGATGTTTTTTTTAAGTTGTTAATTTACCTAAAATTTACGAGGTGATTATTTTTTATTAAATTTTGATAAAAGTAAAAAATAAGATAAATGTTTATACTTTTATATGTATAAATATCTGATTTTTATAAGTTTATATTACTTTCATGTTAGAAATAATTATTTAACATACACAAAAAATAAGATAGATAAGTGAGAACAAATATCATTTTAAATAATATTATCTCGAAATCATATACAAACCGATTTTTCAATTTCATCAACATATTTAATTTATTTTATATTATAAAAAATTGAATTAAATTTATATTAACTAGTCAGAATAAAAATTTAATTACTCTAATATTTACTCATTTTAATTATAAGATTTGACTTCTATCTACAATGTCATCAAATCTTCATAAATAAATATTATTCTTTTAAAATATATTAAAATAATAAAATAAAATAAATATAAATTCATAAATAAGGTCAAAGTAATTGAAGATAAACTAATTTGTAACCAAAGATAACTAAATATAAAATAGAATAAGAGATAATTGAAGGTAAATAAATAAATATAAAAATAAATAAATGCATAATTAGAAATAAATACATAAATATAAAATAAGATCAATATATAACTAAAAATAAATAAATATATAAAACAAGTAAAGCGTAATTAAAAATAAATAAATAAATATAAAATAGGACCTAATTAAAATATTAATAAATAAATATAAAAGATGACTAGTGTTTAATTGTATTTTTTTTATTGTCTCTTCTTTCTTCTTCAACGTCTCTTTCTTCACCATTATTCCTCCCCTAAAACTTCCTTATGTTATTCACCTACATATAATAATTATTTATTACTTTTTCTTCACTTGCATTAAATACATGATTTTTTTTTCAACAATTATCTTTTAAAAGATAAACAATCTCATCATTTTTTTTATAAATATTTTAAATTAATTATTATTGTTTTTGTTAATTAATAAATTTATTATTTTTTATAATTTAAACAATAATAACTATTAATAATAAATATTTTATTTTTAATAATAATTTTATACATGGTTTTTTTATTATAAAAATATTTAAACACTCTAAAATATTATAATTTAATATATTGTATTTGAAAATATGAATATTTATTATTGTATAATAAATTAAAATATATTTATTTTGAATCACTAACTTATATATTTGTATTTAATTTTAAATTTTGATAATAGTATATTTATACTGAAGCAACACAATTTTGATAAATTTTTTAATTTTTTTATATTAGAAATTATATAAGTAAGTGTATTTGAGACTGTATATTTATATCATAACATGAGGAGAAAAATGCATACAATAATTTTATAACATCTTTAAATATAATTTAAATAAAAATATATTATAAAATATTAGGAAAAATATCAGAAAAATTATTTATAAAAATAAATATCAAATAGTAAAAGTTTAAATATAATTAATCTATTTTTTAAAAAAATTAAATCCATAAATCTATAATATTAAATTTAAAATAATTATTTAATTGTCATTGTTTTTTTAATAAATATTTACACAAAATTTACGACGAATTTTTTATTTAAATTAAATAAAAAATGAATAGTCAAAATAAAAGAAAAAATTTTAATTTTACTATTTTAAGTGAAAAATAATTATATATATATATATATATTAAATGTCAAATTATAATTAAATATATCTTAAGTATTTTCTCTTAAATTGACCACTTATTTCTTTATTATTAGTTTTTTTTTTTGACAAGTTTGTGATTTTGAATCGTATTTTATTGACTAATCTCAACCTTGAAAAACATATATTTTTCTAAAAATGAGTTCAATCTTATGGACAGTGGTAAAACGCATTATTCTAACATAAAAAGAACATAAATAAGTCATTTAACTGTAATTAAATTAATTTTATAAATCATTAAAAACAAGAACTACGAAGCATTTCATTTACAATTAAATCAAATAGATTTTTTCTCTTCTTCTCACAAAATTGTACTACAGTTCTATCAAATAGTACAACTTCACTTCAGCTAGTGTCATGCATAATGTGGCTACGCTTAAACCTATCAAAATTATATAATAAAATAATAAGTAAGATATTTTTTCATGTTATAATTATCCTAAACTTTAAAATTACTTATTTTAACTTATCCATATTATTATATATATATATATATATATATATATATATAAATATAAATGGTCAGTTTATTTTATTTTAATTTATATAGTATCTGATCTATAAAAAATGAGATGGGTGAAGCCTTCGTCAATAATATTTTCTATAAATTCATTTATATGTATTTTTTAAATATTTTTAATTATATAAATAATTTTAAATTTTTTATCTATTACTTACTATTTTTATTAAATAAATTAAAAAAATATATTTTTATATTAAAATAATTAATTATAATTAACAATTTAAATTTAATTAATTTTTATAATTTAAATTATAATATTATAATATATTTTAATAATATAAACATTAAAAATATAATATTTTAATTGTAATTTTTTATTTTAATTTTAATATATAAATATTTTTTACAACAAACCAATAAATGAACCGTCTTATGTTCCGTGAAATTGATGAGACTAAGTAAAATAGGTTAAAACGAAGTAACACTAGCTAACCTATCTACTCCTAGTTTTGTATAATTATTGATCATATGCATCAATCTAAATCAAGGTTCCTGTTTTTTTATAAGTGTTGCGTAACCAAATTGGCTCATGACAAAGGAAACAGGAGAATTCAAAACATAAGCTAATTTTTCTTTTTCACTTCCCATATTAAAGATTAATATTTAAACTTTAATTTATAACATTGATAAAAACAATCACAAAATTTGACTATCGTGTTTGGTTTATAATCAATATTTCTTTCCATTGAAAGAGAAAATTGTATTATTAATATCAATTTCTAAAATATATGAGTGTTGTAGGCGTGTATCTTTAACTTAAATAATTTTATTTTACCCACCTTTCAAAATTATTTCAAAATATTTCCATAAAAATATATTTACTTTTATATTATTTAATTATTGTCGCCGTCGTAAAAAAGAGGCGGTTGAGCCACGCGATGGTTCCGACTTTCCATTTTTCACGTTTTGTGTGGGTGGAGTTATACCGTCTTTAGGTTGTCTGATAACCGGGCTGAACCTAAGGGCGAGGTTTTCAAAAAGGAGTTCTTAGATCGTCCGATAATCGGGCTGACCTAAGAGCAAGATTGAGAGGGTTCTTATGGAGTCGCCACCGATATTTTTACCAGAAACATCGAAAAAGGAAAGAAAAAGGCGTTGGTTTTTTAAGAAAAACCAACTTTGATCGTTAAAACCAGAGTTAGGTAAGGGAGTTAGATACGTGTAAGGGAGATATTAGCTCCCATACGACGCCCCTTTCGGGTTCCCTGTAATGGACCGGTTATTTTGTAAATAAACTTTTGAAATGACGCTTTTACCCTTTTATTTGTGGAATTTAAAAAATAATGACTACATGACCCTAATAGTTATTGCACAATTTAATGTAAGTAAAAAGGACAATAAAAGAGAGGGAGAGAGTGAAGAAATCTCCAGAGCAAGCTTTGATTAATTCTCGTAAAAAATAGGGTGCGTTTTGGCAGCCCCTCGCTCTTACAACGTCGAACTCTCTCTCGAAAATGCTATAAAAACTCTCTTAAAACACTCAGAAACTCCAGAAATGCTTCGGAGGGGCTCTAAAAGAAGAATTTTAAGAAATTGCAGAAGGAAAGGTGGAAGAGCAGTGTGAAATGAAGGGGAGAGCGCCCCCTATTTATAGGGATTCGTGTCTGTCAGGTCGAGATGGCGGTCTCGACTAGCAAGGTCGAGATGACGATCTCTCCATTCGAGACGACGGTCTCGACTTTAATAAGTGGTGAGACGACGATCTTGTTTGGCGAGACGGCAATCTCGACTTGCCAAATGGCGAGAGAGTCATCTCGCCAAACGAGAGGGGAGTCTCGCCAATGGTAAGTGGCGAGACGACCGTCTCGCCAAACGAGACGGTGGTCTCGACTTACCATTGATCGAGACGGCCGTCCCGAAAAGCGAGACGACGGTCTTGACCCCTGAAGGCAAAAATCCTTATTTTTGTACAGAAAAGTCTTCCTACTCTAATATGGGGCCTAATAGTCTCTCCTAGTGGCTTTTTAGGCTTTGTCCATCTTTGAATATGAGGTCTTCTGCTCTTATTTTGAAGTCGGGCAAGATTTGGGGTCTACAATTATTTTGTGTTATTTTATAATAATTTGTATTAAATGGTCGCATAATATAATATATAAAATTAAAAATATTAAACTTGAAAATGAGTTCAATTTAAAATGTTGTGTTATATATTAATAACTTTTAAATTTATATTTTCACTTTTCAATTATTAATTACCAATATTTTATTATTTTTATCTGGATTATTGGTTAAAAAAAAAGGTTTCGTTGAAACATACAAGGATATGAATGTTGAATATACAAGGATATGAAGCTTGTAGATTTTGATGATGATTCAAGAATAAATGACTTAAAGATTTGAAGACTTGTAATGTTATGTAATAACTCTGTTTTTATGATTTTGAGTTTGTAATATTTGAGTCTATGATACCCAACACATAGTCCACTCTTTAAAGATTCTAAAAACTCATTTTTATCAAAAACATATTGGATTAATCGATTAAATGACAGGATAATCGATTATTACAGAGAGAAAACCATTTTCAGCATCTGCTCTCTAGAATAATCGATTAAACCCCCTGTTAATCGATTAATTGGACTGTTAATTGATTAAATGCCCAGTTAATCGATTAAACTGAGCTGTTTTGGGTTCCCTGCGAATTTGACTCTGAAAAACACTTAAGATAATCGATTATTTCAGTCAGATATGTGTTTTAAATTTCAAAATTGGACCAAGTTTTGAAAACCCTATTCCCAATTCATCTGTTTTCGAAAATCCCCAATTCCCAAACCCTAATCTTTCTACTTAAGGTTCTTTAAGGCTCTCTGCAAATTGAACAACCTTTTTCAAACAAAATTTGAGAGCTGTGACTGCCAGAGAACTGTTTGTTAGAGGAAAAATGGACTTTTGAAACCTAGTGTGGGCTAGAAGCGATAAGAATCACTAAGTGGGTTTTCTTAGTGGATTGTAGGTTGTGCCGTCTCTAGGAAAAATTGTTCTTCATCCTTTGTAGGAATCAAAGGAGGTGTTCATCTCTTGTGTGACTCAAGAGAGGTGTATTATTTACCTTATCTTTTTATTTGTAATCTAATTGTATAATTATGATTATAGTGATAGCGTTAATCCTCTGTTTGAGTGATTAGCAACTGGACGTAGGGTCTTTTGATCCGAACCAGTATAAATCGATTGTGTAATATTCTATCCTTACTCTATTTATTTTACACAACAATTTAATCGGTGAAATTTGGAGAAATTTTTAAAACCCTAATTTTTGTTTAAGAAACTAATTCACCCCCTCTTGATTTTTGTCCGTAAACACAAACATTCCGCTGCGCGATTTTAACCGTTTTTGCTTAAATTTGAAAAGGGTAATTGACAATTTTAATTCTAAACTTTGTGACCAATCTTAATTAATAGTCATTTTTTTTATACGTTTTGATATATTGATTTTATTTTGTGATTCTAATTTCCTAAATCTTATTTATTTTTTTGTTATGGTATTTTGAAAAGTGATAAATAATGCAAAAAACCAATAAAATGAAAATTGAAAACCAATAAATTGTAAAATATATTTTTTTCTTCCATTTTTTGTATGGCTTGAAATATTGAGATTAACAATGTTTTTCTTTAAAATTTAAAAATCTTTCAACAAAAAAAATAGCTAGAAAACAAAGGATTCAAGAAAAAAAACGAAAAACTAGAATAATGCAAAAAAAAAAACACGTAACCTTTTAAAAAGTGAAATGTTAATTCACAATAAATTATTTAAAATAATAATTTAAACTAAAAATATTAAACTCTGCATTTTTTAAAAAAATAATCTAAATTCATAACCTTTATATTTATTGAATTAGAAGTGTCATGTAATTCAACAAAAATACAAAATAATGATGATGAAAAGTTAAGAAGTTATATCTTACTTAATCTAATAATTAAGAAGTTATAATCATTTACTCAGAATATTTATAAGAAGAAAATCAAAATTAATTATAACCTTCAAGTTACTTAGAATTGATTAACAATATTTAATTATCTATAATGTGTTTGGAATTTATAAAAAGCAATATTTTTAGGGAAATAACATTTTTAGGTCAGTAAATTTTTTATTTTGTATTACTATTAAACATTTTATAATAAATATCTTACACAATGTATTACCCTTACCCATGACACTTGAGAAACGATGACAATGGAAACCTTCTGTTTCTCCACCTCTCACTTATCCATACAGACCAACACCACCATTTTCTCCTCCAAACACCACCCGCCCTCCGCCGCTACTACCACCACCGTCTCCTTCTCTCTCAAACCGCCCTCGGACTCCAACAACTCCGCCACCCCTCGCCGCCCCTCCAAACCCCTCAAAACCACTCCAACTTCAAACCCCCTCGCCAACAAGCTATGGCTCACAAGCAAACTCTCCCCTCCCCCTCCTCCTCCTCCTCCTCCTCCCCCACCTCCGCCGCCACCGCCCCTAGTCGAAACCGAGACCGTCGCGGAAGATAGCGGAGGCAATGAAGGCTCGAATTCCGACTCCCAAATCGATTTCCGGCAGCCGGGGAAGATATTCGTGGGGAACCTTCCGGCGTGGGTGAAGAAGCCCCAGGTGGCGGAGTTCTTCCGGCAATTCGGGGCGATACGGAGCGTGATTGTGATCAAGGGGCACCACGAGACCGAGCGGAACGCGGGGTTCGCGTTCGTCATATACGAGGGGGAGGACGAGGCGGCGGACAAGGCGGCGATGCGGGCGGTGGAGTTCGACGGCGTGGAGTTCCATGGGAGAGTGCTGACGGTGAAGCTGGACGACGGGAAGAGGATGCGGGAGAAGAGTCAAGAGCGGGCGCGGTGGTTGAAAGGGAATGGGGACAAGGGAGAGTATCCGTCCACATGGCACGAGGAGAGGGACGGATCGAGGAAGGGGTTCCAGAAAGTTCTGGAAACCCAGCCTGAGAATTGGCAGGCCGTTGTGACAGCCTTCGAGAGAATTAAGAAGGTTCCTCATCTTCTCTCTCTATATGTGTGTTCTTATATAGGGGTTTGTTTCATGTTATGCTGTTGCATTATGACAAATTACATTCTCAAGAATATTATAGATCTCTAAAAATGTCTTTTGGATAGCATTCAAGGATTCTGGAAATACATTTTGAATTTTAGAATAATTTCAACTTTACAAATCTTTAAGATGAGAGTTGCCCTAACTTATTCTCTTAGACACTTTGTAATACAATATTAGAATGTGAGTTTAGACTTGATCTTGCAAAATTGACTTGTAAAGTGTAGGTTGTCCTCTATCATGTGTGAATTAGGTTCTTCTGACAGGAAAAAAGTGTGTAAGATTGAGAATGCAATTTTTCTGCAAATAGAATATATCCGAACACTGTTTTGATAATCTTCTAACTAACATGGACAAATATTTTTCCTGACGAATATCCATCAATTTAAGTCACAAATGCTTAACACTCTTACTAGATGACAACCCTTTACAATAAAAATGTAAAGTGTATAATTTACTAACCTCCAAGTTCTAAATTGAAGGATTTTTTTCTACATTTGGTGACTGTTCTGTTCAGTATGCTTTGTAATACTCGAGACATTCTATATAATTTGTTTACCTTAAGGATTACATGAGAGAGATTAATATTTTAGGATTAAATGGATACTTTATTCATTGGCTGCTTGTGTAGTTTTTTCAGTAAAGTTAAATTGGTTGGTTTTTAAAGTGTAACCCTGACTGGTATTTTGACTTTTCATGATCCTTTGAAGAAGTTAAATCAGTAAAAGAAAGTAAAAAAATCATGAAAAGTTGTTCTGTGTTCATATACATCCCTCTGGAAGTAGTAAATAAAGTAAAAACAAAATGTTTTCTGAAACCAAACTTCCCACAATTGTTATTTGCAAGTTTCGAACATGAATTATGCGTCCTGTGTACCTAAATAATTGCACCAGTGAGATCATTGGTAAAAGTTATATTAAATCACGGGGGCTGGAATATGATGGTTTAGAAATTCAAGAGGAAATTTGATATTAGAATCATAAATGAATGAGTGTGGAATTAAAGGTGAAATTTTGTAGACAAACATTTTGTGGAGTCTAGTTTCAGCAGTATTTGAAGGACAATTGCTTAGACATTTATTTTTTGTATTTTTCTTGTTGAATAGGCGGGACTCTACAGGGTAACTTGACATGATAGATAATAGGTTTCTTGATTTTCTTCGGTTATCCCAGCCTGTTCCGTTTGGTTTTTAACACACAGATGTATATGAAAGTATGTGTCTAAAGTCTTGGCTAATTGTTGTTATTGGTTAAAAATTATTGTTTACCTTTAATTATTATCAAAGAGAGCATCAAAACGTTGGCTATTTCAGGTAAAAGTTAATACTGGTAGATTTATAATAATGCTCCCTTTTATTTTCAGAGAAGATAGTAACAATGTTTTGTGTATGCACTAAAAGATTGCTTGACAAATTTAATGTGCATCTTCTGTAATTTGAATTGTTAAGTAATTGTTCTTGGATTCATTTTTGTCATTAATTTTTCAGCCTGCTAGAAAAGAATATGGTTTAATGGTTAAATATTATGCACGACGAGGAGACATGCATCATGCACGACAAACATTTGAGAGTATGAGAGCAAGGGGAATAGAGCCTTCTTCACATGTGTACAGTAGGTAAATTCTTTAAACAAAATTTCTGTACTATATTTGTGGGTATGATTTGAATATCAGCATCAGCTTAAATTGTTAGCTTTTAAGCAATGACCACTTTCTGACTATCAGGTGTTATCTTTTCAGAGATGAACATGTGAATAATTGACTTTTCTTTGCAAAGTTGAATATTATTGAATATTGATTGGGGAGAAAGAACATTAACTGTTTAGTGTCTGTTATTTCAAATTTTCACCCTTCAAAGGAAGTTCTCTTTAAATCTTTACCTCCTTTTTCTCTCTCCTAGTTGGTGTTTAACTCAAGAATTCTGATGGATAGGAACAGGTTCAGATCCAATTTATTATAATTACTGATATCACTTCTCTTTAGCTAACAACTGAATTTCCCGTTAGCCCTACTGGAAGTTAGTTTCCTCTAGTCATATCTTTCCTGCCTACTTGGGGCTACAATCCCCTACGAATTCTTCCTCATGATACAGAGTTTGTTAACATGCTTCTTTAGGGATTCCATTTGGAATTATTTATTTGTTATGTTTTTCCATTTTTTTATTATTCTTTGGTTTAAGGATAGTTTATCCCTATTTTTTGTGCTCTTTTCTTCAAAATTTAATTCCTTTTATGAAAAATAGAGCCATTGTCGTTATTGTTTCATCTGACTTAAATAATAATACATGTTAAATGTTTGCAGTCTGATTCATGCTTATGCAGTTGGTAGAGACATGGAAGAAGCTTTACATTGTGTTAGAAAGATGAAGGACGAGGGCATTGAAATGACTATAGTGACATACAGTATAATCGTGGGAGGATTTGCTAGAATGGGCAATGCCGAGTAAGTAAACCAGATAAATTGTGCCATTATTGTATCTTTTTATTGAAGTATTGTTTCTACTTGTTAGTTCGTCTGTCTTTCTTTTGGTCGCGTACTCACTATCCTTAATAGTTAAGCTATTAGGTGAAGGAAGAGGGCATTGAAATGACTATATGGTCGTTTTTTGTCTCTAACTTGCCCCATTACCTTGGGCTTGATGTATGGTTAATATGCATGCCCACTTTAAGTGTGCTGAAATTTTCAATTTTTTATTTTAAATTTATAAAGAATGTAGCCACCCAGGATTCAATTCAGACTACTTGGTTGTAGAGCTTTGATACCAATGACAAAGGGGAAAAAAAAAGAAAAGTGCAAAGAATGATTCTTGTGCATCTCTTGTGTGACCAGTCCAATTATCATTTTGGTAAGTTCAGTGCCACTGGGCTAAATCTTGAAATGATAGTTTCGGTACCTTTTTTTTTTTTTTTTTTCTGGAATAGCTTTGTATTTTTATTATGTAATGGAGAAAGAGAATCCAAACAATAAAGAAGACTTTCAAAACTGCTAGTCAACTAATGCAGAATGAAATTGTAACAACTGATTGCCACTAGACTCTAGCCTTCTTTTCCCTGTATATAAGGAAGCCTGGTAAACCTGTATACTTTATCGTGGAAGTTGATTATTGAGGTTAGATGGCATTAATAACTGCCTCATTTGTGAGACCCTTCATTTTTTCCCCATAGAAACCTGGTAAACTACAAAGTTACAACACTTACTGCTGAGATCACTTGGTCTTCTCACCTCCAACCACCATAGTGTGAAGACTGACGTAATGCGATGGTTGAATTAGTTGTCTTTCTCTGATGTCTAAGTGATTGGATTTTTGGATTATCTTTGAATTTGCTAGTTTCTTCTTCAGTTCTGTCTTTTCATACTTAAATAACCCCACCCTCACATTTCCTGGTGCTTGTGTAAAAGTTTTGATTATTTCCTTATATGGAAGTAATTTGATGGCCTGTTCATAATTGGACTAAGAGTAATGCATAGTTTTTTATACCATGGAGATAACTATTTGATGTTGTTTTGGAAGTGCTGCAGATCGCTGGTTTAAGGAGGCCAAGGAGAGACTCCCATCTTTGAATGCTGTCATTTATGGGAGCATAATTTATGCACACTGGTAAGCATTCATATTTCTTTCAAGGGTTCATTTTTATTTGTGTGATACAAGACCTTCAATTGTCATCTGTTGTAGGTATGCGGTAGATCATTTCTAAATGGAGAATTGTGTTCCAAGTTTACTTGTGTCATTTCCATTTTTTTCTTTTGTGTAACCTTTAGCTGGATTATGCTTATAGTCTTGAAATTTGGATTGAACCCTGTTGTGGTTCCTGAACTTAAAAGAAAGTTCATTTTAGTCTTTGAAATTTGAAAAAATATGGTTTTAGTATGTAAATACTGAACTTGAAGGACTAAGCAGTTTTTAAAAATTCATTTTAATCCCTTTAGTGTTTAAGGACTAAAACCAGATTTTTTATATTTGAGAGACTAAAATGATAATTTTTTTTTTTTTTTTTAAATGGGGACCAAAAGTCAGCTTTACCCTAAGTTTCAAAGATTAGAATATGATATAAGTAGCAATGTTTACTAAACCCAACAAATTTCAGATCAAGTTTGTTAATTAAATCAACGTTAGGTTAAAAGTTGAAAACATCCACTCAATTATTTACATTGTTGTTTTTGTAAATTTCCAATTTTTGTTCATTTTCAAATGATTGTCATTTCTTTTCAATATTCTTCCTTTGTTTCTCTGGTTGATTTTGATACCCCGATGCATTTTACAGTCAAACATGCAATATGGATCGAGCTGAAGCCTTGGTCAGGGAGATGGAAGAACAAGGGATAGATGCTCCCATTGACATATATCATACCATGATGGATGGCTATACAATGATTGGTAATGAAGAAAAATGCTTGATTGTGTTTGACAGACTAAAGGTATAGCTCGGTAGTAGTTTTATCATCCTCATCATCATTACATTAGTCTTTCTAGTTTCTAATTTTGGTATGTTATGTATTTATTGTGCTGTCACCAATTTTATCATTTAAAGAAATTGTCCCCCTCCATAAGAACATTGAATGCCATAGGATGGCTTAAACATAAAAATTCCAGATTGTGTAGGATTGATTCTCTTCAAAAGGGTAAAGTCTGTCCAATGCTTTTTGCATGTACGCTAGCTTTTCTATTACCCACTGCTGACATGTACCTTTCAAGCTAACATAAGTGCTTTAGTGGTTTTATAACTTTGTTCATATCCGCAACATGATATTCTTCCCACTGCAGCTATCATCTGTTTCTCAACATTGGCAGTATTCAATCAAATGATCTTTTAGGACTTGAAGTGTTACAAAAAATCTAGCAGCCAGCCATGCATTTTCCACTCTCCTGCAGCTGGTTTTCACATCAGTATGTCATGGCTCATCTTCAGTCACCTTTGCTGGCAACCATTGTAGATTAGCACACCTCCCCATTTTTTGTGGTCTCTCAACCTTTCACTTGTTATTTCAGTCACTTCTCTGCCTTGGTTTGCCTTGTTTGGCAGTGTATTTGTCTTTTTACGTTCCCTTGTTTGGTTTCTTTGCTGTCTGTATGGTCCAGTTCCGTTGTTCTGTTTTTATCTTATTTTTGCCACTATTAGCTTATTCCCATTTGAGTTACTATGCTTCTGCTAATTTTTAGAAATTCCTTTTTCTCTCTTTACCTTGTACTGTTTGTATTACAGTTCTGTTTGGCAATTGGTTGCTAACTATAGTCTTGGCCACATTTGGCCATTTAGCTTGGTTGATGTTTGTTGTGTACTCTTCCAGCTGCTTGCTGTTGACTATGGCAATTCAACCTGTTTTTGAATATTAGAGATTTATATTTTTACATTTTCCAGCTTGTTTTTGAAGGCAATTTATCTGCCACTATGGATATGTTTTTTTTCATTGATATTTGTAGTTTTTTTTTTTTTAAATGGTGGTAAACAATTTCCAATCGTTTATTATAGTTTAGAGTTATTGCATCAAGTATACACGTTTCTTTAAGTTTTGGTTCTTCACACAAGTGTCTCTATTTTTAATTTAGCATGTGTTATATTATTACTCATATAGTCACTGATTTATTTGAATATGGTAAACCCCTATGCATTGTTGCTCTCTACACATTGAATCACGCCAAAATATTTCTTTATTTTGATGAAGGAATGTGGTTTCTCTCCCTCAGTTGTCAGCTATGGTTGTCTTATTAATCTTTACACCAAGGTAAGATATATTTCACATGCTACATTAATTTGGTCATTTACACTTTCAGTATTTACTGCCTGGTTTTCATGCGAACATTTTATTGAAGTTTCTATCATATATATTTTTTTAATAAAGTGGTAGTGCTAAAGCATCACAATGTAAATTGCCATCGCCTGACACCACAATTAACAACAATCATCTGAAGCATCCCAATCTATAAAATAAATGAGAAAAAATAACACCGGGGACTAGACTAAAACCCAATAAGAACAGCTACAACAAGAACGTTGAAATCTATCTCAGAAAAATCAGAATTTACAAAAGAATGTATGTTATCCCACCATTTACAGTGCTGTGAACTAATACCAAATTCGGCTAACATAGTTGAACCACATTTCCCTTCCCTAAAGATGAGTGATATGACACCTCATGGGTTTTGTCTTATTATGTAGACCATATCAATAAAGTTCACATTTTTTAAGGCACCCTTCATATTAAGATTAATATAAATTTCAAAAATTTCAAATATATGAAAGTATCAATTATTTGATGATGTTCTAGGGAATACAATAATACAAGGGAATAGGCAAACTGGGACTGGGAAAGCAGTGAGAGTTTGGATGTTTGGCAAGAGCTCTCAGGATTAAACATCAAGCGTCAATCTGCCAATTTGAACAATAGTTGTTCATTCTGATGAAGAAAAATAAGCTCTCCTGCAATTATCAATCCATTTATTTATCTCTTAAATAAGTCTGTGCTATCAATTATTAATCCTCAGCTTGATACTTGCACTCTGTTATGAATTAGTTTTCACTGTCTCGAATTATTTTCTTGAAAACTATGAATGTTCTGAGAATTTAAACCTTTCTTTCTTCTAATATTGTCAGAACAGTTATTAAGACTATATTTGAAATACCACGATCCAATGTTAATTTTTTGAATTCAGGACCAAATCCATTGCATGGCACATGAACTCAATATTTGACAGACAATTTATTTGCGGCTAATTAACTGTCCATCACGTCCAATCTGTTTTATATTTGTAATTCTAGCTTGTTGATGCTAATACGTTTTATCTTCCTTTACAGATAGGGAAAGTTTCTAAAGCATTGGAGATAAGCAAAATGATGAAAATGAGTGGCATAGAACATAACATGAAGACATACTCTATGTTGATCAATGGATTCTTGAAGTTAAAAGATTGGGCTAATGCATTCTCCATTTTTGAAGACTTCACTAAAGATGGTTTGAAGCCCGATGTAGTTCTATACAATAACATTGTAACAGCTTTTTGTGGAATGGGTAATATGGATCGTGCCATTCATATGGTGAAGCAAATGCAGAAGGAGAGGCATAGACCTACCACGCGCACATTTTTGCCCATTATACATGGTTTTGCAAAAGCTGGTGAGATGAGGAGAGCCCTGGAGATATTTGATATGATGAGGAGGAGTGGCTGCATTCCCACTGTACACACGTATAATGCTCTGATTCTTGGCCTTGTTGAGAAGCGGCAGGTAACTTGTGGCTGACAAACAATTGTTTATTATAATACACAAATTATATCACTTGGTCGTTAAATTTTCTTATCTTTATATGTTTATTTATTCTATTTTCAAAAAATAAATAATGAGCCAAAGATCTAACTTCAGTACACTAAATAAACAAACACACACACATATATATACAATATATATAGTAGTTATAATGCATCTTTATAGAAATGAATGTAAATTCACCTTAATTTTTTTTTGTAATTATATTTTGAAGTCCTGAGAGCTGGAAAGTTTTTAATTAATTGATTGCTCTGAATTTAAAATTGGCACAGCTATCGCATGTATTGGCTTCGGTTGCCTCTTACTGTTTTAAGATTTCAGTACTTTTGCATGCTTGAAAGAATTGGGGAAACAATTTAATAAATGTTAACCATTGATGATGAAAAATGCTAAAAGGATTTCTCAATGATAAAAAAGATGCGAGTTTTCACAATATATCCACATTGCTGATTGAAAACCTGAGGAGGAGTGGCAAGGTGCCATGTCTATGTTTTATCCTTTAGTTATTTAGTTGTCTTTGTTTTGTTATGCATTTTATAGAATTATGAAGTCTGAATGTTTAAAAGATTTCCTAATTCAATCAGGACTTGCCACAGTAGTTCTAATATGGTTGCATTAAAACACTGTTTTATGACATTGACTAATTAGTTTTACCACAAACAAATTGCTCTCTTGGAGATGTTGTCGTGTGGTTCAATCCAAGTATACCTACCCTGGTTGTGAGCCTACAGGACCCAAAGTGATGATGCCTTGGTTTCATTAAATTTTATCAGCAACTGTTCTGTCTTTTCTTAAAAAAACACACCTTATCGAAGCCGTAGTTATCTTTTGATTGAGTTCTTCCTTAGTATTATTGAATTACAATCTGTTAGATATACAGGGATGTTTCTGTTAGTTTTTTTTGTTTTAGTGCGTGGATCATTAGATCCTCATTCATTATGTAACATTGTAAATAATGTTAAATTTTGTTGTAGATTGCCAAAGCTGTAGCAATATTGGATGAAATGAATCTGGCAGGCGTGGGACCAAATGAACATACATATACAACTCTTATGCAAGGTTATGCTTCACTGGGTGATACTGAAAAGGCCTTTCAGTACTTTACAGCGTTGAGGAATGAGGGTCTGGAGATTGATGTCTATACCTATGAAGCATTGTTGAAGGCATGTTGCAAGGCAGGCAGAATGCAGAGTGCCCTTGCAGTCACAAAAGAAATGACTGCAAAAAAGATTCCAAGAAACACTTTTGTCTACAACATACTAATTGATGGGTATGAATGAATTGCATTTGACAACATTGAAATTTTCCTGTTGTCTAACATTTGCTTATACACACACACAGTTATATTTTTCCATGTGTACATACTTGGGTTCTTTAATTTTTCAGTTAGTGGCTTCACAACCTTCTTTGTATTTTAGTAACCTTGTTTACTTTCTTAGCTGGGCTCGGAGAGGTGATGTTTGGGAGGCTGCAGACTTGATGCAACAAATGAGAAAAGATGGAGTTCGACCAGACATCCACACCTACACGTCTTTTATAAATGCATGTTGTAAAGCTGGGGATATGCAGGTATGGTAATATTTATTATTAAGTTTGTGATTACTTAAAGTTGACTAAAAGTGAGGGTAAGTGTTTCATTTCATGCATCTTCATTATCATTTAGCATAACGATGAATTGTGTATGAAATCCTTACATGTTATGAAATCCATTTCAATTATCTGTTTGATCTTAATTTTTTATCTGTTTGGATAAACTTCTTCATAAATATTTTTGGAAAAAAAAAAGAAGAAAGAAAAAACTAGCTTATATATAAGTTAATTTTTAGATACATAAGTTAATTTCAACCTAAAAAAGTCTTCTTCTTTTTTGCTATAAGGGGAATAAAGACACGTTTATCCTTAACCGCCTTAGGGCATGGTTTTGGATGGTAGATTCCAAGACTTTTTATCAAATCATGGTAACTTATTTATATCACCTGATAATCAATTTTTATTTTCTTCCTGATAGAAAGCAACTGAAATTGTCCAAGAAATGGAAGCATCTGGTATAAAACCAAACCTAAAAACCTACACCACTCTAATAAATGGTTGGGCACGTGCTTCTATGCCTGAGAAGGCTTTAAGTTGCTTTGAAGAGATGAAACTAGCTGGATTGAAACCAGACAAAGCAGTGTACCATTGTCTTGTGACATCTTTGTTATCAAGAGCCACCTTTGCTCAATCATACGCTTATACTGGCCTCTTGGCTGTGTGTGGAGAGATGATAAGGTCTGAGGTGACTGTTGACATGGGAACTGCGGTTCATTGGTCTAGATGTTTACGCAAGATTGAGAGAACAGGAGGGCAACTAACAGAAGCCCTACAAAAGACCTTTCCTCCTGATTGGACCTCACATAATGTTCTTGATGTCAATAGGGAAACAGAAACTGCAGATCTTGACATTGATGACGAAGAAGATGACTATGATGATGACCATGATGTACATTATAACGTCAGTGTAATTAATAATGATGATGACACTGATAATGAAATTAATAATGATGATGATACTGAAGATGAGGATTATGGTAATGTTATCTCATAGTCATTCAGGTGATAGTTTAGAATTATGTGTTGTAAAGTGTATTAGCAGCATGCTAATTTTTTAGATTCTATATTTATCTTTTGTTGCTGAAAATAGGCAAAATAGTAGAAATTTTGTTAACACCAATTCCCAGCATCTAGAAATTACTGTGGACTTCTAACTTTGTGTTGAATTAAAAAATCTTGGGAGATTTATGCTGATTTTGTAAATATGTTCTTAAAGTTAATGATTAGTGTTTATTTATAAAAAAATATTGTTATCCATATGCAATGATCCCGTTATTGTTATTAGATATAGTCAAACATAATTATCTATACATATAAGTTATAAATAAAATAAAATAACTGAATAAAATTTGGAGATGGAAGTATTTTATCGTTTCTCCGAGAGATGAAATAAGATTAAATTCATTAACTTATTATCCTATGTCGGTATGTTAGAATAAGTTATTCGTATTTTATACCACTTTTTTCTTATTTGTACAAAACTAACATGTTTATATATAGTAAAATTTATATGTATTTCTTCAATGTTTTAGTCCTTGTACTTCTACCTACATGAGGGTTAAACTTAATTGTGATAATGATTCCAATTCAAACAATTTTTTCATTACATATTAAGATGATGTAATTACATTATCTAATAATAAAAAAATATATATATATATATATATATATATATTAAGTAGAATTAAAGTATTAAAAATATGTAAAGTATAATAATAATTATGGTTAAACAAAATTTAAACTATTTAAATAAAAAATTAAAAAAGTAAACATATGTTAAATAAAAAAGGAATATTACTTAAGGATATCTCGTTTGAATGACATTCTTAAATATAAATTTATACTTATATTTATTTTATTAAGATGATTTTTGTAATTATTTATAAATTTTCGGATGATCACTTTTTCTAATTAACTAGAAAATCTACTTAAACAAACACATTTCATAGTGTCTTTTACACCCATATGAACGAACAACTAATGCAAATTCTCATTAAATGGGGGTTCTCACATCCTTTTGTTCTCAATCGTGCTCTTGTGAAGGATTATCAAATTTTCACATGGAAGATTTTTATAACAACTTAAAATCATATTTCAACCTAGACCACTATTATATCCACACATGCAAACTTTGTTCCCTATCTTTCACATCACAATCAAAACTTAATAACAAAAACTAACTTTTATCATAAAGGAACCATAAGTGGAAGAAGATAATGAAACAAAATACCACATGAATTCCTTAATCATTTGAAATAATTAATCAATAGATGAATGAATGAAAATTGAGGAGAGGATTTGAAAACGCAGGAAGAAGGGAAGAGAGAAAAACAAAATCCCTTGAGAAGGAAGACAAAACAAAATGGAGGAAATAAAAATAATTGAATATAAAATACGTTTATATATATATATATATATATGAAAACTTTTTTTATACTAAAATTCTCTATTATTATTATTATTATTATTACCTTATCACTTTTTTAATTAGTTAAAGTTCTATATTAATGCAGAAAAAAATAACTCATTGCAATAAAGTCTCATTTTTTATTTGAATTTTATCATATAAATTAATTTACTCAACATATACTAATTTCAATTCAGTCATATATAAGTTAAATAAATATAAGCATATTATTATAAACCATGGTTTCATATGATTTCAAATTTAATAAAATACAAATTTGTTTAGGTACATAAATTAAATATCACTTAAGAGTTCACCTAAAATATAGTTTATATACATCATTCTCTTTTGATTTACCGATGTGTCTTTTAACAATAAAATCGTTATAGATTAGAATTTTAAAATGAATAATACCTTAGATATGAGAATTGATACTAACAATCTTATCATAACATAAATGAGGTTATGACATAGGAAAGATCTTCTTCGAACCGAGGAGGTTGTGACCCTCCCAAAGTTTTAGTAACTCTCATATAATTATTTTTACCCACTAAACTTAATGATAATTTAATATATTTATTTATATATTTCAATTTTATCCTCTTACTTTCCCCTAATTCTTATATAATTTATGATTTTGCTTATTTCAAACTTAATGATCATTTAATATATTTTCTTATATATTTATAATTTTATTATCTTACCCTTTCATCTTCTTTTATCTTTTATATTTATTTATTATTTATTAATAATATATTATTTAACTCCAACAAATCAATGATCAAGATCCGTCATCTGTTATGACACTTTCGTTTCTAGACTAGACATTGATACATGTATAATCGAACTCAAATATAATTTATATATATCTTCATTTTATAATCTTAATATTTTTTTAGGACAAAATCATAACATATTAGTTTCAAATAATATCTTAGAAATAAGAACATATTAAGTTTAAATATAATATAAATTCATTAATTTTTTTATGATGTATTATTAATAATAAACAAAGAGAAATAATATAAACAATATTTAACATGGTTAATGGAAACATAAATATTAAAATATTTACGTGTTCACATTTTTTATATAATTAATATTTAAAATATTATTTTAAATCTTATTTTGTTTTTCCTTTATTTTTTTACTAATTATTATTATCTTTTAAATATATAAAATAATACATTTTTTCTTTAAATTTTAATATTTTTAATTTTCTTTCGTATAAAAATATTATAAAATGAAATTTATTTTATATAGAATTATTAATATCATATATTTGAAAAAAATGAGAGAAAAAAAGTGAAAAAGAGTGAGAAAAAACGAGTAAAACATATAAAAGGAAAAATATAATATAAAATATATTAAAAATAATAGAAATAAGAGAGAAAAAAAGTGTGATAATATGATAACTGAAGGAAAAACATTGGAGAGATAATCGTGAATATAAAAAATATATATATGAATAAGTATATGTGTTTTTACTTATAAATAAAAATGATAATTTTTTTTATAATCGTTTAGTGTTAACATTATATATATATATATATATATATTATGATTTGTAAGATGAGAAAGGTAATATAAAAAAATATAATTATTATAGTTTATATATTTTAAAAAATAATAGAAAAATAAAAAATAAAAAAAATATAAATATATTAAGTGGAGAATTAAAAAAAAAACTAATAATATAAAATATGAATAAATGCATGTGTTTTACTATTTAAAGGATATTTTTTCTATAACTACTTAATTGTTTTTAGTGTCATTTAAGAGAAAAAAATATTATATATAATAAATGAAAATTGTATATAAATAATAAAAAAAATTTAATTAAATAAATAAATTGATAATTTGTTTTAAATAATTTTTATTTTAAAATATATTATTTATAAGATTGATTTAATATTCGTAATTATTTTATATATATTTATTAAAATAAAACGTAATAAAAATTATAATAATATAAAAGTTATAAATTATATACTTAAAATATCGATAAAAAAGTAAATTCGAAATACTCAATCTCAAAATATATAGAAAAATCAGCTTTAAGTTAATATTTAAAAATATTTTTATTCTTTTGAATATCATTTGAAAATTTTGTTATAATATATTTTTATTATCATATATTTAATTATTTATTTAAAAAAAATTAAAAGTATTAAGAAATAATTATTTTTTGTATTTCAAAATTAAAACTAAGTCATTTTTCATCCATTAATAATAATAATAATAATAATAATAATAATAATAAATAATGAACAAATTTGGTTGAATTTCAAATTTAATACGTTGATTATTTTATATTCTTTTAATATTATATGACTATTTATTTATCCCCTTAAGTTTTAAATATAAATAACTATAAACCATATAAGTTTGTGCAAAACCCTAATAACAGACACAGTCACAGCCTCTCCAGTGAGTAGGGAATATCTCGCTCTTCTCTTTCTCCTGTCTCATTAGAAAACGCAAAATGGTGAAGAAGAGCAAAAGTAAGAAAATCCTTTTCAATGTTTTTTGATTTTAGAGATTCGGTGTAAAGGTTTAATTTTTTATTTCTTGTGGTCAAACTATTACGTTGCAGAGAGTAAGAGTAAGAGGGTTTCATTGAAGAAGAAGTACAAGGTTATAAGGAAGGTCAAAGAACACAACAGAAAAAAAGCGAAGGAAGCGAAGAAGCTTCGGTTGAGTGGGAAGAAGAAGGTTGAGAAGGATCCCGGTATTCCCAACGATTGGCCCTTCAAGGAACAGGAACTCAAAGCCCTTGAAGCTCGAAGAGCGAAGGCCATTGAGGAATTGGAGCAAAAGAAAGCTGAGCGCAAGGAGAGGGTAATTGTTTTTTCTTTGATATACCCGTTTCGTGCATTTTTTTTAATATTGATTTTACATGATAAGATAAATGAAGAAATAAATGAATTATGATGGTAGAAATTTTACGTCCGACATTGTTCTTGTAGAAAGTTATTCATGGACAATTGGGTTCTAATTGCACCTGGAGAGAGAAAGCAAGAGAAGTGAAGGGATATAAATAATAAATATAAATGATAGATGTTAGTGGGGGAGTTTGATTATTGATATATTAAAGTGTTTGTGTATTATTATATGAGTGTTGATTGATGTTCACTTCAAAATGGGGTGGAAAGAAAAGAGAGCTAGGAAGAAAAGAGATTCATCTGTGATTTATGTTTTTCTTGCAGTTAGAAACTTACTGTATTCAATACTTGTTTCAGGCACGTAAAAGGAAATTGGGTTTGCTAGAGGAAGATGACTCTCAGCTGCCAGAGGATTCTAAAAAAAATAAAAATGATTTTGCTACCGCAGGGAAGACAAGAGGTGTGTATTTTTTTGTCATTTCCTGACATTTGGTTAGTTTGACTTGTTAATTACTTGCCTATGTTCTTACATTTGTTATTTTTGGTTTTCTTATTCCATAGATAGCTCAGATAGAGCCTTTTACAAGGATCTGGTTAAGGTCATTGAAGCCTCTGATGTCTTACTGGAGGTCCTTGATGCCCGTGATCCCTTGGGGACTCGTTGTCCAGAGATAGAGAACATGGTGATGAAATCGGGGCCTGATAAACGTCTCGTCTTGCTTTTAAATAAAATTGGTAGTTTACAGATCACAATTCAATTTGTCTCCTTTCTCCAATTTGAAATGTCTATTTTCTGACTGCTAATCATTTGACCCTTATAATAGATCTTGTGCCCAAAGAAGCTTTAGAAAAGTGGCTCAAGTACCTTAGAGAAGAGTTACCTACCGTGGCCTTCAAATGCAGTACACAGCAACAAAGATCAAACTTAGGGTGGAAATCTTCTAAGAAAGCCAAATCAAGTGATATTCTGCAATTAAGTGATTGTCTTGGAGCTGATACTCTCCTCAAATTGTTGAAGAATTACTCAAGAAGTCATGAGGTAACAGAATTATTTGGAACATGGATATGTCCCCCCTAGAAGTAGTTTTTCCTTTTAATATGTTAATTGTTGGATGGAAGATTACAGTATTCGTATGCTCAAGGTTTTCCTGCCCTTTCCTACTATTTTCTGCATACATGTTTATGTGCTCTTCACTATCTATATTAATATATTATTTATTTAAACTAAATTTTTATTTTGCTCATGACAGTTTTTTAATGTGGTTGATTTCATTTCACTTTTTTGTTGTGGTTCAATGGTGATGGTTGTTTGTAAAATTACAATTTCATAATGAAAGTTTTGTGCTGAATCAAGTGCTTGTGTATCATTTGACAGGGTTAAAATTTTGGTTCCTGTATTGTGCTTCCCACCAAGGAATTATTATTTGAGTTATACAGAGATTGAGAAACCGTTATGTATTCACTGTTGTTGGTATTTTTGGTGTGTATGGGTATGGTTGTGTATGTGTTTCCATGCATTCTAGCCTGTGATATTATAAATATATTGTTTTGCTATTATCCTTTATTGTATAATTTTCATGTCTTGCTAGTATATCCGATTCTCATTTTTCTTTAGGATACCTGTACTGGAAAAGCAAACTTAAATGTGGAACGAAACCTTCTGCGAATAAATTTATAGTATATAAACTTAGGAGAAGTGAGGAACCAAAGTGATTTGGTTTTTATTTTTGTTGTCTTTTTTGTCTAGTTAATTTGAAGGAATGTTTGTAGGTGTTGTGCACTTGGCTTAAAAAGAAAAATAAAGTCGTAGATCACACTTTTTTTTCTTCCACTTTTTAGTAGAAATTATATTATTACTAAACCGTATGATATATGATACATGCTCCTGAAAGGATATCACCTCTAGTTGGCACTTGAGAATTATTGGCATTGGTGATCTCTATATTTGAGTGGAGGGGCCTTTTTTTTGAATCAGCTTATATTGTAAGATAATTATAAATCTTGTCACAGTTTATTTTTTCTTACCATTGTGGTGTTGGTGATATTTGATCTGTTGAAAGTGATTTTGTTATCCGATATATATTTTCTGTTGAGAATCATAATAATAGAAATGTAGGTTTAGACCTAATTCAACAACTCTACAAACTGGTTTTGTAGGTAAAGCTTGCACCTCTGTGTGCGTGGCCATACCTGTAGATAATAACATTTGTTTGTTTGTTTGTTCATGAATGTGCCAAGTTCTGGTCTACTTGGTGTTAATTATGTATCAAAACTAGATTTAAAGCTTTTAAATTGGAACAGTATGCTTTAGTGTGCATTTTCTTGGGTTATCATTACCATCTTTTGGAGATTTTGCATGAGTGATTATTTATTTTTCGTTATGTAGTTTCTTTTCTAGTCTTTATAATGTTTGGTGTGTATCCATTAATTATGTTATATCTGTATTTGTGTTTGAATTTTAGACCATTCATTGTTTTTGTTATTTTGCTTCCTTGTCTTGACAGATCAAAAAGTCCATCACTGTCGGTTTGATTGGCTTGCCCAATGTTGGAAAGAGTAGTCTTATTAATAGCTTAAAGAGATGTCATGTTGTCAATGTTGGTTCTACTCCTGGGTTAACAAGATCAATGCAAGAGGTTCAGTTGGACAAAAATGTTAAGTTGCTGGATTGCCCTGGTGTTGTTATGCTGAAGTCTCAAGAAAATGATGCTTCCATTGCTTTAAAAAATTGCAAGAGGATTGAGAAGTTAGATGATCCAATTAGCCCAGGTATGCAAAGTCATTTCCCCCCTTATTGTCTGGTTATTCCGGTCTTTATATTTCATTAATTGATATGAATCACAAGGGGTAATTTAGGATCTTTAGGGTTAAAACCTTGTAAGAAATTTAGGAATTAGAAAGAAGGTGGAAGGAAAGAATCACTCTTCCCAAGGGAGTCAACACACAAAGGATGTGACAGTTCTTTGATACAGTCAAGGGTTCTTGAATCACTCAAGAATTTAGGAGAATCACTCTCACTAAGATAAAAGAGATAAACTCTAATATTTCTGAATAAAATTCCACTTGTTATTTCTTGATAAAAATGGTTCAGCTGATATAGAAGCGTTGCCATCAGAATTACAAAAGACTCAATAAAAGAAAATAAATACTAATAATAACCCATTAATCTAGGAATTGAAAACTATTTAATGGAAACAAATAAAAGTTAATAATGATCCATTAACCTAGGAATTGAAACTACTTAATGACTTATTGTATCTGAAACTGTGGCAACCAAAAGTCAATCAGCTATGCACCCCTTGGTCTCCCAAAGGTTGATGACTAAATTTTCAATTAGGCCCTTATTACAACTTAAAACAAAATCAAACTAAAGCCCATTAATTGATTAATTCAAAACATAATTTGGTCAACCAACAATATTTGTTGAAGAACTTCTTTTATTTCCCTTGCTCTAACCCTTATCATAGGTCATGTTCACATTATTCTCTCCCTCTTGAAAAGGATTTGTCCTCAAATCAGATTCGTCATCTATATAAAAAAGAGATAAGTCTGACAAATTGAATGTAAAATTAACATTATACTCACTTTTTATAGCTAAATAATTCTCCCTCACTTCAAGTGTTTCACTCTTCTTTTGATCACTCTTTTTCCTCTCAAGTGTTTCACTAACGCTTTCTTTCTCTCTCTTTTCTTTAAGAAGTTTTTCTCTCATTTTTTTTTATCCTCACACACTTCTTGTGGACTCAAAGGTTTGAGCACAATCTTCTTATCTTGGTGCATGAAAGAAATCTTGTTGGTGAACCCGTTATGATTAACTCTTTTATCAAATTGCCATGGTCTCTCAAAAAGTAAGTGACTGACTTCCATAGGAATAATATCACAAAACACTTTATCATTGTATTTTCCAATGGAAATGTCTACTTCAACTTGTTGTCTCACTTGCACCTCTCCATCCTTACTAAGCCATTGAAGTTTATATGGCCTAGGATGTAGTTTGGTAGCTAAATTTAGCTTTGATACTAATTTAGCACTAGCCACATTGGTGCAACTACCTCCATCTATGATCATCATGCACATCTTGTCATTGATTAAACATCTAGTGTGAAAAATATGTTTTCTTTGGCTTTCTTCTATAGGTTTCAATTGACTATTAAGTAATTGCCTAATCATCAATAAATCTCCCTTTGGAATCTCTTCCTTCTCAATGTCTTAACTCTTTTCTTCCTCTTTAACCTCAGATTCCCTTGTATATTCTCCCTCTCTAAGAACCATGGTCTTTGTGTTAGGGCACTCATAAGCATAGTGTCCTAGGCCTTGACACTTGAAACACTTCACATCTCTACTTTTTTTAGAGGGTTGTTCTTCATATTTTGAATCAGTCTTTGTAGGAATAGGTGTGGAACTACTAAAAGTAACAGTCTCATCTTTCTTGCCTTTGTCCTTCCAACTTGAAAATCCAAAGTTGGAAGAACTCTTCTTAGTCATTTCTTTTCTTTTGAGTTGTTGCTCCACTCGAATTGCTTTATGAAGTAAATCCTCCATATCAACAAACTCCTGCAACTCAACAATATCACATATATCAATATTCAAACCACCAATAAATCGAGCCATAGTTACCTCTTCATCTTCTTCAATCTTTGCTTGAATCATGAGCATGTCCATTTCTTTGAAATACTCCTCAACCCCCTTGTTGCCTTGAGTAAGTTTTTGGAGTTTAAATTTCAAGTCCCTTGCATAACTAGCCGGCACATACTGCTTCCTCATGATCCTTTTCATCTCAGTCCATGTATCAACCATTGACTCTTCATTTCTATCTCTCTCCTTTTGTAGCTTGTTCCACCAAACAAGAGCATAGTCAGAAAATTCCGTTGTTGCAAGTCTTACCTTTTGGGTCTCCTCATAATTGTTGCATGAGAAAACATGCTCTATTTTCAACTCCCACCCCAAGTATGCCTCTGGATCACTTTTTCCTTTGAACGGAGAAATGTTAAGCTTGACTCCTTCAAGCCTACTTGGTCTTGCTACTTCATAATTCATTCTCCTATTTCTCCTTTCTTCTTCGTCTTCAAGATTTCTATTCTCCAACCGGTTCAATCTTTCATGGAGCTCATTGTTATGTCGTGTCATTAATCTTTCCAAATGTTGTACCAATACTCTCATTTGAAATGGACTAATTCCTGCTTCTTGATTGTAATTTTCCTCTTCTGCCATCAATTTGATGTTTAAACCCTTAAACCGGGGCTCTGAATACCAACTGATATGAATCACAAGGGGTAATTTAGGATCTTTAGGGTTAAAACCTTGTAAGAAATTTAGGAATTAGAAAGAAGGTGGAAGGAAAGAATCACTCTTCCCAAGGGAGGCAACACACAAAGGATGTGACAGTCCTTTGATACAGCCAAATGTTCTTGAATCACTCAAGAATTTAGGAGAATCACTCTCACTAAGATAAAAGAGATAAACTCTAATATTTCTAAATAAAATTCCACTTGTTATTTCTTGATAAATTGCCATCAGAAATACAAAAGACTCAATAAAAGAAAATAAATACTAATAATAACCCATTAATCTAGGAATTGAAAACTAATTAATGGAAACGAATAAAGGCTAATAATGATCCATTAACCTAGGAATTGAACCAACTTAATGACTTATTGTGGCAACCAAAAGTCAATCAGCTATGCACCCCTTAGTCTCCCAAAGGCTGATGACTAAATTTTCAATTGGGCCTTTATTACAACTTAAAACAAAATCAAACTAAAGCTCATTAATTGATTAATTCAAAACATAATTTGGTCAACTAACAATATTTGTTGAAGAACTTCTTTTATTTCCCTTGTTCTAGCCCTTATCATAAGTCATGTTCACATCATTAATGCAATTAAAAATGTATGGTAGAAGCTTTATGGAAATTTTACGTAAAAAAATAGCAAAAGAAAATGAGCTTGTTAAATTGAAGAAATACTATTCAATTTTACAGCAGTTTGCAGCTTTTGCTATTTTTGGTGCATTTGGTTTGATTAGTGGCTGCATATCTAAGAGTCGCACTTTGTCCTTAAACTTTCTATGTTATGTCAGTTTTTAGGCAGAGGTTCTATTAGCTCAATGTTCATTGATTTAACATCTTTGGTGTGAATCTCGTATCCTCTATTCCGCCATTTTCTCAATAAAAAGACTTTCATTTGTAAATTCAAATTTTTACAACTTATGTCCTTCCTCCAGCATCTTGAATACTGATATAGTCCCTTTTATCCAACCCAAGTGACTGACCGTCAAATTTCCAGATCCTTATGTATTTACTACAATTTTTTTTTCCCACACAGAACATCTCATTCATTTACTTCTTATTATGCATTCTTGTTATTTTTAGAGCAGAAGAGGCTTCTTCTTGTGTGGAGAATAGACATGAAGAAAATGTTATTTTACTTGTTTTAATAAAATATAACTTTAGTTGTTTTACATTTTCTTGGATACAAATTAATGCTTAAATTAGTGATGACAATTCAAATTTCTATAAAAACGTAGAATTATTAATACAATTATTGCATTAATTGAACATTCTGATTTAGGCTGTACACTCTTATTAAATAAATTGGCTGACTTTGTTTTTCGTTTATTTTTTCTTAACTTGAATGCAGTTAAGGAAATTCTCAAGCTCTGTCTGCCTGAGCAGCTGGTAACTCTGTACAAAATTCCCAGTTTCAATTTAGGTGATGCTGATGATTTTCTGCGGAAGGTAGCTACAGTTAGGGGCAAACTCAAGAAGGGTGGAATAGTTGACGTCGATGCTGCTGCAAGAATCGTTCTTCATGATTGGAATGAGGGTATGCATACATGGAGTTTCTAAATCGTAAACAGAGAAATTGAAACTTTTTGTGTTGAAGTTAAAAATGAGAAAGAACTGAACACAAATTTCTATTTCTGTTTGTATGTTTCAGGTAAAATTCAGTATTATACCATGCCTCCAAATAGGGATCAAGGGGAACCTTCAGATGTGAAGATAGTTTCTGAATTTGCGAAAGAGTTTAACATTGATGAAGTCTACGACCATGAATCTTCATTTATTGGGAGCCTTAAATCTGTTGATGACTTCAATGCTGTTGAAGTACCTTCAAGTCACCCTCTTAATCTTGCTGAGACAATGTTGGAGGTTTGTTTCTTGAAACCGCTTAAACATGGGAAGATGCCTAAGGATTTGACTATTGTTGATATCGGTCATATGCTTGAAATTTTAGTATTTCAGACTTAATAATTAAAACATCTTCATGTAGGACGACACACAAATGAAGTCAGCTGACCAAGGCGAAGGTCCCGGAAAGGTGGCTGATGTGGATGAATCCATGGAAGATGATGATGTTGGGGAGAACAAGGATAGCAGCAGTGCGGCCAGTAGGCAAAATGAAAAGTTATATACTGCGGACGGTATGCTTAATACAAAACTGAAGCGAGCAGAGAAGAAGAAAAGAAAAAAGGCTAAAAAAGCTTTAGCCTCTTCGGATTCCATGGATGATGATTATGATTTCAAAACTGATTACTTTAAAAAAGAAGCCTCAATGGATGCTGAAGATAGCCAGAGTGAGGATGATGATGAACAAGTCAACACTGAAGTGCCTATGTCTGGTATCCAGATTGATTAGTGATAAACAAGCCAGCACGGCCATAATTTAAACATTATATTAGGTTTTACCTTTTCACTATCTGCAATATCTGTATACTTATATTGAGTTCTATTATGAATTTTGATCTCTTTGTAAGAGTTATATGAATCATTCTTAAATTTTATGCAATTTTGAGACAAAATACTTATGCACTTGGTTTGTTTCTTGTTCCTATTTTAGTTTCATAACTTGTCAAATGTGATTAGTTTTCACACAATTAGTATAGGTCAAATTTCTTAATTTCATTAAACTTATTTAGCTCTTGCCGTGTTTATCTACAACATTAATCATATTCTTTAATTTATTATTTTTCTCTTGATTGTTTAAATATATTGATGTTCTTTTTTCACTTATTATACATGATTTTTTTTACTTTGTGATGACACCATCAAAAGTGATTATAAAAAGAAGATAATCTCTTTTTTTATATAATTAGTAGAAACACATGCTAAATAAACGCTGAAGTGTGTGTTAACAATTTCTATATTATTAATTTATTTTAACTATTTTTTAAATTTTATTTTTTTTTCTTGCTATTTTTAGATGTATCCACTTTTTATTTTTTTCACTTGTTTCATTCTATCACACTTTTTTTCCCTTTTCTTTCTCCTAATTTTTTAAATGTATAAATTATAATAATTATTTTTTCTATATTATCTCTCTTTTTATAAATCATAATATACATTATATTAATAACCTTTGTTTTTCTCTCTTATGAAAAATAAACTGTTAAAAAAGAGAAATCTTTATATATATATATATATATATATATATATATATATATATATATATATATATATATATCATATTTTTTGTCTACTTGTTATATGTTTTTTTTTACTTATATTAGGATTTTTTTTTCTTTCCAATTACACTAAGATGATTATAAAAAATACATATTAATTTAAATACAAAGTAACAAAGTTATCAACTACTATTTATAATACAACAAAAGTTAAAAGATAATTTTACTAATTTTATGTTTTATAAAATTGTACCATTAAAAAAATCAGAAAAATAAAAACAAATACCATTAAATATTTTTAATTTTTAAGCTTTTAAAAATTAAAAAATAAAATTTAGTTTTTAAAAATTATTTTAACAAAATACTTATTAGATAAAAATTTTACTGTTCAAATAATTAAAAATTCAACCTTATCATTATTTTTAAAAATTATTATATTTAGAACCATTTTATCATTAGTCATGTGTTAATAATTCAACCTTATTACATTCCTAAAATTAAAAAGGTTAAAGATGAGAAATTTGAAAACCTGGTTTGTAAGGGTAAAAAGAGTTCGATTCGGAGAATCAATAATTTTTTGTTTTTTAAAGTAACTTTTCTTTTTCCTAATTCATAGTTTAAATTGAAAAATTGATTATTTTATTGAGTTTGAAATATATTATAATTTTTTTTCACTTATGATATCTCTATTTTTTACTCATCATTCTCAAGCCTATCCCTCACTTATTAACGAGGTTAAACTAACCCTTTCAGCTCTGGTTATTGTAGAAGAGATTTTATATCGATTATGAACATGAAATTTGTTAAGATTTTAAAGTAATTTCAACCCATTTTTTAAAACAATATTGATATATCATCTGAATAGATTCATGAAAAATTATAGATAATACATTCTTATCTTACATGATATACCCTAAAATGCTTAAAAGTGTCATAGTCTTAATTCATAAAAATTAAGACATAAAATAATATAAATGATATTAAAGCAATTGGTTTATGTAACTTAGTGTACAAAACAGGTAAATTAGAGATATTCTACATCTACGCCTTTTTTGCAAAGTTTTGCCACAAAACTTACAGAAGAAAAAGTTCAAGAATTCTTAGGGGGAATGAGACATCAACAAAAACTGCAGCATAGTAAAACCAAAATGAAAGAAAATTAACTAGGTTCAACTCTGCTCCCAATAATATAAAGAAGAAAATGACAGTCTACAACAATCCTAGTAGCAAACATGATTAATTGACGATAACACCATGTATATTCACATGGCATGAAAAACAACACAGTTATTTAAGGTGAGATAGCAGATTAATAACTTGATAAAAGAAATGTAAATTGGGAGTGAAATCATAGCAGAGATGTTACTTGGTTAACCTGCAGAACCCTATGAGATTAACCACATCATTGCAGCCTCCATACCCTTGTAGTAGTAAACTTAAATCCTCCTTCCAGCCACACTGCTGCACCAATCAGGATAACAAAAACTAACATCTTTAACTCTAGATGCAATCCAAGTCCAAGCTGACAAAAGTTTCCTCTGCATCTACTCGTTCATGCAGGTACACCACACTGTTTCTTTGGACCCAAATGCATCACACCACCGCCACCAAGGTTATATTACTTCATATCATCCTTAACTTGACAAGGAGAAACGTTTTTCAACAACTTTTCACATTTTATCATAAACTCATGAGAAAACATAAGGCAGCTTAATTCCTATACGGCAAAACCAAGCTCTCAACATAATCATTAGAGTAGAAATAGGAATTGGCACTTTTGAAATTATAACGACGCTCTATTCTATTATCTGTCCTATTGAACAGAATAAATTCTGAATCACTTTGGTTTGCAAGCAGCACAAAGTCATCATTCTCAGACACACACAAAACCGCTATGTAAATTGAAAAGCCACAAATGCTAAATTCAGGGCTTCCGTGACTTAAATTCAAAAACTTAAACCAAGATTTTTCATCACTAAACTCCCTCCTTAGCCAAACATCAAATTGACCCTCATGTTGATGAGAAAGACACAAACAACCCTTGAAAACCTCAAGCGCAGGCTGAGCAAAATGGACCTCAGCAACAGAAAGACCATCAGGCACAGACAAATAGCTACATGTCTCGTTCTTTAGATCGTAAGAAAAAATTTCTAAATCTTTCACTGTGATAAGTTCCTGTTTTTGATAACCGGAACTGGATTTGGCAAGTCCTAACCAGTTCATAGTGCCACTCACACAAGCAGCTCCACGACAAACCGCAGGAATGGGAAAAACATCACAAGTTAAAGTATTTCTCCAACAATTGTCGCCTAAGCAATGAACTCTCACCTCCATTTTCTCTGATTTATAATCCAAAACAACAACTTTATAACTCTCACTCCGATCATCGTATCCAAACCCAAACTTATACAATAAAGGGCCTTTATAATCGCCGTGATGAAGACGAATACGTGGCGAATCTTCAGACATGATTCTTGTGGACGGATTCCAAAACCGGACCCAGTGATCACTAAATTCATCTCCAATGTACGAATCTTTTAAGGAAACCAAGCCGTTGCAGACGCCCAAGACAGCGTAATCGAGTTTGAATCGGTGGGAACGGGAAGATTTAACGGTGGCTGATGGGTTGCCAACCAATTTTTGTACGGAGCATGGTAAGGCGTAAAGCCTGAGTTCAAATTTCTGGTTGATGATACCTTGGAAGGTTAATAGGATGTGAGTGTTTTTCGAGGACCTTTGAAGGTGCAATTTCACAAATGTAGGATCAGAGACGAGATGATTCCACCATTTCGAAACGCACTTGAATCGCATGAGATCCTTTACTGGAACCCGCGACAAAATTTCAAAGAGCACATCTTGTGGGAGAACCGAACAATTCTGAGAGGAAGACATTCATGTAAAAGGGAAACCCTGATTTACACAAAGGTGCGATTTTTAACTGCTGAGAAAAACTGCAATTTGTGGAGAATGAAGAAACAAGGAGAGAAAAGTGATCGAGATCTGTTACATGCGTTCTATATTGAAAAAAAAAAGAGAGAGACTATAAATACGCAAATTCTTATTATTATAAATAAATAAATTAATATATTATTATAGAGTTTCAATATTGAAAAAATAATAATTCAAACTTCGATCCAAATTTATCTCAGAAGAAGATTTAATGTAAGAAAAATGATTGATATTCATCTCAATCTTATCAAATAACCTATCAATTTATTAATAAAATAATAATTTTAATTTAATTTAATTTATTTTTTATTAAATTTTATTTTAATTTTTAATTAATTTTATTTAAATTAATAACTTTATAAATATAATATATAATAATAATAAGATTATGTAGTAGATATATTTTTTAGGCAATGTGAAAATATCACGACTCTTAATAAAAAGAATGATATTATTTTAGTCAAAACCCTAAAAAAATATATTTAATTTCCATGTATTAGTATAGAAATAAAATTAACTAGTTGTTTAATAAGGAATTTAAAACAATTTTTTAAAATAAAGATTTAATAAATTTCATTAATTGAAATTTAATAACGCGTTTAGAAATTTTCTTTATAAAATAAGATATAATAAATTTAATTAATTAAAGTTTGGTAATGCATTTAATAATACATTTATAACAATTGTTATAATTAAATTAGTAAATTTAAAATGACTGATTTAACATAAAATATAAATTATCAAAATTGAGGAATTTAAATATATATATATATATATATATATATATATATATATATTAAATTTAAATAATTAAATTAACGATTTTTAGTATAATAATATAATATCAACAGTTCATAGTAAAAAAAATCATTTATAACAATTTTTTTTTAAGTTTAAAATTTTGTAAAAGAATTTACAACAACGTTTAAGTAATTAAAGTTATTAAATTTTAATTTAATTAAATGATTTAACAATTCCTAGTTTCCATAAAGTATTTGCAACAACTTTGTGGTTTAAATTTTCAAAAAATAAAAAAATTTAATTCAATTTAAAATTATTAAATATGAAATTTATAATTTACCTCTAATTTCTAAAGAAAAAAAGAGTTAAATTTCACAATAGTAATATTAACATTTGAGTTTTTTCTACACTATTTGTAGTTGTAATAAAACAATTATAACTTTTTTTAGTTTAATTTTTAAAAAAGTTTTAGTAACGTTAAATCATTAAAGGTCTTTTCATCTGTGTGAAAGGTAAAAAGTAATCAATGTAATAAATATATTTTTTTCATAATAGAAACAAATTAATGACTCTCCACTCTAATTTATAATGTTTTATATTTTTTATGAGAAAAAAAGCAAAAAAATTTATTTTATCCTTTCCATACAAAAGGATATTTTTTTATGTAATTGAGAGAGACTTGTAATTATGTTATTTTCATAAGATACGTTAAATATAAAAATTAAATGAATAATTTATTATATTTTATAATAATATATTATTCTATTAATATTAATTTAAATATTTTTAGAAAAAATATAACTCTTATGATATATATATATATATATATATATTATTGAAAAAAGTTTTTAATTATTTGAAATTTTATTTTATTTATAAAAAATAATTAACAAATATATGAGCAGTTATATAAATACTTAGTTTTAATATTTTATTATTATTTTAAATGATTATGTTCCTTCTTCTTTTTCGTATCAATCTTCTCAGAATAAAATGCATATTTTTTTATTCTATTTTTAATTGAACGGACCCTAAATGCTAATTAATAAATATTTATAATTTTTTAAAAGTTGAATATTTTAAAAAAAATCATTTTAAATTTTTTTTAATTAACTATTTGGTTAAAACAATTCTAAGTTTGAATAAAATATTTGTAATGTTTTTTAAAAGTTGGAAGTTTCAAACACAAATAATTAAAATTAATATATTTTTAATTTAGTTTTATAATCTTAACTATCCAATTTCAAATAGAATATAGACCAAATTAAAAATAAAATAAAATTAATTACACATGCACTCCTTCTTTTTTATGCTATCCAAAACTCATTGTCTTTTTGCAACCTTGTTACATTATAGTTGCATCCTTTTGTTGTAAATGGTGTTAACTCGAGTAGAATAAATTGCATCAACACTTTTAAAATTTTCTGAAATTACGTTATACATAAAACAGAATGCAGTAAAGTAAAACCAAAATCAAAGAAAATTAATAAGCTTTATAAGCCTGTAATTCAAAGAGCTGTTATTTAAGATTGATATTCTATATCCACATCGAATGATGAACTTTTGAAACCTCTTACACAATTTAACATAAACCCATTTAAGAAAACACAAGACAGTTTAATTCAGACGTGGCAAAACCAAGCTCTCAACATAATCATACGAGAAAAAATAAAACTTGTCGTCATTGAAAAGTTCATGGTGTTCTATTCTATTATCTCTCATATTGTATAGAATAAATTCAGCACTGTCGTAGCTTGCAAGCAGCACAACATTATCATTCTCAGACCAACACAAAATCACTGGAAGAGTTGGTAAGCCATGAAGAACACGAATACGAAGATCCTCATAATTTACATTCAGCAACAGTGTCCAAGATTTTGCAGCTCCGAATTCCCTCATTAACCACACAACAAAATGAGTCCCTTGATGATGAGAAAGACACAAACAACCCTTCAAAACCTCAAGCACAGGCACATCAGGAGGAACTTCAGAAAGACCATCAGGCATAGACAAATAACTGCATCTCTCGTTGTTCAGATCGTAAGAAAAAATTTCTAACTCGTTGATGGTAACAGTTTCCCATCGATAACGAGAACTGGATCTGGGAAGTGCTAACCAGTTTACACTGCCACATACGTAAGCCCCATGGACACTCAAAGTGGGAAAAGCATCACAAGTTAAAATATTTCTCCAACAAGTTTCACCTAAAGAATAAACCCTCACCTCCATTTTCTGTGATTTATTATCCAAAAACACAACTTGGTAAGTGCCACTCCAATCGTCGTAGCCAAACCCAAACATGAACAAATAAGGGTACTTATAATGACTGGAACGAATACGTATGTGTGGAGAATCATCTGACATGACCCTTGTGGATGGATTCCAAAACCGGACCCAGTATTCTTCAAATTCATCTCCACGGTAAGAATCTTGCAAGCAAACCAAGCCGTTGCATACACCCAAGATAGTGCAATCGTGGTTGAATCGGTGGCACACATCAATGGTGGATGATGGGTTGTGAATTAAATTTTGTGTGGAACACGGTGCGGCACAATACCTGCTTTCATCGTTCTCGTAGTCTCTGAAGGTTAATAGAATGTGAGTGTCTCTGGAAGACCTTTGAAGGTGCAGTTTAACAAATGAAGGATCGAAGACGAGGTGGTTCCACCATGTTGAAATGCACCTGAATCGCATGAGATCCTTCACTGGAACCCTTGACAAAATTTCTACGAGGAGTTCTTGAGGGAGAACTGAAGGATACTGAGAAGAAGACATTCATGTGATGAGATGCACACAAAAAAGGGAGGAAGTCGAGGATCCCTACTTTGCACAAGGTGCGAACTTTAATTGTCGAGAGAAAAATTGCAGATCCGAAAATGAAGAAACAAAGAAGGGGAGAAGAGATCTGAAAGAAGATGTTTTTCGAAAAACAGAAAAAATAGTAATGATGATCCTAATTTTGGTCGTGTTTTCTGTATTATCAGGTTTATATATATACAAGCATAGTACCTCTTTATTACATAGAATCAAATCTTGAAAGAAAGTTTCTACAAAGTATAATAATTTAAGAACATATATATCTTTAATTTATAGAATAAATATGTTCTTATCTAATTATTGTTTTGAATATGCCCAATGAATTAAATTATTTTTTTCTACCTGCCTATATTTGCTTTTGATTTGTAAAATTTTAGTCATGTAGTTCAGGTAATTTATATTCACCTATTTTATTTAATATATGCACTAAGAATGAATTTTATTCATTTATTAAAAATTATTTACTTATTTACGTGATTGAATTAAGTTATAAAAGTATCACTATTAAACTACTAAAAAATTGTTTTTGTGACCGATTTTTAACTTGTGATGGACTTTCACTAAAATGATGAAAATTTGTTTTGAAAAAATCCGTCACAAAATTCAATAAAAATGTTATAGTCACGAATTTTTATTTTTATTTTTGGAAAAATGGAAAAAAATTGCCACCTTGAATTAAATATATTGAGTATTAATTACCATGAAAATTTTAAGCAATGTTACCAACATATAACATCACCTTAAATGAAACAACTCTCGTTTCAAGTAAATTTTATGTGATTCTTTTACCAATGGATTTATTTACATCTTTTAATTTTGTTTTTCCTATACAAGAAAAAGAAATTTAGTTCGTTATATTTAAAAGTGACAATTTTTGCAAGAGAGCTAATGAAAATTTGCATTTAAGAAATTAGAAAATGATACTTTGACAACTCAAATCTATACAACTCTAGTGAATAACTCTTTTTTAATATTATAATAATAGTTTTTATTTATTTTTATTAAATCATTATATAGATTATTATATTAATAAAAATGAGTTAGTTGAAGGGTTCTATGGTTTCTGGTTGTCAAAATATCACCACTCTTTTAAATAACCTAAGTCATCGTGATATATTTTTAAACATTACCTGTTTGTATGTAATAATCATTCTTAAATGCATCTTATAAATTAATTTTACGAACATATCGAATGCATTCAAAACAAATATTGGGAACTCGTTTTATGCACTCATTTATGGTAAGCATATTAAATGCATTTGGGAAATTAATATTTGAAACGTAATCCATCTTTAAATTTAGAAACCACAAATAAATAAAAAGCCAGTTTTTAAATCCAACGGTTAAAAAGAAATTATATCGTTCTTTTATATAGGATAACCTTTAAATCCGTATCTGAAATCGACTCATTTCCCCTCAAAATTTTATGAAAAAAAATTAAGTTGACAGAAAATAGAAACGGGTTTGAATTTTTCCACTCGTCTTGTTGTCATATCTATTTTTATGTAGTAAATAAAACTAATAATAGATAATATAATAAAAAACTTAAAATTAGTTATGAAAAATTGAATAAATATATGTTTTTTTTTTCAAATTAATTTCGTAAGTAACTGTAGTGAGAAATTACGTTAAAAATGTGAACAAATAATAAAATAGTATAAAATTAATATAATTTGAATACATATTTTATCCCTTAGTTATCACTATTCTCCAAATAGTATAATACGTGAACGCGTTAAATACTTCATATATATATATATATATATATATATATATATATATATATATATATATATATATAGCATTTTCTTTATATATTATTATTAATCAGAAAATAATTTATTATTACGGGATATTTTTTATCAATTTAAAAATTTATTTTATTTATTATTTTCAAAATATAATCCCTTACGGATAGTAACATTAAACAAATTGCAAAATATTTATAAAGTATTTGGAAAGAATGTGAATTATATAAAGAATCACAATTTATATTATTTACAATCTCTTTTAGATTTTTCATTTTTTTTAGGTGTTTTTGTTTGAACAAAGTTTTTTATTTTTTTTACCAAAATATCTCTTCGATTCAATGAGACTACTACAAAGTCACATTGCATTTCTATGAAACATTTTTGTTCAGGTGAAATATTTATTAATTCATATTTTCATATTTATTAAATATATAATTAATAGATTAAAGTTTATTAATAAAATAACTAGTAAATTAATACTTATTAATTAAAAATTGATCAGATTAATACTTATTATAAAATAATATATTAATATTTATTAAATAAATAACTAATATATTAATATTTATTAATTAAATTAATAATAATTAATTAATTATTGTTTAATAATTAAAATTTTCAGACATTATATTAATTAATTAATTAATTAAAATTTATTTATTAGGCAACTTCTAGATTAAAATGTATTAGTTAAATAATTAATAAATTGATATTTTTTTAATTAAACATTTAATACATTAACATATATTCATTAAGTAATTATAGATTAATATTTATTTCTTATTAACAAAATTTAAGATAATATAACAATATTTAATTCAAAAGAATATTTTAATGTGGTGGCTCACTTAACTATTTAAAATCAAGTAAAAAAGAATGAAATAAATAGAAAATTTAATTTATAGTAAATATTAATAAAATAATTAGGTAAGAATATATTCAATTAATAAATTGAAGATACATTGAGTTAATGGTTGGATTAGGTTAGATTTGACTAAACACATTATCCAGTCAAATAAAAAAAATATCGAATGGGTGAAGATCGAATTTTTATTGTTTTTACTCGATCCACCAACCATCATTGAATAACTTGCACTACTAGAAAATATACTTTCAACATCGCTGTTTAACGTCGGTTACATCTTAGCCGACGTTGAACATGCTTTCAACGTCGGTTGGTCAACAACCGACGTCGAAAGTCGAATTTTTGACACATTCTACGTCGTTTTAGCATGCACGACGTGGAAAGTAGGCTTTCGACGTCGGTTATGCCCTCACCCGACGTTGAAAACCCTTCTGAACTCATTATGACCGATCAGAATACAAATATGACCGATCAGAATCAAATGTGATCGATCAGATTTTAATTATGAGCGATCAGAATTTTTTCAATCGATTAGAAACACGTTTCAATCGATTAAAATCTCTTAAAGGGTCAGGATGATCGATCAGAATCCAGTTATGACCGATCAGAACTATTTTAATCGATTAAATCTCGTTTCAATCGATTAAAACATATGACTGGAGATAAATCGAGTTTCAACGTCGGGTGTGGGTATAACCGACGTCGAAACCCCGTTTTCCCATTTGAATAGGCTACCATTTTTGTATCTCCCCTTACTCTCCAGCATCGCGGCCACCACCTACCACCGTCATTTGGACTCTCCGGACGCCCTCCCTCACGTCGCCACTGCGCACCGCGTGACACCCCCGCCGCAGCACCTCCACCCCACTGCAGCTTCCACCCCACCGCGACGCTAGTCGCCCACCCTCCACCCCCACCGCAGCCTCCACCCATATTGCATTGTCCCAGCCTCACCTAACGCCGCATTGCATCCTCCACCTCCACCCCAGGTCAGCAGCTGCTCTGTTTCTCCGTGGTGCGAACCTTCATCGCTGCCTTAAACCACAGGTACGATGTTGTTGCACTTATATTTGTTGGGCAAAGTCATACAATTTTACTTACTACATTTCATAGGTAGAGATTGTTAGTCATTTGCCGTTAACTGTTGATTCAATTCTTAGTCATATTATAGTTTTTTTCAATGTATTGATGATGTGTACAATTATACTTGAACTGCTTGAATATGCCCAGTGGGGCTTTTTATTGTCAGTTTCACTGTGTCATTTAAAATTGTTGCCAAAAAACAAAGGAAACTCTGCCGGATTTTTGTTAGAAATTAATCATGAAGTGTGAATTCTGAAAACTACATATAACAATGTAGTTATATAAGTGATGGTAGTAACAATGAAAACTCTATAATTTCAATTTATACAAATTTGGTTTTGACCAAAAAATAGACGAAATTCTGTTGAAATTTCGTTACAAATTAATCTACTTTGGTATAGATTTCATTAGAGATAACGATTATTAGTATTAATCGTTTTATGGGTTTCTCATTTGTAGACTCCAATTCCAAAATGGATCGAAGTTGGGTAAATGCAAGTCGTATTTCACAAGAGTATGAGAATGGAGTTGAAGAATTTTTGCGATTTGCCGAACACAATGGCACCAAGGTTAATGGAAAATTGTATTGTCCATGCGTTAACTGCGTTAATGGGAGAGTACACACACTAGAGACAATACGGGAACATCTTTTATGTGATGGGATAATGAAGAATTATATCCTATGGACATGGCATGGTGAAGTGATTGATACACCAATAGTAACACAAGCTGAGGAAGAGGAGGATATGACAATGGAAGATCGAATAGAAGACATGATTCGTGATGTAGGTCAAGAGAATTTTCTGCAAGCACATGCTGCTGTCTATGATAAATTGAAGATAGATTCAGAGATACCTCTATATGCTGGATGTACAACATTCACGCGATTGTCAGCTGTATTGAGATTGGTCAATTTGAAGGCCAAATTTGGTTGGAGTGATAAAAGTTTCACTAAGTTACTAGAAGTTTTGAAAGATATGCTCCCAAGCGATAACACCTTGCCTGATCGTATGTATGAAGCCAAAAAAATACTTTGTCCAATGGGTTTACAGTATAAAAAGATACATGCTTGCCCTAATGATTGTGTATTATACAGAAAAGAGTTTGAAAGCCTACATGAGTGTCCAAGATGTGGTGTATCGCGTTACAAATTGAAAGACAAGGATGATAATAGCGAATGTATTGATAGAAAGAGACCTCCTGCAAAATTTATATGGTATCTTCCAATTATTCCAAGATTGAAGCGATTGTTTGCCAATGGAGAAGATGCCAAGAATATGATATGGCATTCAACTGCACAAAAACGTGATGGATTGCTTCGTCATCCGGCCGATTCTCCACAGTGGAAGAAAATTGACTGCCTATTTCCAAGTTTTGGCAGTGATGCAAGAAATGTTAGACTTGGACTAGCCACAGACGGCATGAATCCTTTTGGTAACTTAACCAGTAATCACAGCTCATGGCCAGTTCTTTTAGTGATTTACAACCTTCCACAATGGTTGATTTTCAAGCGCAAGTACATGATGTTATCCATCATGATTGCAGGTCCAAGACAGCCGGGTAATGACATAGATGTTTATCTAAGTCCGTTAATAGATGACTTAAGGCTATTGTGGGAGGAAGGAGTGGATGTGTTTGATGCATATCAACAGCAGAGCTTCAAGTTACATGCAATGTTATTTTGTACTATCAATGACTTCCCAGCATATGGAAACTTGAGTGGGTATAGTGTCAAGGGTCATCATGCTTGTCCTATTTGTGAGGAAGATACAAGTTTTCTACAATTGAAGCATGGAAAAAAGACTGTGTGTAATAGGCACAGAAAATTTCTTCCACATAACCACCCATATCGAAGATTGAAGAAAGCTTTTAATGGTCAGCAGGAAGATAAAATTGCCAAACAACCTTTAACTGGTGAACAAGTTTATGAACGGGTTAGAAACATTAATGATGTTATGCATGAAGAAGATGATGAATTAGATGAAATTAGATGAAATTTCCCCACCATCTCCTCCAAAACGTCATGAAAAATGGAAGAGGGCTCGGCAAAAGCCCTCTGGTGAAATGACATCAGAGGAGGCCCGCTTGATTGCTGAGCGGATTGTAAGTCAAATTAGTTTCTTTCAACCTCATTAACCATGCTTTGTCATTCATCAATTTTTTTTTACAATATATAATGCTCAATTGTAGGATTCTTTAGAGGAGCAGTATACACAGGGAACATTCGTTCCCCGTGGTCGTGAAGATATATTAACTACTGCTATTGGACGCCCAGAACACCCAGGGCGTGTTCGTGCTGTTGGAGCTGGTGTGGGTATTCGAGCATATTTTGGAGCTCCATCATCAGACCATACCCACACCACATCATTGAGCCAGCAGGAGATGGCCAGATTGGAGGAGAGTCTAACAGCGAAGCTGAGACCAGCGATGGTTGAAGAGCTGACAGCGACGCTGACACCAGCCATTACCGCACGAGTTCAGGAGGAGATGATGCGTGTATTTGGTTCAAGTCTAGCATCCATAGGTGTCACACAGCCTACCCACCCACCTATGGATGTTCCTCCTCCATCTGCCGCACGAGTTAGCACTAAGGGTAGTTGTGCTGAGCCAAATACTGCTGATCAAGACCTTCCTGCTACTAATCAGGAGGTTGTTGTTGTTGTTGCAGACACTGACCACTCAGGTATGTGTGGATGATATCTTAATGACAAAAATTCATGTGCATATTAAATAATTAATGTCTTATTTTTGTGTAATCAGGTCAGTGTGAATTTTATGTTGATGAGGATGGATCTGAACCACGATTGGTGGCGGTTGGTTCAATTGAAGAGGGGGCCTCTACAATTCATAGTGTGCCTTTAGCACCTAACTTGGCCAAAGTGGTCATTGAAGAGGTTCGAGATGCTTATGCTCTTGTACCTGTGCCCACAGACGAGGTGATGACAGTGGGACAGGCCCTCCAGACCTTCATTGCATGGCCTAGACATCTAATCAGGCCTATTTTGAAAAAGGTTTGCATATACTTTCTGTTAATTATCATATGTAGTCTGGTACTGTTTTTTATTATTTCTCAAGTCAATGTTATTTTATGTAGGATGTTCAGAAGCCACCCCAGTTGCCTAAACTGGTTCCTACTTCCCATACTAGTAAAGGTAAGGAAGTAGATGTCCCAGAAAATCCAATTTTTCAACTACTATCTGTTGTCCCACAGTTGTATATTCAATCTTTTCAAGTGAAGTGGGATGTTGATAAGTTAGGGGTAGACAATAAGAACTTTCCCCTTTACATTGACCACACCGATGCTGTGGAGATAGCAGTTGGCAATCAGTGTCTAAACATAGCAGTGTTACAATTTTGGACAATGTAAGTATTTATTTTTATTTACTAATTATGTTATTTGAAGTTATCGTCATATTTAATGTACATTGAACTGGCTACTTTAGGATGATGAATGAATTGTCGGAGGAACAACGCACCCAAGATGTGTATGGATTTTTTGAGCCCCAATCCATACAAAAATCAGGAAACAAGAGAGAAGAAGTTCAAATATACATCCAAAATTGGATGATGAAGTCAAGGAAGAAAGTTTACTTGGGTGCTTACCACCATCAGTAAGTATTTAAGCGTATGAAATTATTCGCATTAAATTTTATAGTGTATTGTATTATCCTAACTTTTTGTAATGTAAGCAGAAATCATTGGCAGTTGTTGGTTGTTTGCCCAAAGCAGAATGTTGTGGCTTGGTTCTGCTCACTGGGCAAGAAACCTGATGCAGATCTTAAAAACATTGTAAACAGGTACACATTCTTATAATAATTTAAACAATTATTAATTGTTTTGTTACTTAATTGTTTCATTATATCTTGTATTGCACAGTGCATTTAAGGTTTGCAATACAATTGATGGAGTACACACAAGCAAAAGCACGACTCCAGATTGGATTTTTGTTAATGTAAGTCATTTTATATTTATGTATTATATCATTCATTTTATATGTCAAATTAATATATTATTTTTTGTAGTGTAATAGGCAACCATGATCTTATGAGTGCGGATATTATGTTATGCACTGGATGTGGCTGATTGTTGTTAGCAAGACTGAGGATACATGGAATCAGGTTTGCTTAAATTTAGTATTCAATAAAAGACCCAGTATTGTGTCATTGGATACTCTGTTAAATTATCTTTTTTCTTGTAACAGGTATTTTCAGACAGGGAAGCATTGCCCATAGAGACCATTGACGATATTAGAAACACATGGGCCGATAAGTTTGTTAAAGTTAGAAGTAGGCAAGTTTAGTTATTAATTTAGTACTTAGTTTAGTAGTTAGTTTAGTAGTTAGTTTAGTTACTTTACTAGATAGTTTACTAGTTAGTTTATTAGTTAGATTAGTAGTTAGTGTATTTGGTAGATAAGTAGTTGGATACACTATAATTTTGGATACAATTTTATTTTTGGATGCACATTCAATTGTTTATATCTTGTACATTGTCTGCCTGGGTTGTATTCAAATTTGCAGGTATGTATATATACAAACATTGGGTACCCTGTATAAACAAAGCGTCCATTTAAAAAAAAAAATAGACTTTCTACGTCGGTTCATACCATAACCGACGTAGTAAACACGTACTCGCTTGAGCGACGAGTGTACTCGCTTGAGCGACGAAAGCTTCAAACAAAGGGGACTCTCGGGTTCCATCTCGCTTGAGCGACGAGTGTACTCGCTTAAGCGACGAAAGCTTCAAACAAAGGGGACTCTCGGGTTCCATTTCGCTTGAGCGATGAGTGTACTCGCTTGAGCGACGAGTATACACTTTCAACGTCGGGTATGAATAACCGACGTTGAAAGCCTAAACTTTCAACGTCGGTTATCTATACCCGACGTTGAAAGTGTATACTTTTAACGTCGCCTGATACAACGTCGGTTGTATAACCGACGTTGAAAGCCTTATATAACCGACGTTGAAAGGCATATCTGTAGCAGTGTTGATAGTATAATATTTAAATTTATATAATAATGGAATAAATTAAATAATGATTAATGTATTTAAAAATTTAATTGGTTAGATTAGGTTGAATCTGATGTTTAATTTTTTTATTAAGATGGATGGTGTGTTACGTAAGTCAATAAATAAAGAGGTATTTATGCGTATTATATAAACCTAATAATAACAATACAGAAAACACAGAGTTCCACAAGCAACACTTAGAAGAAGAATGACTCAAACACTGGTTTCAATGTTTTTTTCGAAATTCATTATCTTTGCAGCAATGGCTATTTTTCTATTTTCACTTGGTATTTACACAGATCAATTTTAAAATTTTATGCAACATATATTTATATTTTTTGAAGGTTGATTTGTTTATCATGATATATTCATGTGATTTTAGGTTTTGATACAATGCAGGTGTTAGTGGGAGGGTGCCACCCACATGTCATGGATCATGCGCTCAATTTCCAGACTGTGCTCCGCACTGCAAATTTATCGGCTACGACACAGGAAAATGCATTCGAGGACTCTGCTGCTGTGGTTGATCCAAAATATTTGCTAAGAATTTTCTTCCATTGTTGCAAACAAACACTGTGTTGGTTTGAATAATATATATGAGAATTTGAGTTTTATTTATTTTACTATTTCATGTCAATGAGCTTTTAAATTTAATTTAAGAATTATAATTTTTTTTAAATCAGCAAATGACAACTATTTGAGATTTAATTTATGAATTTAAAAATCACAATGATGTGATGGATATAAATTTCTCAATAAACATTGCTTAAATTCCTTAAGAAAATAATACTTTGACGACTCAAATCTATACAACTCTTCTGTACAACTCATTTAATATTATAATAATAGTTATAATTTATTTTTATTAAATCATCCTATATATTAGAAAAATAATACTTTGACAACCTAAATCCATACAACTTCTATAAACAACCCTCTTTTAATATTATAATAATAATTTTACTCTATTTTTAATTTTATTAAATCATTTTATAAATTATTATATTAATAAAAGTGAGTTGTTTAAAATGTTGTATGATTTCTGGTTGTCAAAATATCACCACTCTATATATTATTATATTAATGAATGGTGATATTTTGACAATCAGAAATCATACAACCCTTCAAACAACTAACTTTTATTAATATAATAATCTACATAATGATTTAATAAAAATAAAAATAAAGTAAAATTATTATTATAATATTAAAAGAGAGTTGTTTATAAGAGTTGTATAGATTTGAGTTGTCAAAGTATCATTTTTTTATATTAATAAAAGTGAGTTCTTTAAAGAGTTATATGATCTTTGGTTGTCAAAATATCACCACTCATTTATTAATTTATTTAAATATTTTTTAACAATTATATATTTAAATGGGAAATGAGACTAAAGATAAAATTAAAAATAATTTATATAAATTGTGTGTAATTTGTTTTCCTGCGTAACTAATTTCTTATAAGAACTCAAAAATAAGTATTTTTTTAAATAAAACTTAAAAGTAATTTTAAATATATACATGAGTTTATTTTAAATGATAATATAATATAATTTATATATGAATAAAATATATATTTAAAATAAATTAAATTCTTTACTATATTTTAAAATATTTTAAATTAAGATAAGTATTTTAAAAATTATAAACAATTTGTTTACTTAATTAAATAGTATAATTTTTATCATATAATGTCATATTTTTAATAAATAATTAACTTATATTTAAATTATTGATTTACGTCCTTATAATTAATTATTTTTCATATTAATAAATAAATTATTGGATCAATATTTATATTATTTATAATTTTTAAAGTATCTATTTTAGTTTAAAATAATTTAAATATAAATATATTTTATTTAGATTTAAATTAAACTAAATGAAATTATTATTTAAAACAAATCTTTAAACATATTTTAAATTATTTAAAAAATATTTTTTTAATTTAATTAGTTTTTTATTTTATATAAACGGTAAAGAAGGAGTTCTTAGTATGAATATTTTAAAAATAAAGAAAATATTTCATTATGGTTTTGAATGGTTTAAAAATGGGTTAGAATTGTTTTTATAAGTAAAATATTTCCATTTTTATGTAAAGTTTTTCCATTTTAAACCATTGAGCCGTAAAATCATAATAAAATATTTATTTTTATTCTTAAACCGTAACTTTCTTTTCAATACTCAATATTAACGCATTTATGAAACTACACTAGATACACCCTAGAAATTAATTTTCTAATAGTCACTAAAATTTTAGTATATACCAAATTGAATTTAGGGTAGTTAATTTAAGAACATTTTAGGAATTATATCATCAAATACGGTAATTAGCAAGAGATAAACTTTGAAGTAAATTACAAATTAATCCTCAAAATTGTATCATATCAATTAATTTACTCGTTAAAATTATATTTGAAGGCAAAGTTTATTTTTGAATTAAATAAAATGGTAAGTAATTATTTTGATCTATGAAAGTGTAAATTACCGTTGTTAATTTAAGAACAAAAATTCCAATATTTACTTCGTAAATGAGTAAAAGTGTTATTGTTAATTTTTTTTAATTTATTTTTTAAGAATCAATTTGACATATTAAGTCATAATATTTAGGACCAATTTATACTTTCTTATGTATCCAGGGACTAACTCATTTCTCTTTCCTTCTTTCATACATCGAATCAATTTACACATTGAGAATGAAATTGGTCATATACACTTAAATAAAATGACTAAAGATTCTTGAAATTATAAATTATTATCAATTTATCCCTCAAAGTTTTGATAAGTAAATGATATTTTGATTTTTAAATGTATAAAATTGGTGATAGTTTAATTGTTTTATTATATTATATATTAAGCAATTAGGCTAGAAGACGATGATGAAATCCAAAGTAATGGAGAAGTAACTCAAAAATTAACATGTAAGTATGACCAGGTATCCACTTGGCAGGATGACATTGTTAGCCACAATAGTCTTTTTAGACTTAAAGTTGGTTAGCCTGATACAGAACGGTGCATTACTAGAAAAATGGATATGAATAATAATGACTGAAATTAGTAACCAAAAAATTTAGTCATGATAATTGAATCAGTGACTCATTTCATCAATCAGTGATTCATCTCCGTTTTATATTTAATGTGTGATTTAGTGACTAAAATTTGAATAACGGAAATTTGAACACGTGCTTTGAATCGTGACCCTTTGCTAAGTTTCCACACTGCACCCCAAGATGGAGATCTAGAATGGTGCTTTGAACATGCTTCCTTCACTTCAACCTTGTCAATCTCACCATCCCCATCCTCGTATTCAACCATCACTGCAAAATATAATTGGTTCGATCCAGAATCCACGTGAAAAGCTACTGACATATACCTCGATAGTTGCATGCAACCCTGCAAAATTTAAAGTTCATCATCTCCATATTGCAGTAATGTAAATAAAATGATTGAATCTGTGTAAATGTTGGATAAAACTAAAAACCAATAGTGAAGAAAGAACAAAGATGTAAAAGTCTGCAAAAATCATAAGGTTATTATACCTTCTATATTGAATGGCTACTTGGCCTGCTATGCGTAGCTGATTATCTTGACCTGGAGCTGCCATTGCACTAAAAGAAGTGCCACTCATATCAAAATGTGCCCCTGAGCCACATTCAGGACACAAATCAGTCATCACTACCCTCACTGGTTTGCCGGAGCATGCTTTATTCCCTGTGCACTTCACCTGAAATTATAACAAATTTGCATACCAACATGTATTAATATTGTTTATGAATTATTATTATTTATAATTTGTTAAGCATTTATATCCATATATATTTTGATTGGAACCTCATAACAAGAACCACAGCCTTTGCCTGATTGAAACAAAAGATAGCTTCCTGCAGTTATCATTGATGACAATGGAGGTACCCCAACAGTGCTGCCATAACCACAAGCACCAGCTACATAAATAATTAACAAAATTTATTATTCAATGCTTTTTCAACCACATATATAATTAAAGTTTGTACCAAGGAAAAACTGCATGTGTCTAGATTTTTCTAAACCTTCACTTCCATCCCCATGATCAGGTCCATACCACGTGGCAAAAGCAGATGACCAGTATACACTATCTGAGGAGTGTGAATCAATTGAAGCATTAACAATCTTTTTGGGGTTGAAACAAGAGGAAGGGACAACTAGGAGTATTGAAAGTGAAACTATAAATGTCAGTAAATGAGACAATGAATGCTTAAGTGTAGGAGCCATCTTATCACAGAATCACTGGGAGTTGTTACTTCCCTAGGTTGCCATGAGTATTTATAGGAGCAAAAGAGGTACATGAACCGCTGAACAAGGAAAATATATTACACATGTCAGTTTAGAAGAATATGCTTAATTCATGAGAGAGAATTTTGAGTCTCTCTTTAATGTTTAAAGAACAAGACAAATGCAATGTTTGAACTTGTGATGCAAAAGACTACATTTTTCTCTCATCTGGTTTCTCTGTTGTGTTATTTGTCTTGACTCGATTGATTACTATATATCGTCTCTAATTGGGTATGAAGGTAAAAGAGGAGATCCAATCTCAAAGACTTGCTGACGATTAACTCATTAATAATATTGATGGTTACATGTAATGAGGTTAATATTGGAAAATATAACGTCGACACAAATTTCAACCTAAAATTTTAAGTATTAGATTATAAATATATTTTTTGTCAATCTAAAATTTTAACGTCCAATAACTAAGAGAATATGACACAAGTGTTAACCCTAAAATTTTAAGTATTAAATTATAAATACTTTGTTTGTCAATCTAAAATTTTAATTTACTTGTTTTTACTATTTATCTTGTAAGTGTAATTTTCTTCTATATTAATACACTTATTTTTTGAACCAAAACATTTGTTATCCACGAGTATTATACACTAACCTTATTTCATATCATCATTTCAGTATAATGAAATTTGTTTGTCTGAAATATTGTTGTGAGGTAGACTTTTGACACACGGATCCAAACCAAATATTTGTTAACTACTCAAATTAGATTTATTGAGTCGATTATCATACAAATTATCAATTCTAATATCATTGATTGGATATTTGTTACAGAAAACTAATACTGAAAAGGTTTTCATAAATATAATTATAAATTAACCATATAAAATCATTTTCAATGAAAAAACTTAAAATTTGTAAATTATGAATCTTTTTCATTTATAAGTTTCTCAACTTATTTGAATTTACATATGAACAAATACAATAAAACAAAAGTGTACAAAGAACGTGATAAACATAAATAATTGTGTTATCCTATTTATAAGTGTATTAAGTAACAAATAATATGTATTATTTTAAGGGATTTATATGTTAATTAATTGAATATGTTATGAGAATTAAGTTTATTTTGATATATAATATTTAATAGCATTGATCTCTAATAATTTTCTACTTTTGTACAATGTACGTGGTACATAAATTGGGATAAGCTTCCCAAATAATTAAAATTTGAAAAACTCGAAAATGAACAAGCGAATGAATTTGATGTGAGTTTTTTATTTTTATGTCGCAATTGTTACTAGCTGTGAATATGGAGCTCCTATTTTTCCAAAAGTAACTCAAGGTGTGATATATTTGTATTGTAAGACAGAATTTCCTACCATGTTTTTTGCCATATAAAAAATGTATTGAATAAATATTAATATTACAATATTTATACTATGTTTGATCATTTACATCTAATATTAAAATATTTATATCATAATATCGCCATTAGATTTTTAGAAATGAATTTTAAAAAAATATTTTCTAAAATAAGTTAGAAAAAATTTGTTTAATAACTCTATTTGCCAAAACTATTTTAGAAAAAATGATGACCTACATGACAAGAAAATTGTGACAAAAATGAAAATAATTTAATAACTTTTATGACGATGAAAACAAATCATTTAATATAACTAATGATGAAAATATTGATACTTATTAATAAAAATAAAAAACTAAAGGAAAAAAAACTTTTTGATTAATTTTAATTTATTAATTTCTTAAAACTAAAAAACAAAAATAACTTTTGAAAACTATGTTAACAAAAACGCTGTCAAATAAGTTTTTTTTAGTTTTTAAAAACTAAAAACTTAAAAACGAGTTCTAAAAATAATAAATAAATAAGTCACTCTCTTAATAAAGATTTTTCTGATGTCTAAAATAAAATTTCAAATTATATATTTTCATGACATTTATGAATTTAATATTACATAATATAGTTTTGCAAATCAATAATGTAATACAAATATAAAATTTTCTAGTAAGGTGATCATCTGTTTGAACTTATGAGCTAATTAAAAAAAAAATTAATAAAATAATTTGACTTATATTTAAAAACAAACTATAATTTTTTTCCTTAATATTCTAGGAAAAATGTTAAATAACAAGAATACGGTTATCTTCTTTATTAATATGATCAAAGTGATATGTTTTTTTTAGTATTTAATAATTAAAAAAATAAGTACTTAATAATTTATAAAATATTATTTTAAGTATTTGAAAAAAATATTTATTTATTTATTCCTATTTTTATGTTGGTTTTTCACTGATCCAATTTTTTTTATATTTATTTTCTATCTTCAATTTATTTTTTATCATAGGAACTCATATATTTTCCGTACAAGGGATTTAATATATTATACTTATAACATGTTTGAACTTAACAAAGTACGTGCGATAACTTAACAAACTTAGGTTTAAAAGTTGACAATTGATCTGTATGTTTGACCAAGGGTCCAGTCCTTAGGGATGACATTGCTAGCCACGACAGTGTTCACAGATTTAACAGTGGTTAGTCTGATGGAGAATGGTGGATTGAGTGGAGACCCTTTGTCAAGTTTCCAAACTGCACCCCATGATCGCTGCATGGTGTACCATGGCGCTGAATCAAGAGCTTCCTTCAGTTCAACTTTCTCAAGATCACCATCACCACCCTCAAATTCAATCACCATTGCAAAGTATTCTTGGTTGGATCCAGTGTCGACGCGAAAAGCTATCGACACACCACCATAGTTGCATTCAACTCTGCAAAAGGAAACTCGTCTCTAAATTCGTCTCTAAAACAGTGACAAATTTAATACTTGGAAGTTGGAATATGTGTAAAAATCTCAAAACCCACCTTCTATATTGAATGTTTATTTTCCCAGCATTGCGTAGCTTCTGGTCTTGGCCTGAAACTGCCATGGCACCAAAAGCAGAGCCACTCAAATCAAAATGGTATTGGGAATCTGAGCCACAACCTGGACATTCATCAGTGATTACTACCCTCACAGGGTTCCCTGAGCATGCGTAATTTCCTGTGCACTTCACCTGAACTCATAACAAATTGCCATGCAAACCTCAATTAATATCTTCATTTTCCCTTTGCACTTCAGTGCATTGAGTAGCCACACATATATAGTTTATTAACTTGTTTTTATATAACAGAAAATTCATCTCATGCCATGTAGTGTTTTTAATACCAGAACAATTAATAAATATAGTATTGAACAGTGTATTGTAGAAATTAACAATTTTGACCACTAAGTAATAATATTAGATGCATCATAAATCATCTATAAAGTTAAATGGATGTATTATATTTTTTGCAATGGATGGATGAGATGAATAAATATATATGTTTATTGTATGTACCTCATAACAAGAACCACAGCCTTTGCCTGATTCATACAAAAGAGGGCTTCCAGCAGATATCAGTGATGAGAATGGAGGTTCACCAACAGAGCTTCCATAACCACAAGCACCACCTATAAATATATAATGAAGAAGAAGAAAAATAATGAAACTATATCAGAGAATTCTTTTACAACTTTGTACAGTGATGAGAATATATATATTTCCAAGAATTAATACCTTCACTACCATCCCCTTGAGCAGGTCCATACCAAGTTGCCACAGCAGATGACCAATCTGAACCATATGAAGCCAATGAAGCATTAACAATCTTTCTAGGGTTGAAACAAGAGGAAGGAACAACATGGAGCATTGAAAGTGAAGCTGCAAGAGTGAAGAAATGAGAGAATGCACGTACAAGTGTAGGAGCCATATTATGGTAGTTGGTAGTTTATGGTATATATGGTTTCAGAAAATGGATATGGTATTTATAGAAGAGCCAAACGTGAGAGTGCATAATTTTTTAACTGCCAAATATTGCACATAAAAATACATTGCACATGACAATTGAGTCTGACATATTTTTTTCTTAAAAGAACAAAGACAAATGAGATCTTTGAATTCATATTATACATTTCCTTCACGCATTGTAAAGATATTACTTTTAAATATTTTATTATATATATTTTTTGTTTAAATTTGTAGAACACTGGTCTTTTGAAATTTCACGTCTAACACAAATATAATTTAAATTATAATATATAAACGAAGTTTTAAAGTCGAATTAAGTATTAAGATTAAGTGTTAGAATTTTTTTAATATAGATTATATTATCTATTAACTGCTAATCTTTGTGTCAAACTCTTGCTAAACATACCCAATCTTAAATATTTAGGTTTGAATTAGACTTAATACATGAATCAAGATTAAATTGGAAAATTGAAAAATATGTCTTTACTCTTATAATTTTCAAAAAAGAAAACTTTGATCGGTAGGACCGTATCTACTATCTACGTAAACCGAATTTTATTTTGATAGTAAAGTTTTAACTTTTATAGATTAAATTAAAAAGTAATTTCTACAATAATGCACTTAAAATAAGTTATACCATTTTGACATTGACATGAATCATAGGAAATTAAAAATTTCAACAAAGGCTTTTAAAATAATGTTTTGCATTGAGAATATTTGTTGTTGTTTTCTGTCCAATTGCAACTAACATCAACTGCGGTAACATGGGAGATTCGGAAACTCTGGAGACGGTTGTTAAACAATCGTAAGATCGAAATAAAAACATTATTTTTAGACTGGGAAACGATGTAACAGGTTACCTGTGTGTGGTTATTTAATTTTTACTTGATTATGAATCACAAAGATCACCCATCATATTTGAATACTTATAATCATTTTTTATTTATTTATGTATTAATATTTTGTTTCTATGCCAACGATTTCAAATGTAGTTTTGAAAATACAAACAGAAGTTTTGGTTTTTCATTACAGGAATTTCATTTATGTGTCGGTATACTGAAAATGTTAAACATAATCTAGAAGTCAAAATTTTACATATATTTTTCTCCTTCGATTAGAATCTATTGTTGTTTGGAGCGAGGAATATATTCATTTACTATACCCCAAAACTAATATAAGTTTAATTATTTAACAAATTTTATATGTTGTTTTAATTTATGTTTGTGGTAAAATATTTACACATAAAAAAACAATGAACACAATTTTTATTACAAAATTCATCAATAATTAAAATAATAATTAAAAGAAAAGATTTTCTTTTCTTTTACAAAAATATTATTATTAATAAATTTTTTATATTATAAAAATATTATTTTATTAAATTTGATTCAACATTTTTAAATTTTTAAATCTTGAATTTGTAATGGGAGAGCTACGGACAGAGAATAATAGAACCTTTCTAATATCGATGTACGAAAACTGTAATGTTTATATACAATAGAAATAACAGAGTAAAACAGAGAACGTGAACTAAACAGAAAAAAAAAAAAAACAGAAAGTAAACCCATGCACGTAACCATGCATGCCCCATGCACGTAACCATGCCCCATGCATTTTGACTTAAAACTCAACATGCCTCCTTAAGTCAAAACCGAACAATTCCCAGAGACTCTCTAAGTTTACAAAATCTAGCAGCCTTTAAAGGCTTTGTAAAAATATCCGCACTCTGATCTTTTGTACTGCAGTGTTCTACTTCAAGCTTCTTATCATTAACCTGCTCTCTCAAGAAATGAAACCTCATTTCTATATGTTTGCTTTTTCCATGAGCTGATGGGTGTTTAGCTAAGTCTATTGTAGACTTATTATCAACAAACAATGTTGGTGGTTGGACCAATTCTGCATTCAGCTCTTTCAACAGCATCCTAAGCCATGCAGCTTGACATGCAGCCTGTGCAGCAGCTATATACTCTGCTTCACATGAGGAGAGAGCCACCACGGGTTCCTTGACTGAATTCCAGGACACTGGTCCTTCGCCATAGTAAAATATGTGACCTGCAGTGCTTTTTCTATCTTTCCTGTCACCACACCAATCTGCATCTGCAAATCTCACCAATTTCATCTCACCCCCTGGCTTCTTGCATGGAAACATTATACCTAGATTACACGTTCCACGCAAATAGCGTAAGATACGTTTCACGGCATTCATATGGCTAACTTTCGGGCTCTACATATGTCTACTAACAATGCCAACACCATAGCTCAAATCAGGTCTGGTGTTACACAAGTATCTCAGACTCCCAATGATTCTGCGAAATTCTGTGTGATCAACATCTTCCTCCTCAGTGTCCCTTTCTAATCCCAAACCCATTTCCGTTGGAGTTACTGCAGCATTGCAATCCTTCATCCCGAACCTGCTGAGAAGATCTCGTGAGTACTTCATCTGATGCATAATAGTTCCAGCTTTTGTGAACTCAAACTCAATGCCTAGGAAGTAGCTGAGTCTTCCCAAATCACTCATCTCAAATTCACTATGCATTTGAGATTTAAACTCTGCAATTGCTTCTGGCTTGCTCCCAGTCAACAACATATCATCTACATAAAGACATACTATCATTTTCTCTTCTCTGTCTTTGTCTTTCCAGCACTTGGTGTACACCCCTTGTTCGGAAACACATCTCACAAAACCAATCTTCTCCAAGAACTAATTGATCCGATGATTCCAAGCTTTAGGAGCTTGTTTAAGCCCATAGAGTGCCTTATTAAGCCTATATACCTTGTGCTCTTCTCCTTTGACTATGAATCCCAAAGGCTGTGTTACATATATTTCCTCCTCCAAATAGCCATTTAAGAAGACAGATTTTACGTCTAGTTGGTGGAAGGACCAACCCTCCCACGTTGCCATTGCTACAATGATTCTAACAGTCTCCAGTCGAGCCACAGGAGCATAAATTTCTCCATAATCTATTCCTGCTTTTTGGAGAAATCCTTTGGTGACCAATCTTGCCTTGTACCTCACAATTTCACCCTTGGGATTTACTTTTATTTTATAGACCCATTTTAGAGAGATTGGTCTTCTGTCTAGTGGTGGTTCAACTAGCGTCCATGTCTTGTTTTTCTCTATGACTTCAATCTCTTCCTCCATGGCTTGCACCCAATGAGTATCTCGAATAGCATCATAGAATTCTATCTGATCTGCCTCAGCTATCAGGGCGAAATGCACAAAATTTCCATTCTCCGTTACTGCTAGATCATTGAAAATCTCATAATCCTTGAAACGTGTAGGCGGCTGAGTAACTCGTTGTGATCTTCTTGTTTGTTCATGAGGTTCCTGCTGCACTGTTACATCACCTACAACATTATCAGTTAGTGAAATTGTTGGCGTTGTACCTGATTGAGTTACTTGACTCGTTTCCTGCCAGTTCCAACACGAGCCTTCATCAACCACCACATCTCTGCATATGATTACCTTTCGAGAGTTTGGATCAAACAATTTATAGCTGCCTGTTACGTGATAGCCAACCAAGACTGCCATAGCACCTTTGTCATCAAGTTTGCTACGTGTTTGATCTGGAATGCGGTGATAACAAAGAGATCCAAAAACTCTCATATGAGTTACATCTGGTTTCTGACCAGACCAGGCTTCCTCTGGTGTTATACCATCAAGCTTCTTTGTTGGTGAGCGATTCAAAACATAGGCAACAGTTGAAATCGCTTCTCCCCATAGATATTTTGGAACACCCTTACTTTTAAGCATGCATCTTACCATGTTAAGTAGGGTCTGATTCCTCCTTTCTGCAGTACCATTATGCTGCGGTGTATATGGTGGTGTTGCCTCATGAGCTATTCCATTTTCAGCACAAAAATTCTTGAATTCAAGAGAGTTGAATTCTCCACCACCATCAACACGAAGCCTCTTCAACTGCTTGCCACACTGATTTTCAACCAGTGTCTTGAACCGCACAAACACTTTAAACGCTTCACTCTTCTTTCGCAAGCAATACACCCATAACATTCTCGTGTAATCATCTGTAAAAGTAATAAAATACTTGCTGCCCCCAGGTGTTTCAACCGGCAATGGACCACAAATATCTGAATGTATTAGCTCAAGTTTCTCCGAAGCTTTTGAGGATACCTCTTTACTGAATTTGTTCCGCGTTTGCTTGCACTCCATTCATTCTCTACATACTTCGTCTGTAACACACATATGAGGAATACCAACTACCATTTTCTTATGTCCAAGTTCTCTTAAGTCCCAAAAATTAAGATGTCCAAATCTAAGATGTCACAGCCATTCGCACTTGTCACTGACAGCAGCAAAACATTGGTGCTTCAAAGCATCCATCTTAACCTGAAAAGTTCGATTGGAGGACAGACCAGCATGTATAACCAGCTTCTGGGTTTGATCAAAAACACGTAAGGCATTATCTTCAAGTGTCATCTTGAAACCTCTTTGCATCAACTGGCCCAAGCTCAGAAGGTTTGATTTCAACCCGGGCACATATAGAACATTTTCAATTATCACGTCCTTGCCATCACTGTTTCGCAACACAACTCTACCAGTTCCTTTTGCTGTGAGAGAACTATTATCTGCAAAACGTATTTTTTCTTGACTAATATCACTTATCTGCACGAACCAATCTTTCTTCCCGGTCATGTGCGTGGAGCACCCAGAGTCCAAGTACCACAAATATTCATCGTCGAGCTTCGCATCTGTCTCTGCCATTAACATGACAACCTCTTCATCAGAATTTTCTTCCTCTGCAAGATGAACTCGCGCATTCTTCTTTGGTCTGTTCTTGGCTCCGTCACCATCCCAGCAATCTCGTGCATAATGCCCGAATTTTTGACAGTTATAGCACTTGATTTTTTTCTTGTCATACTTCTTCTCTTTTTCTTCTCCAGAATTTTGTTTCTGGTTTTTGTTCTTCTGTTCATCCGAATCTCCCTTCTTCTTTGTCTTAGTTCTTTTCTTGGAATCTTTTTCCTGCTTTCCATTCATTCTTGCATGAAGAACCTACTCTTGATAGGTTCTCCGCTCAGACATCCGCAACTCGTGGGCTTCGAGCGAATGTTGCAGCTCCTGAAAGGTCAGTGTATCCAGATCTTTCGTCTCTTCAATGGTAATTACAAGATGATCAAATCTTGGAGGAAGTGACCGCAAAACTTTGTTCACGATATTCTGTTCAGATACTTTGTCACCGCAAGAACGTATGCCATTAACAAGTTCCTGAACCTTGTTGAGGAACCCAGCCACCGAGTCACTTTCTTCCATGATGAAGAACTCAAATTGCCTTCACAAAGCCTGTAACTTCACTTTCTTATGTTTATCCCCCGCACCATACGTAGCCACCAAGATATCCCACGCTTCTTTGACTGTGCCCGCCATGGAAATCCTATTAAAGATCGGTGAACTAACACATTGATAGATCAAGTACCTTGCCTTGCCATCTAACTTTTGTTGAATCTTGTTAGTCTTCTTATCATCCTCAGTAGCCTTCACACCCGGTGGTGAAACACCATGCTCAACAACTTCAGCAACATCTTGAAAGATAAAGATCGCATTCATCTTAATCTTCCAATCGTTGAACATGCTACCATCAAAGATAGGTAGACCTCCTTGTATCATCCCACCCATATCAGCCATGCTACACCACAAACCAAGACACCACTCTTTCAACTTCGTTGAAAAATGCACTCTCACTAAACTGCACCACACACAGCGTCTGATTTGGTTGCAGGCACACACAACTCACGTCCTTGGACCGTAAAAGCTCTTGATACCATGTAATGGGAGAGCTACAGACAGAGAATAATAGAACCTTTCTTATATCGATGTACGAAAACTGTAATGTTTATATACAATAGAAATAACAAAGTAAAACAGAGAACATGAACTAAACAGAAAAAAAACAGAAAGTAAACTCATGCACGTAACCATGCATGCCCCATGCACGTAACCATGCCCCATGCATTTTGACTTAAAACTCAACAGAATTCATGTTTGCTCTTAAATCTTAAGAGCAAAATTTAATTATTATAAAGGTTATAAAATGTATATAAACCAGTTAATACTGTTAGTGTATAGAAAGAGAAGATATATTCATATATATGGAAACACTACACTACTTTATTACAAAGGAGAAGCTTGAATATATAAGATCAAGCTATAACAGTTAAAACAAAAAATCATATCCATGAAAACTAACAATAACCGAAAATAACAGAAAAAGATATATTGTATATCTTTATCATTCTCCCTTAAGCTGGGCATAAGCGTTGTGAAGGCCAAGCTTGGAAATGGCATGCTGGAAAGGTGCAGGATGAAGAGACTTAGTGAAGACATCTGCAAGTTGATGGGCTGAAGGAATGTGAAGAAGATAAATAAGACCATCAAGGAGTTTTTGTCGTATAAGATGACAATCTATTTCAAGGTGTTTAGTTCTCTCATGGAAAGTAGGATTTTTAGCTATTTGGATGGCAGAATTGTTATCACAAAAAGTAGCATAAGGGGTGGGAATGGAAAAATGCAGATCTTGGAAGATGTATTGGAGCCACTGGAGTTCACAAGTCAAAGAGGCTAGTGAACGGTATTCTGCTTCTGTTGAGGACCGTGAGACAATGGTCTGTTTCTTGGATTTCCAAGAAATTAGAGATGCACCTAAGAAGATACAAGACCCAGAAACTGAACGACGAGTAGTGGCACATGTGGCCCAGTCTGAATCAGAAAAAGCTTGAACTTTAAGAGTGGTATTGAACTGATATAACAGACCATATCTTGGAGCATTTTTCAAATAATGAATAATTCTTAAAGCTTGTTGCATGTGAGGTTCCCGTGGGGAAGAAATGAATTGGCTGAGTTGTTGAACAACGAAACAAATATCAGGCCCTGTGTGGGTCAAATATAAAAGTCTACCAATGAGTCTGCGATAAGATGAGGGATCAGACAGTAACACTCCTTCATCAGCATGTAATTTGATGGCAGGATCAACAGGTGTAGGCGCAGGTTTGCAACCAAGAAGACCTGTTTCAGATATAAGGTCCAAGCAATATTTGCGTTGATTTAAAATCAATCCATTTGGTGTTCGAACAACTTCCGAGTCCAGAAAGTATTTAAGAGGGCCAAGGTCTTTAATATGATATTTAGCATGAAGATGGTTTTTAACCTTTTGAATTTCGGATAAGTCATTGCCAGTGAGTACAACATCATCAACATAAACGAGAAGAACTGTGATAGCAGAACCAGAGGACTTAACAAAGAGAGAGTAATCTGCAACACTTTGAGAGTAACCAAGAAAAAGAAGCTCAGAAGTAAGCTTGTTGTTCCAGTTTATGTTGGCCTGTTTAAGTCCATAAAGAGACTTATTAAGCTTACAAACAAGCTTTGGATGAGGAAGAGATAGGCGAGGTGGAGGCTTCATGTAGATTTCTTCATCCAACTCACCATGAAGAAAGGCATTATCAACATCCAATTGATGGATGAACCAATGAGAAGCAGTGGCTAGAGCAAGAACAATTCTGACGGTGGTAAGCTTTACAACAGGAGAAAAAGTTTCGAAATAGTCAATTCCTTCGGTTTGGGTAAACCCTTTGGCAACCAAACGAGCTTTGAATCTATCAACCGAGCCATCTGCTTTATGTTTGATTCTATAAACCCATCTGCAACCAATAGTATTTTTGCCAGGAGGAAGAGAAACTAATGTCCAAGTTTGGTTTCTGTTGAGAGCATCTATTTCAGCAACCATTGCCTCTTTCCAACAGTTACTTTGAGCGGCTTCTTTGTAGGAAGAAGGTTCATCTTGGGCAGATATGTTGTGACAAAAAAGAACATGATTAGACGAACATTTATCATATGAAAGAAATTGAGATATAGGATATGGAGTTGAGAAAGGTGAGTGAACAGTGGAAGCAGAACCACAGTAGTAACTATCTAAGTATTTGAGCTTGTTTTTAACACGATTTGAAGTCCTGTTAATAGGAGCAAGGACTTGAGAATTATCATTAGCTTGAATTTGAGAACCATCAAGAGCAAGTGTGCAATCTGTATTATTTTTAGTAACTGTGGTAGATGAAATTGGCAAAATAAAATCAAACAAATCATTGCTTTGAGAAGAAAAATCAGTATCAGAGGTAGAAGAATTAGAAGATAGTGATCGGGTAGAAAAGGGAAAAATGGTTTCATGAAAAATGACATTACGGGAGACAACAATAGATTTTGAATGGATGTCATACAGAACATACCCTTTAGTACCAGGTTTGAAACCAAGAAAAACACATTTTAGACTTCTTGAATCTAATTTATTTCTTCCTGCAGCAAGAGTACTAGCATATGATAGGCAACCAAAAACTTTGAGGTTTGAAAAATCAGGTTTTACAGAATAGACAAGTTGATATGGTGATTTATTTTGCAAAAAAGGTGTGGGTAACCGATTGATGATATGCACAGCAAGTTTAAGAGAATATGACCAGAATATGTTAGGCATTTGTGCTTGAAAGAGAAGAGCTCTACAAACATTTAAAAGATGTTGATGCTTCCTCTCAACAATTCCATTTTGTTGTGGGGTTGCAACACATGAAGTTTCATGAAGTATTCCTTTAGAGCCATAAAAGTCATTGAGAAAAAAATTCTTTGCCATTATCTGATCGTACTCTTTTTAACTTGCAAGAGAATTGGTTTTCAGTTAAAATAATGAAGTTTTGAAATAAATTTCTCACGTCAGTTTTGGTTTTAAGAAGAAGAATCCAAGTGAACTGACTATAGTCATCTACTATAGTTAAAAAATACTTGTATCCTTCAATAGAAATGATAGAAAGGGGACCCCAAATATCAACGTGGATTAAATCAAAGAAATGAGTAGATTTGGTTGGGCTAGGATAATACTGTAAACGTCTTTGTTTTGCAAAAGCACAAGCATCACAGACAGTAATAGGAGAGAAAGAAAAAATAGGATTTTGAGAAGCAAGAATTTGTAGAATTTTATTAGATAGATGACCAAGTTTCATGTGCCACAGATTACAAGATTGAGTATTATTAATGAAAACAGAATGCTGCAAAGAATCACTTGCTTTTGATAAACTCAAATTGCAACTGTTAGTAAGATAAAACAAGCCTTTATACTTTTCAGCTACTCTAATCATCCGAAAGGTATTGCTCTGCAAGATTAAGCAACGATTTTGATAGAAAGTAACAAGATAGTTAGAAGAGCTAATTAACTTAGATATGGAAAGTATCTGAACACTAAAATTGGGAACAAAAAGGGTATCATGAAGAATAATATTGCCCAAGATTATTGTTCCTGAAAAATTGGCTGTGACAGAATGTTTATCTGGTAGGCAAATAGAGACAGGAGGAATATGTTTAAAATTTTGAAAAGAAGATTTAAAAGGAGAAATGTGGTCAGTGACACCACTATCTAAAATCCAAGAGGTAGAGGGGATGAAAGAACCTATGGATTGTATGGTGCACTGGTGAACAACAGCAGAGTTAGAAGACGCTTGTTGTGACGGTTGAATTAAAGCAAGAAGTGCATCATATTGTGATTTGGAGAAACCATGTTGAACATTAGTTTGCTCATTCTTGGTGGCAGAAACATCCATCATGGTGGTAGGCATAGTATCAACCATGCAAGCAGACGATTTTGGAGGATTAGATTTAGTTTTGTTTTGGTGATAACCTTGAGGAAGCCCATGTTTGATCCAACAGTTTTCTGAAGTATGATTAGTCCTTTGACAATGATCACAAAATTTTGCACTGCGTCCACCAGTTTTGCTGAAACTTCCCCGACCACGAGAATTAGAATTACCTCCACGAGAAGATTTATTAGAGGTTTCTTGAAAAATAGCATTGGCTACAGAATCTTGAGATGAGACAGAAAAAGAACCAGTGAATTCCCGTTCTTGTTGCAAAACTAAAGAAAAAACCTTGAGCAAATTCGGCAAAGGTTCCATAAGCATTATTTGAGTTCTAACTTGAGAGTACTCATCATTAAGCCCACGAAGAAATTTAATCACACAATCATCATCATGTTCTTTTTGGATTCTAGTAATTAAACCACAGGTGTAGGAGGAGACACAATTGCAAACCAAAGCAATCCTATACAAAGAAAGCTCTTTCCAGAGAATTTGCAAACGAGTGTAGTACTGGGAAACAGTAGAATCACCTTGTCTACTGGTTTGAAGATCTTCTTGGAGGTCAGCAATACGAAACTTGTCATTATGAGAAAAACGTTGGAGAAGATCTTTCCAAATGTCAGCGGCATTATCCATCCACATGATGGATTGCTTGATTTCACTGGTCATTGAATGAGTGAGCCAAGCTATTACCATCTTGTTACAGCGTCTCCAAGCTTCACGGAGAGGATCATTTTCTGGTGGACAGGGTAGAGTGCCAAGAACAAATTTCTCCTTATTCTTGGTTTTAAGAGAAACAAGAAAGTCATGTTTCCACTGCTGGTAGTTATTTTCGTTAAGAGGTGGAGAAACAAGAATAACAAGAGGGTTTTCTCCAGGATGAAGAAAGAGAGGGTTGGCAGGGTTAGTAAGATGATCAGAAGAAGAAAAAGATAGAGACGCCATGAAAAGAAAAAAGAAGGAGAAGCGTGGAGCGGGATTACACTGATACCATGTTAGTGTATAGAAAGAGAAGATATATTCATATATATGGAAACACTACACTACTTTATTACAAAGGAAAAACTTAAATATATAAGATCAAGCTATAACAGATAAAACAAAAAATCATATCCATGAAAACTAACAATAACCGAATCTGTATATCTTTATCAAATACAAATATAGTTGTTATAAAAGTCAATAATTTCATTATCATGTTTAAAAATCTAAAGAAAGATGACATCATCGAAAATCTTTACAATCTTATAAAATTTAAATTAAATCATTGTCTGTTATTTGTATTTCTCTCTTCTAATATTAAAGTTTGTGTTGTGGGAAACAAAATCAACGTCGTGTTTCATGGGAGAAACGGAAACCCACGAAAATGAAGGAAAAAAAGCACATGGGGTGTTGGGGACGACGTCGTTTTCCAGAAAATCTGAATCGTGCTGATGACCGCAAAACCTGATGAATGCTGACGTAGGTGCCCGTGTCATGATTTGGACTGATTTTAAAACAAAATATAATTAAATATCTTTAATATGTGTTTGAATGAGAAATTTGCAATGAGTAATTATTTTTTATTGAATATTTTAAATAATTTCTTGAATAAAAAAATTAGAAAAAAATTGAACCCTAATATTTGAAATAAGAATTTTATATCTTATTTTTCATGAATTTATATTTTTTTTCATTTTTTTATCGAGTCAACATCTGTCAAGACAAGTTTTGTTAGGATTTGAGATTAAGACATTATTGATTTGATATTTAACAAGGTTTATTTTATATTAAAATTTGATCATAATTATTTTTTATCTTTATCGTCAAGTTTTTTTATTAATATTATTCAATGTCAACATAAATTATGATTTTAAGTTAATGTTAAACAGAATTTTTTTAATTATTATCAATTATTAGGATTAATTTGATAATGGTTGAGATTATTTTTCACTAACCTAAATCAAATTATAAGTTAGAATTAATTCTTGATAATTATAAATAATCATTTTCTCAACTAATATTTGCATAATCATTTTTTAATGAATGTAACTTAAAATTTTTACGAAATCTTTTTTGATTAATATTATTGAAATTATTTATCTTTTGATGCACATTAGGACTATTTATAGTTGTGAATATTTTTTCGTGAATGTTAAACATTTTTTTTAATTAAGTTTGTAATGGTTATTTTGTGATTTTTGCATAGGTATTCATCAATAATGTTATATACTTATTCGATGGAGATTAAAATACTAATAAAATTTAAACTATCGTAATAAAAAAATTAAATTATTTAGAATAAGAACAATTCAAATATAATTGCATTTGAAAACAGAACCCAGTAAAAGAAGAAAATAGAGAAGACAATATTTGTGTGTATGAAAAATTTCATCCACCATTTTTATCAGCAAGCTCAAACTCATCATCATCTCTTAAGAATGAATACACACTAGAATTTATTATGTAATGTTTGTAACAAATATAAAATTGATTAATGGTTTTGGACATGATTTTGACACACAAAGTTCAAATTCAGAATGAGACTTTGAGTATATGGAACAGGTTCTGCATCTGCTTCACCATGCATCATTACTTTCTTCTGCCATTTCTTGCGACTTTCGTTACATTCTGCTTTTCCCCAGTAACCCGTTTCCTAGCAATTACACAAGAACAAATTAACAACATGCTAAATTCTGAACCTTTTTCTTTTGCATTTTCCCCAAACCAGTTTCTTTTCAATCAAACACAGGGAAAAAGAAACGTACGTGTAATAAAATTTAAAGAAATGAAAAACTGAGTCTTTAGGATGTAGTCACCTGTGTCGGGAAGTCCGACACGACCCGATTGAATATCCGCCACATCTTGGAGCAGTTTCTGGTAGTGCTCCATGATATCTGCCGGTGACTTGCCGGGAACTTGAGCGGCGATTTTCTGCCACCGCATATTGTCATTTTCCGGCACAGTGGCTAGGGCTTCCTCAAAGGCCTTGTTTTGTGACCAGGTCCAGTTATTTTGCTTCTCCTTCTCATCTCTTGATCCATCCATATTCTTCTTGCTTTCACTCATCGCATCACGCTCTTGATTTTCTCTATCCATTAGTTTGCTTTGTTGTTCATGGATCCTAACCTTTTATATATATAGAACCATCTCAGTCTAACCGTTACAACTGATTTTTCTTCTGCCATTAAAGCTGTTGTTACCCATGCATATGCGCACCAGGGTTTCCTATTCTAATTTCTACCCAATATTTCTTCCTTTAACTCTAAAAGATTAATAATTTTTTATCCTTCAAATTTTATTTGAATTTTGTTTACTTTCTAAACATCTCAAAATTCAAAATCAATTTAAAAAATGTAGTTATATTCACACAATCATTCTTTAACAAACATTTAATCTATAATTTATTTTATTAATATTATAATCATATAATGATTCAATTGAAATAAATTACTCAAAACAAATATTATTTTATTAATAGATGAAGTTGTACTTGGGTTGTTTGGAAAGATTTTTCAATTGATATTTTTATTTAAAAAATAAGACATTTATTTACATTTTTGAAGATGGAGTGAACTAAACTAAATTGAAGAATCATGAATATCTTGCTAACAAGTTAGTTAGTTATATTCTTTATTATTTATTATTGTGTCTTATGCTTGTACTTTTTTTTTTTTTATAAACTTCTTTTATCCCTCCACTAATCAAAATATTCCTTAATTTTTCTTTTTCTCCTTACATGATAATTAATTTATTATTTTATGAAAACTCTAGTTGATATTAATATTCTAATATATCTTTATATTTTAAAATTAATTTTGTTAGATTTTCTTCTAATTCACTAAAAATCAATACTTTTACAATTGAATCAAATAATGAAAACATAAGGATTTTAAAATTTAACGAAATCTAATTAAATTTAATAAAATAATATTTTTATAATATAATAAAGATTAATATCATAATCATAATAAATTACAATAAAAATTATAAATAAAAATTAGAAAATATAAAATACATCGTAACAACGAAATATAATAATAATTATTTAAAATTAAAATAACTAATATAAAATAAAAATAAAAATAAAAAATATTAAAATTGTTTTATAAAAAGTTATAAAAAAATAATTTTAATTTTTTTTCAAAATTGATTCGATGAAAAACCTAATTAAATTTTTCAATTTTGTATTGATTTTTAGATTTTATCACAATTTAATTAAAATTTAATTATTTAAAAATAATATTCAATTTTTAAATCAACTCCTATTAGACCAGATGAATCCAATTATCAAAATAATAATAAAGATGGTAATTACCAATCCTTTTGTTGCTTTTTATTTTATTTTTTTCCTTCTATCTTCCTTTTTATTGTTATTTTTCATCTTTTTGATCGTCTATATTTTTTATTTTCCTTTTTATTTTTCCCTTTCTTCACCTTATCTAGGTATGGTGTAATAATTTATGATGATGATTTTATTACCTGTGATATTTTGTTTGTACGAGGATAAAAATTAAATATATTTTGCTTCAAGAAAACGTAAAATTGAAAATTAATGTTGTAAAATTATAATAACAAATATAATATATTTGTTATTATAATATTAGTGATTTTTTCTTTTTGTTTTTTATTTGAAAATATTTATTTAGGATGATTTGGAGTCTGTTTGACAAAAATGTTAATGGTGATGCTATCACATAAATGGATATAGAAGGGAGAAATATTTGATAATTTTTTTTATAAAATTTAATTATTTAGGGTGGATTTAACAGTAGGTGTATTTTTTATCAGTTTTCCTTTTTATGTTATGAAAGAATAATAAAATGTAGGTAAAAGATATAATGATTTGAATAATTTAGTGTAGAATTTAAGAAAGTTAGAAAGGTTGAATATTTTTTTCATTTAATTTATTTGAAGTGCTTGTTGCTTGCAAGCAAGAAACCGGGAGAGAGAAAAAGGAGAAGCTTCTTTTCTTCTCTCTGCTTTGTTTATTTCATTCAGACCTAATATTCCAAGCACCCACCGATTATTGATTTCAATTACATAAGGAATCAACAGGACCCTTTATCTGATAACCACAAAAATGGTGTCGGCGAACCAGGAGATGGTTGTTTACTGCTTCGACACCCTCGTCGCTCACTACAACAGCCAGGAAGCTCCTCCTCCTTCCTTCGATCAGGCTCAACAGTAATTCCTATCTCTCTTTTTTTTTTTTTTAACAAATAACTGAAATTTTTAATTTTTCTATATTGATATAATATACTCTCTTTTTTTCTGTAAATGTGAAGAACACTTTTTGATAATTGTTTTTTTTTTTGTATGAGATTAAATTTTGTGATGTTGGTGAAAGTTTTTAAATTTTTGCTTGATTAAGTGATTCTGCAATGGGAATTTGCTCAAAAATAAGATGTTTAGATAAATTTCTCTGTAGGCAGAAAATAAGGAGTTTAAAGAACCTGTTTAGATAAATTGCTCAAGTGTTTATAGGGAAATTTTATCCAAACAGAACCTGTTTTGGGAATTTGAAATGGGAGAAGTAAGATTGCGTCTTTGGTTTATAGAAAGAAAATAATTGTTTTCTATTTAGTTAAGACATAATTTATACCTGAGTTGTGTTATGGACAAAGATTTCTTGGAAGATGTACTCAGTTAGGCAATTTCTTTGCCTTTGTTGAAAGTCCCACATCGCCTACCTCATATCATTTGGTATGGTTTAAATACATGTTACGCTACTCCACATATTGCCAATTGGTTTTATGTTGGAACCTTAACATGGTATCAGAGCCAAAGCCTAACATCTTTCCGGTTATTGTCATGGGCCAAAAGTTGCCCTTTAGTTGGGTCAAAAGTACCCTTTGCCTGGTCCGACAGGCTTCGTTGGAGGGGGTGTGTTGAAAGTCCCACATCGCCTACCTCATATCATTTGGTATGATTTAAATACATGTTAGGCTACTCCACATATTGCCAATTGGTTTTATGTTGGAACCTTAACAGCCTTGAAAGTGATTAATCCTTGATTTTTGGGGGTATCCTTTTACCCAAAAGATCTACTTTTGAGTTGACAATTTGATATTATATGGTGTCCTTGGTTGAAGCAAATATGTTTTGTTTTAGCCCATTGTTTGTTACATGGAAGAAAGTGGTGAATGGTGGAGATCCTCGTCTTCGGGGATGCATTGGAACTCTTGAAGCACGCAGCTTGATCAATGGGCTGAAAGATTATGCACTGACCAGGTATCTCTTGTTTTGTTGACGCAAATGCCACTTGCTTGCATTTATTTGAACTGATTATATTATTCCTCATACTTGCATTATCAATATATATTACTCATGTTACTGTGCTCTGTGCTTGCAACATCTTGCAGTGCCCTCAGGGACCGAAGGTTTCCACCCATACAGGCCAATGAGCTGCCGTTTTTGGAGTGTACAGTGTCTATTCTTACTGACTATGAAACTGCTAACAATTACCTAGATTGGGAGGTATGTGCTGATTTGCTTGTTTTAGTTTCTGGGCTATTGATGGTAGGATGCAACTGTAGATAAGTTATTTACCCTGTGGTCACATTTTGGAATAGTGTTAATTTGTCTTATAAACTCTGACATCTAATGTTGATTAATAATTTGAAGTAGATGGCAAATCTATAAATAGGTATGTAATGTAATATCTATCAGTCAGATGAGATTACTAAAGTTGACAAGTATGTTTCTGGAACTATTTAGCAGTGTTGCTAAATATTGGTTATTGCAGTGCAATAACACTATTGTGTAGCAGGCCTCGTAGGATGCCTTGCTCCTCATGGATGCTTGTCGTGGATCTTGCATCACAGATGAGGTTTCAGCCATCTGCGGAGGGAAGTCTTGGTGCATGGGTTGGGTGGGCATTTTGGTTTCACGTGTGCAAAAACAAAATGAGAGGATAGGTTGCGGTTTGGGCTCTTCTGGGTTCCATGGAAATTGTGCCCTATGAATAGATTGTGTTTGAAATTGTCACACAGTTAAAAATCTCACGTGCTGCCATACATTAAGACTCTTGGGATTTTAAAAAAATAAAAGTTGAGTGCTTTTGTTTAATGGTCTCTTTTGTTTTTTATTCTATTCATTGTTTACTTTTGTTTGCTGATTGACTTGGGCTTCCTTACTTTTAGAATAAGCCCAACCTTATCCTTTTTATTTCCATGCCATGCAATTGATGAGTCTCACTCTACCACTTAAATTTCTTTCTTCCTCTATAACTTAAACAGCACATAAACCTTCTCCCGAAATTTTAAAAATCCATTCTCCTCCAGTCCAGCAGCACCTCTGTTTTTACAGCTAATAGTACTCATTTTTACTTGTTGTTCTCTCTGTTCTTAAATCTTCCCTTCTTTAATGTTTTCCTCTTTTTCCCTTTCTCTTTATTTTATCCCAACTTTTCCATATTTAAAATTTTCCCTACTATGTGGTTTCTGCTATTCGCCTACGACACTGTCTGCTATATATTGAAGCTTTTTGAGATTTTTCACTATCCGCTACTGACATCATTGCATAGCTATGAATAAGCCTTCAGCTTGGATTTTCCCTGGTGGTAGTTTGGGTAGTACTTCTGATATATATACAACTTCTGACATTTTGTAATCAATTAATGAGAATGAATATTGAATTTATGATAGACAAATCCCCTTTCTGCCACTGTTAGGTAGATAAATACCAGGAATGGGTAATGGAGTAGAAAACAATGGAAATCTTGTACAAGCAGCACTTCAGAAGGCTGAAACCTCCATTCTAACTCAAATCCTCTCCTCCCTTTTTCTTAGCTTTCCTCTCTACATTTAATTAACTCACCAATAACAAACTCCCTTATCTTTTTTTATTATGCTTTTATAATCCCGATTTCTACACATTCAAACTTGAAACATTTATGTTATAACAAAATAAATCTAATTTTATATTACTCTTGTTCATCATTGTTCTCCCTACCCTTTCCTTTCTCATGTTATTCTTCTTGCTAGTCTATACGTGGATAACAGATCTAACATAACACCTTTTGTATTTAAGAACTATGTATTTGGATTATAAATCTGGTTGTATGTAAACTTTGTGAAGAAGTCTTGTGTTCTATTAAGAGTTTGTGTAAATATTTCCTGGTTGGTGTAGTGACTCCTCTTGCCTTGGTTATTGTAACCAAAAACTGGATGCTGTAATTGTTTCAAATTTGTTATGATGCTAGGTGTAAAAGATGTGGATGTACGAGTTTTAAAGCGATGATGGATTTTGCTATTCTTCATATAATTTTTAAGGAGGAAGGGTTCTGTTTTTACTCATGAATAATACAATAGAATTGTAACTAAATATCTTTAGCAGTTGCTATAATATTCCTGTAACACAATGAGAATGGGATAATAAAAATTGGTTGCAGGCACTAAATTTGTCACGTAACTAACAAAACCATTCTGCTGAACGAGCCATAGTGAGAACATCGTTAGGTTATTTGAGCTGTTATGTGAAACAGTGGGATTCATGTTGATGACCATCGCTTGGACATAAAAAAGTTCTAGTCCCATGTGTACCTGTAAGGTATCTTTCGGACACAATTTACAACTTTTGAATTCTCCTCAAGGGCTGTTAAAGAATGGATAGACCTTGTTCATGCCTGTAACTAATCTCGTGTCTTTTGAGAGTGGTATATTGCAAGGAACCTATAGTGGACTGATGGAGAACCACGTATGTGTTTATTATATTCCATGTTTGCATTGACGACTAGGTGATCAATATGCTTTTCTTAAAAGGACAACATTGGTACCATTGGAAAGGTGCTTGGCCTCAATCCTTAAGTAGTCTGGCAACAGTGTACTAATGTAAACTCATTCTGAACTTTAACACGGTAAAGATTATTTTACATTTCTGTTCTTGAAGAAAAGTAGTGCACTAATTCTGTTAATACTTACATTACATTTTATTTATTTTCTGGGATTCTGTGGGTGATGATATATACTGTTACTTGTTCTATCAATGTAATGTGGAGCTAAATCAGTTGTTTGCATGAGTTTTTTAATTATATGTCCAGTCTTTCAAATACACGGATAATACTGACTTTCAAGATAATGTAAAATGTTAAGTGCTATAAAATATTAAGTCGGTCTAGGACACTATTGCATTCATACTTTCTTTTGCACTTCTAGACTTTCAGTTTCTTTCTTGCAGATAGAAAAGCATGGTATAATTATTGAATTTTCCGATCCTGTCTATAGCACAAGGCGTAGTGCCACATACCTGCCTGAAGTGGCTGCCAATGAAGGTAACTTATGTTTTCTGTTGAATATTGTTTTACATTTTTGGAAATGACATCTGAGTAACCAAATTGAGATGGCACAGATAAAAGTTGTCGTGTGTTCCTTCCTCCACACCCGTCTTTCTAAAATTCATCAGAAAGAAAGGAAAGAAAGTTCATGATAAGGAAGAAACGATATACCCAGTAACAGAAGCAATACATTAGAGAGAACCAAATAGTTATAACAGCAGAAACATAGACCAATAATTCTTTTTTATACTAATCATAATCTTATCTAATTAGGGAAGTGATTCGTGAATGATGAGATAAAGAAGTATGATAAACAATAAGATGCAGCAAGGAATTAGGAAACTTATCTTAAAGAATAACCAAAGATGCCATAAGATACTTTTATATATTTTCATATATTCTGTAGACAATATGATCCATAATGACATTTATGAGAGAGCAACTAGCAGTGTTGCACCTGTAACAATTTAATCTGCATAATAACCGTTTAAGGTGTCCAACTTCTGGCGATGTTGTACTTTTGGGCTTATGCCTGTTTCTTATATTTTTGCTAACTGTATGGTGATCTTGTAACGATTGTCTTCTGGAATTCTTTTCATTAATATATGGTAGAAAAGGGTGGAAATGAGCATGTATTCCTTGTTTTTCTTTTTTGCTTTGCTTTCAGGTTGGACAAAAACAGAGGCCATTGATTCTTTGATACGTAAAGCAGGGTACAATGGTCCAATAACCGATGAACTTAGGATGCAATTACAGCTAACCAGATACCAAAGCACCTTATTTACCATGCACTATAGTGAATACGTCTCCTATGTGAAGGAGATAAGAGGTGAAGCGCCTATTCTTGCAGCTAAATCACCTAACTATTAAACTATGCAGCCAAACTTTCTAAAAGTTGCATAGTTTCATTCCATAAAAAAGAATTCTATTTTCAATAGAATTAAAAAATAAAAAAAAGAAAACCCACTTTCCAAGGGTTAGAATCAATTTGTTTGTCTAACCCTAACTACTGAAGTGATTGGTGCAACTTTTCTGTACTCTTCAAATTTGTGTGATTTTGAACTCAGTTCCTCTATCACTCAATTCGGCAGTTTATGAAACTGCTGTGCTGTTGAACTTTTTTCTGTCAATCTTATTGATAACAGGAATCTCAATTTCTCCTATGTTGACAAATGTATCAATTTGTTTTACCTGGACAGAAACTTTTGTCCCAACTCAACAAATTAACTTGATCTGCTAGTGGCGCTAGTTAGCTCAGTTTGGACGATTGAGCCTGGTTTACTTGTACAAAAAAGTGTAAATTACTAATTTCATCCTTGAAGCATTACTAACTCTCCTAAGTGGTCCATAAATTTTAAAATAAAATCATGCTAAGTATTCTTCCAAATATTTGAAAACCCTTGAAAATTAGTTCCTGAACATTACTGAAATATATCAACTTCAGGACTAGAATGATGACTATTTAAATTTTCAGGGTATAAATAATTTTATTAATTCTAAGACCACTTAGGTGAAGAGTAAGTTTTAAGATGAAAGAATGGTTTATTTTGAGGATGAAATCGGTGATTTATATTTTACAAAATGGACTCATAGCTTTGAATCTGCAGCCTCACCTACAGAACCGAATAGCTGCGATGAAATAATATGGATGAGACGGGAATGATAGGAAATCATGGTTCTAAATTGCGGCAGCAACAGAATATTTTATAATAATAACAATAGAATTAAATATTAAATATTAAACATAGATAAATTAAAATGTAATGAATAATTTATACGCAACATTTATACTAAATATTATAATGACATTAAATATTACAATAATGCGAAAAGTAAAATATATTTCAAAACCAATGAGATTATTTATTATTAATATGTCAAATTATTTAAAAGAATTCATAATATTTATTTTAATTAATAATTAAGATAGAAATTTAGAAGTAAATATATGTATATACACAAGTCTATTTTAAATTTTAGTTTATTCACTTAAAAATATATTTTATAAACTATTCACGGTTTTATTTTAGATATTTAAAACTGTGAATAAATAGTTTATAAAATATATTTTATAAACTACTAGGGACTCAATTATTTCCCTTTTCTCCTTTGGAAGAAGATCATTTTCCAATTATTTGTAGTAATGTTAATTAATTATTTAAAAGAAAAAAAAAGAGTCAATATGTAGGGAGACAGCATTGTGACATACTTACTTAGCATTGTCCATTAATTGTCCCAATGCTACTTAGAATTCTTCATTATCTTAAAATTACTCTATACATTACTTCAACCCTACACTAAGTAAATGTTTTATTCTTAATCCTTTCTATTTATAAATTTTATGTCATCATTTCTTGTCTCCTTCATTCTTAATATGTGTAACATTTCGCACTTGTAATTTTTCTGCACATTCCATTACATGAAATAACGAAAATAATATTTTTAATTTCTTACCTAAAGTGTATTAAAAAAATTGGATAACACGTTGCAAAAAATCATAAAAATATATTTTAAAATAAATATTTCACAATACATTCCAAAATAATTAATCCAAAACTATTTTTTAATTATCTCAAATCATTTTTTCCGGATTCTCCCATAATAAGAATTATAATTAGATAATAATATTTCTGAAACAATTTAAAATATATTTCGGAATGTTATTCCAGAAATTTAAAATTTCGAAATTTTCATAATGTTTTTATACATAAAAATTTTAAGAATATATTTTTTTCTCAAAACATTAGAGAGAGAAAAATATGCATATTCAAGACCAACGTGTCGAGACGTAAAGCATTATGATTATGGGAACGATGAGTTTATGATTTAGAATTTATTTTTTATGTATAAGAAATAGTTAATTATTGATTATTAGTTCATATTTATATTTATTTCTTTATAATTTAATTATTAAAAAAATATTATTTTAAATATCAGATAATAAAAAATAAATCTATTATGATCCTATCCTCTTGATATATTATGAGACTTTTAAATATAAAAAATATCACTCTCTAATATCATATTAAATATCATTTAATTAATATATAATTCATAATTATAAATATTAGTTAAGATACACTTTCTTCAGAAAAATATTCTGAATGTATTTTAAAAGAAACTAAAGTTATAATTTATTAATGTTGTCATGTAAAAATATGCTGACATGTTTGAATAAATGTCTGTATATAAATATTAAGATTAATTCTAATTACCTGCAGAAAAACACCGACATTGTGATGTTCAGGGCTATAATGGCAATCTTCTTCAACGAAATGATATTCTCATGCACAGTGATGACAAGTTTTGTCAATAATAACAATTTAGGAAATTTCTTACAACATCCCTAGCCACTATATTGATCTCTGTGAACTGAATATAACAAGGGATTACCTTATTCAGAAAACTTGTTGCTGTGATCAACGTAATAATCACTGTAGTGTACTATACTGATTCACAACCACAGTCTATTGGTGGTGACAAATGGTGATAAGTAAGCAGAAATTGTTGATGATTTGATCGTGATAGGTGATGATGTGACATATATAGACCTCATATTTACACGTCACAATAACTTCTTTTGTATAAATGTTAATGCAGCAACACCTTTTCCATCAAAAAACCAGATATAAAGAAAACATGTTTTGAACAAGAAGCAGTTTACGTACAGGGTGTAATGTAACCGTTACATATATCTTTTCATTCTTTCTAAATTTGGTTAAGTTCTGTTTCGTTTTTTTAAATTCATTCTATCATTTTGTTCATTCTTTAGAGATATTTGAATTTAACCTTTGTACTACAATGACATAAAATATATATCAGTATTCTGTAATACCAAGTTCAGGAAAATTTGACCCTCTGCAAAATAAATTATATTGAATGAACCTTGATTTCTTGATTTATTTGATACAACTATTTATAATGATAATCTATATTAATTTACAACAATTTAACTAGTACTATAATAGTTAAATTGAAATAATAATGAAAAGGGCATAACCTATATTTGTGTAAGACAAGACAGGAGTACTAACTGTAGGACACAGTGTAACAAAAAATAATTCAGATTCACTGGTACGTTATGTTTATAAATCATCACATATAAAGCTTTCTTCAACCACCAAACTATAGCCTCCTACAATCTGCACCTCTCCACCAAAACTTCCTCTTTCTTTCTTCTCATTCATGTCACCACCAATCCACTCTGGCAAAACCAACACTACTTGAGACTACTCTTCACACAAAGCCACAGAATCATCCTCAAGGAAGCACCACTACGAGAGATGAAGAACAAAGTCACCAACTGCTGCATTGGCCATCTCTTTGACCCTTTCAAGTCCTTTGCACAGAGATGCAGTAAACTGGTTAATGAGCAAAGAGCAAGATTCTATATCTTCAGAAAGTGTGTTGCCATGCTTGTTTGCTGGCAAGATTCAGGAGGTGACCTTTGAATATATATATATAGATAGAGAGAGAGAGAGAGAGAGAGATAGAATCATATAGAGAGAGGGAGGGACATAACTTTCCCATGTAATTATTTTCCCATCATCATATATACTTCTGTATGATTCTATGCATGTATTATGATTCTGATGCAACTGAAATAGTAACTTAGTTGGAATGAATGAGGTATCCCTACTGAATAAATCAAGTTTTTAGAGTGCTTCTGATTCATTTTCTTCTCAGGTCCTTATTGTTTTAATTTTCCTTTCTTCTAAGTTGATCCCTTATCAAGGTGCAAGACCAATTTAGGTTTAAATTGTTTCAATTTCATTTAGCTGCACCATTCTTTCTTCCTATCCTTATAAATTAATTACACAAATATAGAAGAATAAATAGTTGTTTGTAATTACTTAGGGTTCTGTTTTGTTTCTTGCTATCTCCGAAATTTAATGGGTTGGGTGATGCTCTTTCTTCATACTGGTTTTGCTGAGGTCCACTCATTTCAAATTTAGTTTACAAAGAAATGCGAATGAATTCAAAGTTTTTGCGGCCACCAGCAAGCAATGGTACGTTTTCCAGGTACGTCTTCCTCAGAATCAAATAAATAATTTATTTTATTGGCATTGTGGAATACTAATGAGTTTTTTAATATACTAAAAACGAAATGAAAACATTGTTTATCTATTTACTCTAATAAATAATATGGTTAATCGAAATCATCTTTCGACATTTCAGTTTTTGATACAAGTACAAAAAAATTAAATTTTTAAAATTACATTCAAATAAATATTTCAAAAAAATTAAAATTATATATATATATATATATATATATATATATATAAAAAATTAGAAATATTTTAGACTATTACTATTAAAGAAAATAACATTAGGATCTTAATATTTTATCTAAAGTTGTCCACCCTACACCCAGTTTAACCTAATGTTACCGAGACAAGTGAAAAAACTGGTTTAGTTTAAGATATATTTCTGTTGGTGGGAAAAAAATTGAAAATCTGAATCGAAAATCGAAAGAGAGAATTCGATGATTATTGCTGAGGAAAATCGAGAATCTGAATCGAAAGAAGAACAAAGGCAATTCGATGGACATGATCGAGGAGGTAAAAAATCGATTATAGGTATTGAGTGTGAGATTAAGTGGGAAGTCAGAAGCAGTTTAAAATACTCGATGGTTGAGGTCGAGATCGAGGGAACGGTTAACACACACATAGAACATGGAAAGCGGTTTTTTTAAACCGTGGCTAAGATGGAAATCAAGGGAGAGTTAACGTGCACATAAAACGTGGTAGCGATTTTTTAACCACTCGTAGGAAATTACCTTAAAGAACATCTATAAATAGAGTGAAGCATGAAGACGGAAAAAGAAATTGGCAGAGAGAACAGAAGCACAAGTGAACGAGTTTACCGGAGAACGACGAATCATAAAGTTTCTGACGATCTGGATTTCCATTTTCATTGACTGTTGTTACCGCTTTCTTTACTTTCCCTGATACTTTATCTTTAATGCAATCTAATTTTACGTGCCTTTATTTTCATGTTATTTCAATTTCATTGCCCTTTACATGTTATGCAATCTTAAGATTCTGCATTACATCTTTATCTCAATAGTTTTAACCTTTTCTTTACTTTCCCGGTAATTTATCTACTTGCACTTTTAATTTACCGTCCAGTGATGTCGATTATTTTTATGCGCACTTTAATTTATGTCATTTACTCTTAGTGCAATTTAATTTTCTGTATTACTTTGCTGCCTCGATGTCTTTTTACTGTTTTCTTTACTTCTGTTAAATTTCATATTCTCAAGTCTTTTAATAAAAAAAATACAAAAGAGAACTTTCGATTTCAATATGTATGCTTTATCACGCTTTCTGTATTTCTAATATATGCGCTTGGTTTCATCTATTTTGCTCGATATTTTTATATTCTTGATTTACATACATTTTTTTATTGAAAAACTGTGTTAAGGTTCCAACATAAAACCAATTGGCAATATGTGGAGTAGTCTAACATGTATTTAAACCATACCAAATGACATGAGGTAGGCGATGTAGGACTTTCAACACACCCCTTCCAACGAAGTCTGCCGGACCAGGCAAATGGTACTTTTGACCCAACTAAAGGGCAACCTTTTGGCCCATGACAATAACCGGAAAGATGTTAGGCTTTTGGCTCTGATACCATGTTAAATATAGAGAAAATAGGGTTTGGAATTAATTTCCCTTGTGTATAAATCACACATAGGGTGGTCTATTTATAGTAGAGAGATACAACTAAAAGAGTAACTAACATCATCGGTACCTTCGTGGGTTACTCTTAACATTTCCCACATTTCTTGAGCACTTTTACAAACAAAGATCCTGTAAAACTCATCAAGGGTTAAAGCAGATGAAATAATATTTCTAGCCCTAACATCATATTGGGTTTTCCTATTTTCTTCAGCCGTCCATCTAAAAAATGGTTTTGATACTTCTACTCCGTTTTCAGAAATTTTAGGAATAAAAGGACCGTTTAAAATTGCATCCCAAACACCTTTATCAACAGACTCTAAAAATATTTGCATTCTAACTTTCCAAAAGGGATAATTTTGCCCCGCAAAAAGTGGGGGTCTATTGATAAAAGCACCCTCGACAAACGTTTGATTTTGTCTGGCCATTTTCGAAAATTGATGACTATCAAAGCAAGCTCTGATACCACTTGCTAGAATCGCGCAGTGGAATGTTTGCGTTTTCGGACAAAAACCAAGAGGGGGGTGAATTGGTTTCTTAACAAAAATTAGGGTTTTAAAATTTTTCCAAAAATTCACCGATTAAAATGTTGTGTAAAGTAAATAGAGCAAGGATAGAGTATTACACAGCCGATTTATACTGGTTCGGATCAAAAGACCCTACGTCCAGTTTCTAATCACTCAAACAGAGGATTAACGTTGTCACTATAATCACAGTTATACAATCAGATTACAAATAAGAAGATAAGGTAAAGAATACACCTCTCTTGAGTCACACAAGAGATGAACACCTCTTTTGAATCCACAAAGGATGAAGAACAGATTTCCCTAGAGACGGCATAACACACAATCCACTAAGAAAACCCACTCAGTGATTCTTATCGCTTCTAGCCCACACTAGGTTTCAAAAACCCCTTTTTCCTCCAACAAACAGTTCTCTGGTAGTCACAACTCTCAACTTTTGTTTGAAAAGGTTGTTCAGTTTGCAGAGAGTCTTAGAGAACCTTAAGTAGAAAGATTAGGGTTTGGGAATTGGAGATTTTCGAAAATAAATGAATTGGAAATAGGGTTTTCGAAACTTGGTCCAATTTTGAAGTTCAAAACACATATTTGACTGAAATAATCGATTATCTTGAGTGTTAATCAATTATTCCAAAGCCAAATTAGCAGGGACTCCAAAACAGCTCAATTTAATCGATTAACTGAGCATTTAATCGATTAACAGCCCTGTTAATCAATTAACAGAGGCTTTAATCGATTATTCCAGAGAGCAGATGCTGAAAATGGTTTTTCTCTCTGTAATAATCGATTATCCTACCATTTAATCGATTAATCCAGTATGTTTTTGATAAAAATGAGTTTTTAGAACCTTTAAAGAGTAGAATATGTGTTGGCTATCTTGGACTTTAATATTATAGACTCAAAATCATAAAAACAGAGTTATTACATAATATTACAAGTCTTCAAATCTTTAAGTCCTTTGTTCTTGAATCATCATCAAAATCTACAAGCTTCATATCCATGTATGTTCAACATTCATATCCTTGTATGTTTCAACAGTCACAACAGTTGACTACAATATTAAACCCATTAATTCAAAACACTACTAATAGTTTTGAGATATTAGCAGATCAAATGACACGTATCGGGGATGCATTGACAATACCTCGACAAACGAGGGTCGAACATAATGTCAATCAAGATAATAACTGAAACATCAATATTAATCCCCCTTATTTATTAAGGAGAAATCGAAATGCTGATCAATATCAGCATGTGAGAAATGATGCTCACGGAAATTTAAATGGGGGGTTTCAAAATATGTATAATCAAAATAATATGCAGTACAATCATGTGTTGGGACAAAGGATGAATCCCCAATGAGTGGAATTAAGACCACTTGACCAACCGTACTTTGTTTCTCCTTTTCCAAATACGATTCTAGAGACAGAATTACCTCGAGGGTATAAAGTACCCAAGTTCACCAAATTTTCCAGAGAAATCGGTGAATCCACTATCGAGCATGTGACACGATATCAAATCGAATGTGGAGATATAGCTATGAATGAGGAATTAAAAATGAAATACTTCCCTAGTTCATTAACAAAGAATGCCTTCACTTGGTTTACCACTTTGCCACCTAACTCGATATATAATTGGCTGCAGTTGGAAATGAATTTTCATGAGCAATTTTTTAGGGGAGAGACTCAAGTAAGTCTTATCGACTTAATGAATATAAAAAGATATAATCATGAGAGTATAGATGATTATTTGAATTGATTTAAACAAATAAAATCGAGATGTTTTACTCAGATTCCCGAATTTGAATTGGTCAGAATGACCTCTGCTGGTTTAGAATTCTCGATTAGGAAAAAATTGGTTAATTTACCATTGAATGACATGACTCAATTAGCCGATAAAGTAAGAAGAGTGGAACAAATCGAGTATGAGAAGGAAAGATACAAGAAATTTGAGAAACCTATGAAGAAAGATAGGGTAGCGTACATAAACGACATATACGAAGAAAATCCCAAGACAGAAGTAGAAAATGAAGAATCTATCGATGAGAAAGTAAACATAGCAGAGCTCAAAGTAGGAGCTCCATATATTTGTAAACTGCTGCAGAAAAACGAGGTAAAAGACAAAATGACGAATCGAACATATACTTTCGATGTAACAAAAACAAATAAAATCTTCGATATTTTATTGAAAGATAAACAAATCAAATTGAATTATGATCATAAATTGCCTTCTTTAGATCAAAGAAATGGTCGAAAATATTGCAAATTTCATAATATTTAGGAACACGATTCAAGATGCAATCGACCAAGGAAGGTTAAAGTTTGAGGAGATGTCGATGAAAGTGGATACTAATCCATTTGAAGTACAGGTGGGGTATGTTGAGTCTCAGTTAGGCATTACTGAAGATGCTAGATTGGTAAATTTAGCCTTCATAGGTATGGTCGATGTTACTGAAGACATTGATCCTAGACATGTTAAAATGGACATGTCAAAGGAAGACATAGAGTTCGACTTAAATGAGTTTGAGAAAGAATTCGAGAGAGAAATTTATCCTCAAACAGAGGATTCGCTCGTCGAATTTTTAACCAGAAAGAAAGAGAAGGATGAAGACGTGGCATTATGGCCACGATGTAGCGCGGTGTTTGACAGATCGACTGCTAAAGCCTTCAGGGAAGAGCAAATAAAAAAAGTGGAGACACAGCAGGAGAGTTGCAATGTTAAAGGAAAACAAACAGTCCAGATGACAGTGGGAGGAAATCAGCAATTTGTTGGTTCTTGTTCTAGTAGAAATCAGATGCGATGGGTCAAGAAGGAGACATATTCTCCTCGGGGAGGAAGTAGATTTCAAAACAATGATGTGTTCGATAGACTATCATCCAACAAAGGATCAAATACTGGATTCCCCACGTTCAAAAGGAGGTTTCGAGGAAAGCCCTGGAAGAGAGGGGGAAGGCTCCAACCTTACTGGGGAAGGTTCAATAATTATAAGAGCTTTAAAGAGCAGAATATACCGACCAGGGGTCAGTATGTAAGAGACTTTGTCGATGATAAGGATGAAAATAGTAGGGATGGACAACAGATTGGAGTAATATCGATATTATCCGCAAAGTATGTTAATGAGTATGAGGAGTTTCAGGAACAAAATGACGTTCATCGGGAGGATGATTTCTTTTCTGAGGAAATAAGACCAAAAGTGATGTGGGTGACGTAAGTGTCATGCGAATCTCCTCATAGAGACGCTGCTTTTATCGATCCTCTATCAGAGGAAATGAGATTTCATTTGAAACCCCTGATGTTGAATATTGAGATTCAAGGACAGAAGGTGAATAAGGTTCTTGTGGATGGTGGTTCGGTGGTAAACATACTGTCAATCACTATGTTAAAGAGGTTCGGTGTCGAATTGAAAGACTTAATCATACATAATATTTTGATTTCCGATTTCAGCGGGAAATCATCGAGTTCAGAAGGCATGATTGCCTTAGATGTGAAAGTGGATACTTATTCGAGGCCTACTATTTTCGTAGTTGTCTAATCACATGCCAACTTCAATGCATTACTGGGCAGAGAATGGATTCATGGGGTTGGAACAGTGCCCTCCACGACTCATCAAAAGCTAATTATGTGGAATCGAGATGGACATCTCAAAGTAATTCAAGGAGACCAGCACGAGTTCGTAACATTCGTGTCTCAGGCTGGTCGGTCATTACAAAATTTGGCGCTCACTCAACCATTTACTTTCAAAACTGTCGAAGATTTTAATTCGAAAATGCATGAAGAACTTTTCCTGGAAATGAATAAGAAAAAAGGGTTTGTTATGATCAAAGAGGGGGTCAGCCTCGAAGTGGCCGGTGAAAATGAATGAAGGTTATGAGGAATTCTTGGCTCGATTGAGAAGATACGAAAATGAAAAGAAAGAAAGCCAAGAAAGTAATAGTAATAGGGTCAGAATAAATAAGTCGATTTACTCGACAGTAGTAGCAAATAAAAGTGATAAAGTTATACTTGATTGCATTTACGATAATTCTCCTTTAGGTTTCGAAAGATCTGTCACATCGAATCACAAAAAATTCGAGGCCCAAGATCCATTAGAATAAATCAACTTGGGAAGTACAGAGAAAAGAAAACCTACTTATATTAGTAGGTATCTAGAGAAAGAAATGAAAAAAGATATGATTTCATTACTGGAAGAGTATAAAGACTTCTTTGCTTGGGATTATGAAGAAATGTCTGGATTAGATCGAAGTTTAGTCGAGCATAGATTACCTATCATAGAAGGCAAGAAGCCAGTAAAACAAGCTCCGAGGAGATTTGCACCTGAGGTGATGGGTAAGATTAAAGAAGAAATCGAAAGACTTCTTAGAGCAAAATTTATCAGAACTGCCAGGTATGTGGATTGGATTTCCAATATTGTACCAGTTATTAAAAAGAATGGTAAAATGAGAGTATGCATTGATTATCGAGATTTAAATTTAGCAACTCCTAAAGACGAATATCCTATGTCAATAGCTGATATGTTAATAGATGCGGTAGCTGGTAATGAAATTTTAAGTCTCTTAGATGGATATTCAGGATATAATCAAATTTTTGTTGCCCAAAATGATATAGCTAAAACAACTTTTCGATGCCTGGGGGCATTAGGTACTTATGAATGGATAGTGATGCCATTTGGATTGAAAAATGCCGGGGCAACATATCAAAGAGCAATGAATTTAATTTTTCATGATTTGATTAATGATTTCATGCAGGTTTATATAGATGATATTGATGTTGCATCGAAGAAAAAACATGAACATTTAGGTAATTTAAGGAAATATTTTGAAAGAATGAGGAAATACGGTTTAAAAATGAATCCCTTGAAATGTGTCTTTGGTGTGTCTGCTGGTGAATTTTTAGGATTCATAGTACATGAAAAAGGGATCAAAATCGATAAAAGTAAAGCAAAAACAATATTAGACATTTCTGTCCCAAAGAATAAAAAGCAATTTCAATCATTGTTGGGAAAAATAAATTATTTAAGACGATTTATTTCTAATTTAGCTGGTAAGACTTATGTTTTTTCGTCTTTGTTAAAGTTGAAAAAGGAAGCAGATTTCAAATGGGAGGAAGAACATCAGAAAGTCTGTAAGAATTAATGGTTGAGTTCAAGAGGGGGGGGGGTGAATTGAACTTTAGAAATATTTTTCGAAAAACACCCTTTCTTGTGGAAGAATGATTAATCTTTATCCAATCTTTCATTAGGCAGATTTGGTTTTAAACAAAGCAAGAATATAAACCAAAAATGAAAAAAGATGAAAGCAGAGATACAACACAAAAGTTTATACTGGTTCACTCTTTCAAAGAGCTACATCAAGTTCTTGACAAATCTACCAAGTTCCACTAATACCAAGTGAAAATACAAACTAGTAGATATACACCAATCTACCCCAAGAACTATCTTACAACACCACAAGATAGACTCTTGAATAACCACCCAACAACCAAACCCAGTTATTGTAACCAGTGCAGATTCAAACCCAATCTACACAATTAGAATTTGGACAAGTATATGAAAAGAATAAACCTGGACTGCAGCTTTTACAATATAGAAGTCCAGAAGCAATTTTCCTAACTCAAAACTTTCTCTCTTGAAGATCTTTCAACAATCTTGATCAAAACGCCTTATGATATGAAATGTTTATGAATGCTCAGATAAAGGCACAAGTATGAGAGCTCCAAGATTGCTTTCAATCGTTTTCCAAATTGTATGTTTGAAAGAGAAATCAAAACTGTATTTATAGAGTAAAAGAGAGAGACTGATAGATTCAATCGATTTAAAATTATGTTTCAATCGATTGATTTTATTTAAAACTCATTCAATTGGTTAATTCGAGCTTTCAACGGATTGAAACAGTTAGAAGAAAAATGGTAGCTCTCTGTTTCAACAGATTAAAATATATTTCAACAGATTGAAATTCTGTGATACCTTAGAATGAAAAAATGACCTCTCTGTTTCAACAGATTGAAATTTTGTGATACCTTAGAATGAAAAAATGATCTCTCTGTTTCAACAGATTAAAACTTATTTCAACAGATTGAAATTATGAGATACTTTAAATTGAAAAATGACATCTCTCTGTTTCAACGAACTTGATCAGATTAAAATTGCGAAACCCTTAATATGGAAAAATCATCAAGAACATTTTAACCTGTTGATTCTGCGATTTAATCAATTAAAATTTTGGCTGTATATGTACATTTCCTATTTTAAGTGATTTTAACAGATTGAAACTTCTTTTTAACCGAATGAAAAACTCAGTTTGTTCTTTTAATGCTTAAAGATTAGTTTTTCATGCAGTTAGTTAAATTCCATGAAATGCAACATCTATAGGCGCTTATCACAAGATCTACTGAAACTATCAAGAGATTAAATTCTAAACCTATAACCTATCTACCTACACACCCACAAAATAAACTCTATATGTCTTCATCAAATCCAACAAGTGCTTCAAATCCTTTGAGCAGATTAAATTGACTTTGACGAATCCTCCGATCTTGATACCAGTAATGAGAAACAAACCATTGAAATTGTATGTATCAACATCAGATCGAGCTATAGCCAGTCTACTAGCACAACATGATCAGAATGGTGTAGAATGTGTTTATTATCTAAGTAGAATATTAAACGATGTTGAAACTCGATACAATGATATCGAAAAGTTAGGGCTGTGTTTGTATTTCTCTTGTACGAAACTCAAATATGTGATGAAACCCCATGATGTGATGGTTTATTCCAAAAATAATATTTTGAAGTTTCTTTTATCGAAACCTATTATGCATAATCGAATAGGAAAGTGGGTTTTAGCGTTGATAGAGTTTTCATTATCATTCGATTCTTTGAAATCGGTAAAAGGCCAAATTATCGCTGATTTTATGGTAGACCATACAGTTGACCCGATTGATAATTTATTTATTGAAATAAGTAAATGGATAATGTATTTCGATGGATCGAGTATATCGGACAAGTCAGGGGTGAGAATTCTTATTATTTCGCCAAGTAATATCCCGACTAAGTTATTATTTGAAATTAAACCCACTTGCTCGAATAATGAAGCTGAATATGAAGTTTTGGTTGCGGGTCTCGAGACTTTGATTAAATTAAAAGCTCGACATGTAATTGTAAGAGGTGATTCACAATAAGTGATCAAACAAGTACGGAAATAATACAAATGTATCAATACTAATTTGTTTAGATACTTAGAAAAAGTAATTACTTTGAGTAAAATGTTTGATGACATAACATTCGAATATGTTCCTCGAGAATTTAATCGAGAAGCCAATGATTTAGCGCAAATAGCATCTAAGTATAAAATATCTCTGGAAAATTTACAAAAGATGATTCAAATCAAAGAGAAATTACCCCAAGAAAGGGAAATTTTACAAATTAACAACTTAGATGATCAGGATTGGAGAAAATCGATTATGGACTATTTGCAAAATCCAAACGGGAGAATCGATAAGAAAATAAAATATCGAGCAGTAAAATATGTGTTGTTCAATGATGAATTGTATAAAAGAGGTATCGATGGAGTATTGCTTGGATATTTAGGAAATGATGATGCTTATTTGGCAATGGCTGAAGTACATAATGGAATATGTGGTGCACATATGGTAGGTCAAAAAATGAGATGGACGTTAATTCGACAAGGATATTACTGGCCTTCGATTTTAAAAGATTGTATCGAATATGCTAAGTCTTGTGAAGAGTGTCAGAAGTTTAGTCCTATACAACAAGTCCCTGCTAGTGAACTTCACTCAATTATTAAACCTTGGCCTTTCAGAGGTTGGACAATCGATTTAGTTGGACAATCGATTTAATTGGTCAAATTTTTCCTCAGTCGAGAGGACATAGATATATAATAGTGGTTGTCGATTATTTTTCAAAATGGGTAGAAGCAATCATAATTGATTAAAGTATAATGTTTTACAAAACTTGATATTGAGATTTGAGCTGATCAAAATCTGTTAATAATTGAGTCCAAGAGGAGAGGTTCGAATTTTCTTCGATAATCACTTTTCTCTTGCGTTCCATGCTTTGTCCCAGAAAAAGTGTCACTTCCTTTGCCAAAGATTTGATCGAATTCATTTTGGTTGAAAGGAAGTCATCTTGTCCTTTAAGGTGTTGAAGTCTTTTCTCCAGTTCTTCGATCTCACCTCTAAGCAAAGATTGTTCTTTTGACGCCTCTTCAATTTCAAGCTTTTGACTTTTTAACAAGTTCGATTTTTCAGCTTGGAATGTAGAAATTGTGGTCAATTCATTAGCTATAGACTGTTTTTTCTTCTTCGTAAAATAAGCTTTGTTAAATAAATCGGTAGCCGTTGCTACTTCAACATCGAAGCTCTTTGGAAGACTGTCATTGGGGAATGATTCTACAACAGTAAGGATCTATTGGAAAAGTTGTTTTTGCTCGAGCGATTCCACCAAGACTTCAAGGGGTGAAGAGTAGAAGAAAGATTTGAATCGTTTTATCAATTTGTCTGCTTCTTCAGTTGATGTCACAGGCGGTTGAGATGAATGACTTGAGGGAGTGACATCTTCAGATAATAGAATATCGAGAATCGAAAATGGATCTTCTTCAATAGCAGTTTGATATTCTGGTAAGTCTTCAGGGATATGATCATTCTGTTGAGGCAATGGAGACGAAATCGGTTCGATAGATGGTACCTCTTCTTGGACTAAGGGAGAGATTGGTTGTTCAACAAGGGATGGTGAAGGAAAATCTTGGATGTGAATTGTTGGGATATTTACCGTATCAACTGTATTAAGCAAATAAGGAAATGAGTTTGTTTAGAAGGTGAATATAACTTAATAAAATCCTAATGGAGATAAGGTAAAAATAGGAAATTAAATAAAATTTTACCAAAAGGAGAAGGTAATTCGATGTGCATTGGTGCGAGGGAAGAGTTTTGTGCATCCTCGATGTTCTGCTATTTAAAATACAGGTTAGAAAAGGGAATTATGTAAGATGGGTCGAGAAAAGTAGGATTTTCTAACTTTACCTCTAAAATTTGTGGCGAAATGGTTGGTTGAACCAATGATTCTATATTTGTAGACATCATAGCTCATGGATGATCCTGAGAAACCAAATTTTGGAATCATGTTATGACCTTCTCGATTTTTATATGCACAATACACACACACACACACACACACACACACACACACACACACATATATATATATATATATATATATACACGAGAAGGGGGAAAATCTCTACTTACATGACTTGAGTGAGTCTGTGTTGTTTGACTTGTTTTACTGATAGTATTAGAGTCCGTTGATAATGGATCAATAATAGGTTGAGTAGTTCGAGGACTCTTTTTGGATTTTTGTTTCTGAAAGTGGTGAGAAATGAATCAGCTATAAAAAAGGAAATCGAAATGAGCAAGATGATAGGGATCGAAAAGAAACCTTCGATTTTTTAGAAGACAAGGGAATTGTTGCTGATTGTTTTCTTTTTTGTGTGGGAACAGATGGGTCCGATTCGTCAGAAGACTCCCAGTTTTTCTCTATGATTGTGACTTTGTGAGACTTTGAAACTGTCGAGAAAGAAAAATAGTTAGGCCACAATTAGAGGAAGACTATGAGTATCTTTGAAAAAAAAAAGGTGATAAAATCTCACCAAAAGGTGATGGAGTTAAAATCTTGACCCGATCGATATGGACAAGCCAATAAGGAAGAGAATGTTGGGGAATGTTTAGGTAAGTGTAGTAGGATAGTTTCGATATCAAAAATTCCTTGTTTTTGGGTTTTGGAGAAATAGTTTCTTTCCAGGGTCTTAACTCTCGAACCCATTTAGGATGGGTTAAGGGTTTGGAGATTCCAAAAGGGGCTGTAGGGAAAGTGGGTAGGTGGTTGGGACAATACATTTCAAATGGGGTTTTACCTTGAGAATTTATTATTTTGTGGTTCGATCTATTGGTTTCTGTTTTGTTGGCGAGGGATATAACAACATTGTAAAATGTGTTTTCTAGGTTAAGAGGGTTGTAGCATTCTCGATAAAAGTTTTCAAATCAAGATATTTGAAGATTGTGGGAGTATTTACCTTTCTTGGTCTTCGATTTATCCTGCACAATGAGAGAAGGATGCTCAGTCAATTTCGATTGGATTGTATCAAAGTCAGAGTGAATTCTTGAAAACCAATTATTCCACCATTTGGAAAAGTCAGGAGTAAATAAGTAATTTGACTCGAAAGCATAAGAGTAAAAATGAAGTGGACTTTGTGGTAATAATTTGGTAAGTTCTCTTCCTACATTCGATTCATTAAACCTGAGCCTTGGGGGACTATCGATTTTGAAAAATGGTGAAGCTTGACTTAAACCAAATTGCCTTGAGAAAAGTTGAGGATAGTAGATGATGAGTTTGATATCTTTTGATTAAAAGCCCGATACCAAAACATCTTGGGTTAAATAGTTACTCCATACATCAATTAGTTCTGATTGTAGACCTGGAGTAGGAGCTGGGAATCTTGACTTAAACCATGTTGGTCCTCGAAGCCTATCACTTATTTTTCCATGATATGTAATGAAAGGAGTCAAACATGAGTCGAAATAAAATCGAGTCAGTAAGAACTTCAGATAAGTTTTATAATTGGCTCCTTCGAAGGATTTTTGCTGAGAATGTCGGGATGATAATTAGACACCTTCTAAATTAAAATTTGGGGGAACTTTGGATGGTGGGGGAAGGATACTTTCGAAAATCGAAGTTAGCCATAGTTGGATGAACCATATGGGACCTGAAAAATTTCCTGAGGGTTTTTTAGTATTCAAGATGGCAACTGCCTCATCGAATGCTGTATAGACATGAGCCAACAGGAGTTTTGCCAAACAAATTTGAGGTTGACCGGTATGAAGAAGGTAAGCAAGATTATAAAAATGTGATGAAATTTGGATAGATCGAGGGCAGAAAACATGAGTGCAAAGCCAATATACCAAAAACGTAATATGTTCTTCATTGGAAACTGCAATTGATGGATCGTCAATAAAATGTTTTTCGATAAAATGACCATAGGCCTTCGCATCCCAATCGATTCTTGATTTGAGAAAATCTTCAAAAGGGAAAACAGTCTTAAAGTATTTTTCCCCTGTAGGCTTTAACCCAGTAATTGCAGCAATCTCGAAAAGAGTAGGGGAAAGAGTACCACATGGAAGCTCTATAGCATGTAAATCCTTATTCCATAAATGAACTGCGGATAAGAACATGGGCATATCCAAAGATGATAAATCACATCGAGATAAGTGTAGAAAGTCGAAAATCCCTATGTCTTTCCAATGGTTTCCAAACTTGGTTTTCACTCTATCAAACCACCTTATATATAAGAGTTTTTTATGGGGAGGACCGGTTTGATATACTTTTGAGGTAGCATTTAGGAAATCGATCCTTATCTCAGTTTTGTGAATAATGACTTTGCTTTCGGAAGGCAGGCAGATAGTAGAGGAAGACGATCCACCAGAATAACGAATAGGACCACCGAATGCATAATCAACATTATCAACTGTATAAGGTATAAGTACCTGTGCTTCAACGATTTTTTGTTAAGCTTCTTCCAGCAGTGGGACCGGAGCAAAATTTTGGCCGTTTATTTCTATTAAATTTGAAGTCACCGTCGACAATGGCGGGGTGGGGAGGTCAGAAGATTTGGAGGTTGTCGTGACAACTGTGTAAAGATTGAAGACAGAGAAGAGGTGACAGATGAGGAAGATGGGTTAGGTTTAGTAAAGATAATGCAAGTTGATTTAAATGTTTAAAAGGGGTCAATTAGGGCAGTTGAAACGACGGACGTGGAAGGAAGTTAAATGGAGACATGATAGATTTTTTGGAAAAAGACGATTTTTCAAGAGAATCTAGTAACATTAATGAGAAGAATGATTTGATTTGATATTTGATAATAAAAACAGTCTTTTGGCTTCAGAACATTTAAGAGTTGAAATAGATATTTTTTTTAAAGAATACAAAATTTTGCACAAATATTTTTATTCTTTCAAGGGGGCATTTTGTTGGTGGGGAAAAATCGAGAATCTGAATCGAAAATGGAAAGAGGGAATTCGATGATTATTGCTGAGGAAAATCGAGAATCTGAATCGAAAGAAGAACAGAAGCAATTCGATGAACATGATTGAGGAGGTAAAAAATCGATTATAGGTATTGAGTGTGAGGTTAAGTGGGAAGTCAGAAGCAGTTTAAAATACTCGATGGTTGAGGTCGAGATCGAGGGAACGGTTAACACACACACAAAACATGGGAAGCGGTTTTTTAAACCGTGGTTAAGGTGGAAATCGAGGGACAGTTAACGTGCACATGGAATGTGGTAGCGGTTTTTTAACCACTCGGAGGAGGTTACCTTAAAGAACATCTATAAATAGAGCAAAGCATGAAGATGGAAAGGGAAATTGGTAGAGAGAACATAAACACAAGTGAACGAGTCTACCGGAGAACGACGAATCATGAAGTTTCTGGCGATCTAGATTTCCATTTTCATTGACTGTTGTTACCGCTATCTTTACTTTTCCTGATACTTTATCTTTAATGCAATCTAATTTTACGTGTCTTTATTTTCATGTTATTTTAATTTCATTGCCCTTTACACTTATGTAGTCTTAAGATTCTGCATTACATCTTTTTCTCGATAGTTTTAATCTTTTCTTTACTTTCTCGGTAATTTATCTACTTGCACGTTTAATTTACCGTCCAGTGATGTCGATTACTTTTATGCGTACTTTAATTTATGTCATTTACTCTTAGTGCAATTTAATTTTATGTATTACTTTGTATCCTCGATATCCTTTTACTGTTTTTTTTACTTCTGTTAAATTTCATATTCTCAAGTCTTTTAATAAAAAAAATACAAAAAGAGAACTTTCGATTTCAATATGTATGCTTTATCACGCTTTCCGTATTTCTAATATACGCGTTTGGTTTCATCTATTTTGCTCGATATTTTTATATTCTCGATTTACATACATTTTTTGATTGAAAAATTGTTTGTTAGCCTAAATAAAAAGAATTTACGTGATTGGTTAGAACCTAAGTCTTTAGAAAATCGAAACAACCCAAATTTTCACCAGAAATAATTTCACATTATAATTTTAAGTCTAATTTGATATAAATTAATAGGTCAAATTTAAAATAATTGAAAAGAAAAAATAAATAATTAAAAAATTAAATAAAAATGTAAAATATGTTTTTAAAAAATTTAAGTTATATTAATAAAATTAATCTTTATTTTTATATAATAATTTAATATATAAATTATAAAAGAATGATCTATTTATTTTAAAATAAAAATTTATTTATTTATTATTATTATTATTCATTTTTTTAATTTAATATTATAAAAATAATAATTCATATTAACTATTAAATTATGAAATAAATGAGAATTATATGCTTACTCTTATATTTATTCAAAAATAATAAATTCTTTAATAAATTAATTTATAATACATAAATATTTATAATGAAATATTATTATTTTTATTTAAGTCCATTTAAATCTCACCTTACTTATATCTATTTAGACCTCATTTAAAAAGATGGGACAAAAATTAACCTGATTAAATTTATGCCATAATTTTTTTTCTAACTTATCTTATTTCACCCATCTTTGATGTGTTAATACTTCTAATTTTATTAATGAAATTTTTCTTTAACACTACCAAAAAAAACGTTTATTATTATTAGAGTAAGGATATTGATCATTACGATAAGATTCGAATTTAATACCTGTAGAATTAGAAACATCGATACTCCAACCACATATAGAAATTATTAGGATATTTTGATAATAACTATACAAATAAATTATATTTATATTTATCCAATATAAATATATAAATATAAAATATAGAAATATAAAATATATATAAATATAAAATATATTTATATTTTGATATATTTATATATTTATATTTATATATTTATGTATTTATATGTATTTATATATTTATGTATTTATATATTTATATATTTATGTATTTATATATTTATATATTTATGTATTTATATATTTATGTATTTATATTTATATATTTATATTTATATATATTTATATTTATATATTTATATTTATATATTTATATTTATATATATTTATATTTATATTTATATTTATATATTTATATTTATATATTTATATTTATATATTTACACAAATAAATATAAGTATAATTTATTTGTAAATTATTATTAGAATATCCTAATAGTTTAGTGGTTGAAGTATTAGTTTTCAACTTTAAGGTGGTATTGAGTTCGATTCTTGCTAGTAACAATTCTTATAGTGGTTTAATATAATTTACCTACGGATAGTAATTTCGTAGGTAATTACCTACAAAACTACCCACCTGATGACATTACCTACGATCCATAGGTAATGGATAACTTACGTACAATTAAATATAATTTACCTACGGATAGTAATTCCGTAGGTAATTACCACTGATGACATTACCTACGATCCATAGGTAATGGATAACTTACAGACAATTAAATATAATTTACCTACGGATAATATCTGTAGGTAATGGATAATTACCCACTGATAGAATTTCATAGGTAATATCCGTAGGTAATGTACAATTTACCTACGGATTTTTTTATCCATAGGTAATGTAAAATTTACCTACAAATTTTTATCCAGTAGATAATATTTTATAGATAATAGACTTTTTTTTTGTAGTGTAAGAAACTAAATATTAATATTATAAAATTATTCTAATGCATTACATTAATAATTAATGCCTTGATACTAAGGCCAATTTCTCTAATGGACAAAATTTTGTTAATCCTAATTATCATTCAACTAATTTAACTCAAATTATTTATATTAATAATTTAATTTCTATTACATATATAAAAGTTACAAAGAAGAGAAATAACTTGGTACCTATTTATTGTGGCATTTTTAGTGTAAAATTTGATATCAACACTTGGTACATAATGATGATTGTTTCTTAGATTAATTAATACAGTTTCATATTTAGATTAATAAATTTATTGAAATATAAGTTGACAATAAATATAAATGACACGTATATAGGTGATTTTTGCATAAAGATAAAAAGAGTAAAGTTGAGGCAGGGAAGAATGATTGTTTAAAGTGACATTATTGCATAGAAAAGGTGTGTGAGTTATAAAAAATCAATGGGGAGTTTGCATATATAGAGATATTTATGAGGAGAAGAAAAGAAGCATTAAAACAAAAGCTGAACCCTAATTATTAATGCGAAACAGAGGAGCTTAAGCCGTAGCATGCATCTTGTAATGCTTTGTTGGGAGTTTAACTAACAAAAAAGTTGGAGAACACAGTGAGTCTTACGTCTTAAAGACTAAAAATTGCACACGTTGTATGGGATTGTATTATTTGTTAACTGGCAAGGAAGAGGTGTAGGTTTGCTAAAAAATGAATGATCATAAATCCTGCCACTTTTTCCCAACCTTTTTCAAACATGTGGGACTGTCTACCCTGTCCCTCTCGTTATTTTGTCTAATCATCTGCCCCGAACCTGCCCTTAATTAAGGTTCATTCTCAAACATTGAAACCTCATATATATATATATATATATATATATATATATATATATATATATATATATATTAATTACGATCATTTCGACTTTTAGGTCCTTAATTATTATGAGATGGTTATGATGAGATATAGATTTTTATCATTGATTTTGAGTTAAATAATAAATAAATATGTAAAAATAAAAAAATAAAATTATAAATATATATATAAATAATTAAATTTGAGAGCAAAATTATATATATATATATATATATATTTATTTATTATGGTCCTCATTTTCTAATATATCTTATTACTTATTATATTTAAATGTCAGTTCTCCAATTAACTTATCCAATATTTAGTTTATATTTTTAATTTAATATATTTTTGTATATGGAGTAGGAATTTATAAAAGATAGCTAATTTTGATTAATGTTTTTAAAATCAAATTGATTTAAAAGTTCAATTAAAATCCAATCAAATTTAATAAAATAATATTTAATATAATAAGTTTATTACTAAGAATATTTGTTTACAAAATAAAATAATAAAGATTATTATCATTAATCATCATTAGAAGTTACAATGAAGATTATAAATATAAAATATATTAGAGGAGGTAAGATAAATAATTATTAAAATAAGATAAAAGTATGAAATATTTATTATTATTTAAAGTTGAGGTATAATTAATATGAGATAAAAAAATATATTATATTTTTATAAAAAATTATATAACTTTTTTTAGCAAAATCGGTTTGATCCAAAAATCCAACCGATTTTTTGGTTCTATCGATTTTATTCTGGTTTTTTAAATTTTATCTTAATTTAACTAAAATCTGATTATTTGGAATTAACGAACTGATTTTTAGACCGGTTGAACCAGTTGATCTAGTTTAGTTTTCAAAATAATAATTTTAATACAAGTATTTGAGATGTAAAATTGGTTATTTTTAGATATTTGAAATGTAATTGAAATTTTAGAAATTGATGAGGTTGTTTTGATTACTTAAAATAAGATAATTTCAAATTTCACCTAAAAATTAAGAATTTAAAATTCTCCATGTTTTTTCTTTTCTCAAAATTATGCCTTTTTTCTTTATATTTTCGACTCATACTTAACCTATTCAACACGATCAACCGAACTCGATTTAGATTAACATGATCTAGCTCGAACTCAACCTGTCTTAACTTGGTTCAAACAAATCGAATATATTATGACCATCATTAAACTATCGTGACTCGATTATTTTCAATCTAATTCATCTTATATAGACTTGATCTAACATATCTTGATTCGATCCAACCCATTTTGACCTGACTTGTGCTAACCTGATCTAACTCATCATGATTAGGTTCAATCCAATTAGCCAAAGTAAGCTTGACTCACCTCGATCCAATCTATCTTAACTTGACTATCATCTTGATTTGACCCAATTCATTTTAATATAAATGTTTTTCACTCGATATATATATTGTCTTGACTTGACCCACTTTATCTAATATTGTTTTGTTCTATTCACTTACAACCCGACTTGATCCATCTAGACCAAATTCAACTTGACATGGTCTAATTCGTTTCTACTCATCTAACAAAACCCAACATGACCTAATTTATTCTAACATATCAGTATAACTCTACTTTACTTAACCTTTCTGACATAATACAATTTGTCTTAATCAAACCATATCTTACCGATTTGGTTTATCGCAATCTCACTTGATCTAATTTACTCATCAAATTCAATATAAAAATTAATTTGAGATTATTAATGTCAAATTTTAACTTAATACTAATTAAAAGCAAAAAATTTGATTTAAATATTTCCATACTCTCTTAAAAATTCTTGTGATAAATATCTATTAAAACAAACTATAATTAAGAAGAGTTATAAACTCAAATACCATATCAGATTTTAATATAATAATGAACAAAGTACAGCAATATATATATATATATATATATATATATATATATATATATATAAATCATATTATGAAAATTAGAGCAAACAATATTAAACTTTTTCCTATACCTATCTTAACCAGATGTCTATTACAATACAAAATAACTAGGAAGAATTATATATATACTAAGTTGAAATATGATAATTATGTTGATGAGTGGTTTTTAATTTTTTTTTTAAGTATATATTCTTTCACAAAAGTAAAAATTGAAAGTATTAAAATAAAGGAATGATATTATTATAGAAGGGAAGTAAAAATATGTTGTGGGATAGAAGATAGAACCCAGATGTTGATTTGGTATCACAAAAATTGGAAGGCGAAGAATGGTTGACTTGACGAAGGAAAGTAGTAGAATTGTGAAGAGTGATTTAACCGTGATGTGTAACGAATATGTTTCCCTTGGGACAATTCTGTTATGTACACCCAAATTAAAGGACAATAATGGAGTCATATTAGTGATTCACACGGGACACCCACATTTAAGGCCACAGTTGCCTCTCTCTAATAACATACACCTTTAACTCTCACCCAAAACCTTCTCTAACAATTAAAAAACATCCCATCACGGTGGAGAGCGACAATCAATGTAAGTTATAAGGAGAAGTTAGTCTTTTTTTCTCTCTCTATTTTTGTTTCAATATATTTGAATAAAAAATTTTGTTTCTAATAAAAGGCAGAGACAAAAAGCTTAGGTACCAATTTATCAAAATTTACTTTTCTTTTAAAATAATAAAATAAAAATTATTAATTATATATTAATATAACATATATTTAAGGGAGGACGATGACCTTTACAAGTTTACCATCATTTCACTCCGTCGATATTTTATTTATATAAAAAAAAATTATATGAATTTTAAAAAATATATACTTTTAGTTAATATTTTTATTGGATAAATTATTATATTTGTGAGTTAAAATAATTATTTATAATTAATAATATAAATTGAATTTATTATTTTAAATTATAATATTATAATTACATGTCATGACACATTAATTAATTTTTTTAATTAATTTTTTTTTAATTTTAATTTTAATATATAAATATTTTTAAAAGAGATCAACGGGTCAAACCACTTTAACCTTTAATTCGTCATATTCACAAAGTAGATCGTGCCAAAATGGATTGATGGACTAAAACTAAGGTGAGAAGAACAATGAAAATTAATATTTATTTTAGGACATATAATCTAATCTTAAACTTTATATATTTTGAAAGGATAAAATATATGTTTTTATAATAAAATCAAGTTATAATTTTTTTTTTCACTTTTAGCAAATTAAATGAAAAGAATTTTTATAAAAATTAGTATGTAATTCATTTTATTTATATATCATTCTAAAGTTTATTTCATGATATGTTTAGTATCTAAGGGAACAAAACTGTCGAAGGATTTTGGGTAACTATAGAAAAAGTATTATCCATTTGGTCCAATCAAAATATGTTAGAATTATGGGTCAAATATGTATTATCTTTTTTTTATTCTACTGAAAAATATGATTAATCGTTGTTAATTTTAGTTAGCTTTTTTTATTCACAACTCTATTTTGTCGTAACTTCCACTAAATAAAGGGAAGTTTTAAGGTTAATGTCGTTTTATGATAAAAATCAAATTGTAACTCTGAGTATTTAAATAACCAAAACAAGATTATGGGTCTATATTATTGTTGTCATGATTGAATTGAAATAATAATAATAATAATAATAATAATAATAATAATAATAATAATAATAATAATAATAGTAATAATAGTGATAATGGTGGCATACTAATATATATATGAGTGAATAATAATTAGTAACACAATGATGTTAGTGGTGGGCAAAATGGTAATTAAGAAGTTGAAGGAGAGAAGTGGAAGATTACAGAGAAAGAGCATGGTGATATGTGGTGGAACTTTGAACACACTTCAAAACATATAAATTATGTTTTGATTCAGATGAACCCTAGAGAACAACACATGGTTGGACGTGGACATGCCATGCACCATTTTCAACACAAATGACAAAACGTACTTTGGAATGAAAGTTCAATATCTGAGTGGATCAATCATTTTATTGTCAACTTAATCTTCTTCACTTGTTTCAACTCTCTCACTTCCTGTAACCAGCTTAAGGTGGTTGGATGTCCATAAGACACGCTGCTTTCACAACAATTTTTCTTTATTTATTACCTAATTATTAACTTATCACGTTTCTTTATAAATAATAATTCTTTTATGTTGAATTTTTTTTCTTTAACTCAGATTATTTATATGATTTAACTACTCCTTACATTGTCTTTATATTTTGTCAACTAGATGACTTTCAAGTGTTGAAGCAAACCGTGTTTTTTCTCAACCACCTTACATTTCCATCAGTTTATAGGAGATAGAAAGAATGAGAATTGATGAATTCAAAATCAAAATTACAGGACTATAATTATGATCTGAGATTGAAATTGTATCAGAAATTAATATTTTTAGCATTAGTATTAACTATGGAGGAGAGGAAGAAGTAGAAGAACAATGAAAACTGTTAAAATGGATCTTATAACAAAGATTTGACATTTAAATAAGCATTGATGCGTATGTGGCTCCATGGTTAGTTGGTTCGTGTTGTATTTGTACGTTAATGGTACACATCCATGTCAAATTAAAGTGCAATTATTGTTACTTTTTTCAATATCAAGGGAGAGATAGACGTTTGAAATTTTGGTCAGATTTATTAAACAAGCTTAAAATAAGAAAATAAGATTTTTATTTTAATTAGTAGAAACTTCCTTTTATTAGGATTTCTAATTTTTTAAAATATTCATGTATAAGTTAAATTTATTTTATAAAACAATCTTTCTTTTTAAGAAATATTTATGAAAAAAAATATATTTAAATTGGCTTGGTGTCTTTAGCAGGGTTGGCTCAAGCCACCACTTTTGCCGCGATTTTAAAGAATTTAATTATAATGTGCAATTAAGTGTTTGTAATCTTTTATTTTGACATTAAACCTCCCCCAAATTTTTTCATTAGGCCTCAATATTCTTAAACACAACCCTGATGACTGGATATCAAATGAACCTGAAGATAAATATTGCACAACGTGGAATGGATCGTAAATTTGCTTTTGCTCAACAAATTGGCTCTTAGATGAGTACACTGTAATTATAGACAATTAGTTTGGTTGACATATCTGCCACTGACATATCTGCACAAATATGCACTAATGTGTACGAATTATAATGGGCAATACAGCAGTAAGATTATTCTGAAAATGTATACTATCATATGCAAATATAAAAATTCTTATTTAGAATAATACTTCTTGATTATTATCAAAGACTCTTAATGTGTTTATGGTCTAACACAACCTTATAACATTAACTCATAAGATGAGGTTTACATTTTTTTATACAAGATTTTTTGAACTTACTCAACCTCTCAAAACCAACGTGTAAGGTAAGGTTTACATTCACTTATATATTCTATTTTAAGCATATAATTAGTAAATGTGAGATTTCTAATACACTCTCTCATGCCAAAGATTGAACACCTAATATTTTTTAGACCAAACTCATAAATACATATACAAACACTTGAAACATATACAAACACTTGAAACAAATGAAAGTATTAGCTTTGTAACACAAATTGTAGTTTCATCAATGTTCCCCTAGTATCTAATCTAATAACTCCACTACTATCTTAGTGTTTATTTTAATTATTTTAAATCAACAAAGTAGGTGGATTAAGTATAGGTTGCTTATCGAAGCATCTCTCCACAAACTCACACTCAGGTACAGTTATGATAATGAGTTAAATTATTAGAAATTCAAATAAAAATAGTCATATGTTAATCTATCTCAAATTTGTTTAACTCGCACATTAAGTGAATAGGGTTCATTTTTGACAATTTTTTCTTTCAACCTAATCTGGTTCAAATTGATTATGAAACGGGTTAGTTTACAAGTTGAAACTCGTAATGATATTTCTATGTGGAAACCCTAATTTGTGTGAACGAGTTAGTTAGTTTCCTTGTGGAGACACCTAAATATAGTAAAATTTAAATGCCTTTTGCAGATCCGATATTGCTTGGAAAGATGCCAAATATGCTCAAATATGGGAATATCTCAGAGATGAATTTAACTTAAACCAGAAATTTGCAAGACTTGATTTGAAGTTGAAATTGGTGGAGGTGAAACTTCTGGAAAACAATTTCAATTTTATTTTTTTCTTTTCTATTTCTTCTGGAAAACTTCTGGTTTGTAACGATTTCCCCTGTTAATGCAGCATGACATCCGTTTTCTGCAAAAAAATTCTTTCACATAACAAATCCGATTTCCGTCCGTGGCTCTTGGCTGCGTTGATGGGTGCTAAAATTCTTCTGTCTCTCTATGACATTGTTGATGGGTGCTGAAATTCTTCTGTCTCTGACATTGTTAACGGTCTGCCATGAAACTATAGTTAGCTTTTTTTTGGTGGCATTATTTATGTTCTAACAATCTCTTAAAATTTTAGTTTTTGTCCTATCTATCAATTTCACTCAATCCCAATTTATTATTAACTATCCTTACCAAAAAAAATGTTAAAATATTTTTGTAAATTATTTTATTTTTCCTAAATTTGTATTCTAAATTAATATGTGCATATATAATATATTATCTCAGTAGCCCAGTAACAGTAATCTCATTCACAGTTACCATGCATATAACACCAAAGTTGGTTAAAATCATAAGTAATAAGAATCATTTAAACAAGCTACATTAATTGTTGAAATCAAGAAAATCCAAACATTAAATTCAATGAATTAATAGTTCAGAAAAACTATTGATATGCTCAACACAAGCCCCTATCAGTCTAATATTGAAAACTAAAAGCACTATATATGTCAATATTGAGGACAAAACCTTCACATCTTCTCATAATTGAAGCACTTGAAGACATTGATAGGACATTGGTGATGAGTAAGATGGTCTTGCAGAAATTGGTGAAGGTGCTCGAGAAGTCATTGGGGATTTTTCCTTTGGTGAGTTTTTACCTTTGCGAAGATATTTTCTAGCCCAAGCATGCTTTCCATTGATGCAAAGTTTCATTTTATTTGTGCTCTCAAGCAGATAATCAACCATATGCACTGCCCTAGCACAAATCACCACACAAGCATACAATGGTTGCTCTGGAGGAACCACGTCTTACATGTACAATGCTTCAATGATATCACCATACCTTCTGTTTCATACAATACAAATGAAGTTAAAGAAAAACCAGAGAAAGGAACTTAAACTTGTCTGCAGAATTTTGGAATGAAATATAATCAAATAAATATTGCTTACAAAATTATCACAACATAGTTTTTAACTCAAGAAATTCTTATAATAACATAAATATGATTAGTGGAACCAAACATATTACCGAAAGCAAACAAAGGTTTGCACTGGTAGATTAGATTCTTGTGTTATATTTACGTTAGCAGAAATTTATTGGGTAATATTGTTTGACAATTTAATGTCATATTTTACCTAACATAAAATAGTTGTTGAGTATGAAAAACATTATTTATTGTACTTTGAAAATATGAGTTACACTATATATTTTATTCAAAAGGGCTAACTTTATGTTCATTAAAGATGAGAGAACCAAGATTCATGGTAAAATGAAAGAACAAACAATCCATGTTATTTCACATGAAGATGTGAATCTTTTAAAAAAATTATCACTCGATGAGGTATTTCAAACTTTTAGATTTAATTCAAATATCTCCCAATAATAAGTTGTTGCGGAAAAAAATTAGCATATTTGGCCACAACCAGACTTGAAATAAAAATTACAAAAATGAGCATATTCTTTATAATTTATATAAGTGAAAATGTGTAAACTAATATGAGAGACTTTTATAGTCCATGTTTTTATTTAGGGTCTCTTTCCACAATTTTCACTAAAAATATATAGATGAAAGAAAAATAAAACAAATTTCCCTAAAAAATTATATTAATTTATATATAAATTAAAAATCATTTTTTAAAATAAATTAATACTAGAAAAATTTATAAATTAAAATGTGCATAAACTAGGTTTAACAAAAAAAAAAGTTATTTTATTTTTCCAAACCCTTAATAAAACCACATGAATATTTTTCTGCTAATTAAACTAATCAATACAGTAGGCAAAGGTGACATGTATCAATTAAAAGTTCAAAATCAAGCCAATCAAAACTTAATTAAGTTTAACAAATTGTTGAATATTATTGAGATGAAGATATTTGATTAGTTAAATTATAGGTTTGTATAGTTGTACAAAATATTGTATAATTATAACTTTCTTTATTTAGTCCTGATTTGTAGGAGTAAAATACTATAAGAACATGGTATATGTATACAAAAATATATGAATAAAAATTATGAAATGAGTTTTATGTTTTTCAATTTGGTATCAGAGTTTAGGATTTTCTTTTTCTTTTTAAATCTTTGGAGACCTTAATTGGAGAGATGACAAAAAAACTAATTCTCGTGGTAGTTTAATCTGAAGGTGTCTTCAATGTATGTATCATCCTAAATGAATCCAACTAATGAAAATGCGCATTGCAGAAAAGGAAAAATTGTCCTATATCCGTAGAAAAGTAAAACATCTCACAGAGAGAAAAATGAGGATATGAAAACCCTTAGAATTAGTTCGTGAACTTTAATGAAATATATTAACTTCCGGACTAGAATGATGACTATTTAAATTGTCAGGGTATAAATAATTTTATTAATTCTAAGACCACTTAGGTGAAGAGTAAGTTTTAAGATGAAAGAATGGTTTATTTTGAGGATGAAATTGGTGGTTTATATTTTACAAAATGGACTCATAGCTTTGAATCTGCAGCCTCACCTACAGAACCGAATAGCTGTGATGAAATAATATGGATGAGAGGGGAATGATAGGAAATCATGGTTCTAAATTGCGGCAGAAACAGAATATTTTATAATAATAACAATAGAATTAAATATTAAATATTAAACATAGATAAATTAAAATGTAATGAATAATTTATACGCAACATTTGTACTAAATATTATAATGACATTAGATATTACAATAATGCGAAAAGTAAAATATATTTCAAAACCAATGAGATTATTTATTATTAATATGTCAAATTATTTAAAAGAATTCATAATATTTATTCTAATTAATAATTAAGATAGAAATTTAGAAGTAAATATATGTATATACACAAGTCTATTTTAAATTTTAGTTTATTCACTTAAAAATATATTTTATAAACTATTCAGGGTTTTACTTTAGATATTTAAAACTGTGAATAGTTTATAAAATATATTTTAAAATAAATATTTCACAATACATTCCAAAATAATTAATCCAAAACTATTTTTTAATTATCTCAAATCATTTTTTCCGGATTCTCCCATAATAAGAATTATAATTAGATAATAATATTTCTGAAACAATTTAAAATATATTTCGGAATGTTATTCCAGAAATTTAAAATTTCAAAATTTTCATAATGTTTTTATAGATAAAAAAAATTAAGAATTTTTTTTCTCAATTTGTAGGTTGCACTATTGTCCCGTGACGAATGTCTCGGTGAATCGAGTCACAATCTAAGAGTAAGATCAGGTGAGTCCAATCAAAAAAAGAATTAATAGTTTTTTACCTAGTGATAAATATGCATATTCAAGAACGTAAAGCATTATGATTATGGCAATGATGGGTTTATAATTTAGAATTATTTTTTATTTATAAAAAATAGTTAATTATTGATTATTAGTCCATATTTATCTTTATTTCTTTATAATTTAATTATTAAAAAGAATTATTATTTTAACTATCAGATAATAAAAAATAAATCTATTATGATCCTATCCTCTTTAGATATTATAAGACTTTTAAATATAAAAAAAGAAAGCACTCTCTAATATCATATTAAATATCATTTAATTAATATATAATTCATAATTATAAATATTAATTAAGATACACTTTCTTCAGAAAAATATTCTGAATGTATTTTAAAAGAAACTAAAGTTGTAATTTATTAATGTTGTCATGTAAAAATTTGCTGAGATGTTTGAATAAATGTCTGTATTAATATTAAGATTAACTCTAATTACCTGCAGAAAAACACCGACATTGTGATGTTCATGGCTATAATTGCAATCTTCTTCAACGAAATGATATTCTCATGCACAGTGATGACATGTTTTGTCAATAATAACAATTTAGGAAATTCCTTACAACATCCCTAGCCACTATATTTATCCCTGTGAACTGAATATAACTAGGGATTACCTGATTCAGGAAACTGCTGTGATCAACGAAATAATCACTGTAGTGTACTATACTGATTCACAACCACAGTCTATTGGTGGTGACAAATGGTGATAAGTAAGCAGAAATTGTTGATGATTTGATCGTGATCGGTGATGATGTGACGTATACAGACCTCATATTTACACGTCACAATAACTTCTTCTGTATACATGTTAATGCAGCACCACCATTTCCATCAGAAAACCAGATATAAAGAAAACATGTTATGAACAAGAAGCAGTTTACGTACAGGGTGTAGTGTAACCGTTACATATATCTTTTCATTCTTTCTAAATTTGGTTAAGTTCCGTTTCGTTTTTTCAAATTCATTCTATCATTTTGTTCATTCTTTAGAAATATTTGAATTTAACCTTTGTACTACAATGACATAAAATATATATCAGTATTCTGTAATACCAAGTTCAGGAAAATTTGACCCTCTGCAAATTATATTATATTGAATGAACCTTGATTTCTTGATTTATTTGATGCAACTATTTATAATGATAATCTATCTTAAAATTTACAACAATTTAACTAGTACTATAATGGTTAAATTAAAATAATAATGAAAAGGGCATGACCTATTTGTGTAAGATAAGACAGGAGTACTAACTGTAGGACACAGTGTAACAAAAATAATTCAGATTCACTGGTACGTCATGTTTATAAATCATCACATATAAACCTTTCTTCAACCACCAAACTACAGCCTCCTACAATCTGCACCTTTCCAACAAACCTTCCTCTTTCTTTCTTCTCATTCATGTCACCACCAATCCACTCTGGCAAAACGAACACTACTTGAGACTACTCTTCACACAAAGCCACAGAATCATCCTCAAAGGAAGCACCACTCCGAGAGATGAAGAACAAAGTCACCAACTGCTGCATTGGCCATCTCTTTGACCCTTTCAAGTCCTTTGCACAGAGATGCAGTAAACTGGCTAAGGAGCAAAGAGCAAGATTCTATATCTTCAGAAAGTGTGTTGCCATGCTTGTTTGTTCAGGAGGTGACCTTTGAATATATATATATATATATATATATATATATATATATATATATAGGAGAGAGAGAATCATATAGAGAGAGGGAGGGACATAACTTTCCCATGTAATTATTTTCCCATGATCATATATACTTCTGTATGATTCTATGCATGTATTATGATTCTGATGTAACTGAAATAGTAACTTAGTTGGAATGAATAAATCAAGTTTTTAGAGCGCTTCTGATTCATTTTCTTCTCAGGTCCTTATTGTTTTGAATTTTCTTTCTTCTAATTTGATCCCTTGTCAAGGTGCAAGACCAATTTACGTTTAAATTGTTTCAATTTCATTTAGCTGCACCTTTTTTCTTTCTTCCTATCCTTATAAATTAATTACACAAATATAGAAGAATAAATAGTTGTTTTTAATTACTTAGGGTTCTGTTTTGTTTCTTGTTATCTCCGAAAAATTTAATGGGTTGGGTGATGCTCTTTCTTCATACTGGTTTTGCTGAGGTCCACTCATTTCAAATTTAGTTTACAAAGAAATGCGAATGAATTCAAAGTTTTTGCGGCCACCAGCAAGCAATAGTACGTTTTCCAGGTACGTCTTCCTCAGAATCAAATAAATCATTTATTTTATTGGCATTTTGTGGAATACTAATGAGTTTTTTAATATACTAAAAATGTAATGAAAACATTGTTTATCTATTTACTCTAATAAATAATATCGTTATTCGAAATCCTCTTTCCACATTTCAGTTTTTGATAAAAGTACAACAACAAAAATTAATTATAAACAATTTTTAAAATTACATTCAAATAAACATTTCAAAAAAATTAAAAATTATATATTTGGTAACAAAGAAATATATATATATATATATATATATATATATATATTAAAAAATTAGAAATATTTTAGACTATTACTATTGAAGAAAATAACATTAGGATTTTACTATTTTATCTAAAGTTGTCCACCCTACACCCAGTTTAACCTAGTGTTACGGAGACAAGTAAAAAAAAACTGGTTTAGTTTAACATATATTTCAGATTATAATTTTAAGTCTAATTTCATCATATAGTAGACTAATAAATTAATAAGACAATTTTTAAAATAATTGAAATAAATAATAATTAATTGAAAAATTAAATAAACATGTAAAATATATTTTCAAAAGATTTAAGTTATATAAATAAAATTAATATTTATTTTTATATAATAATTTAATATATAAATTATAAAAAATAGCTATTTATTTTAAAATAAAAAATAAAAATTTATATTTTATTATCATTATTTTTTAATATAATATTATAAAAATAATAATTCATATTAATTATTAAATTATGAAATAAATGAGTATTACATACTTAGTCTTATATTTATTCGAAAATAATAAATCCCTTAATAAAGTAATTTATAATACTTTGTAACAAAATATTATTATTTTTATTTAAAATAATTTTTATCTTATAAAATGAATTAACATGTAAGTCTACATACTAATATAATTTAAGTTTATTTAAACATGATCTAAATCCATTTAGATCGGATTTTATCTATGTCCATTTAGGTTTCGTGTAAAGAGATTAGAACAAAATTAACCTGATTAAATTTATGTTATAATTTTTTTTAACTTATCTTCTAATTTTATTAATGTAACTTTTCTGGAAGAAACTAAATATTAATATTATAAAATTATTCTAATGCATTACACTGATAATTGATGCCTTGATACTAAGGCCAATTTCTCTGATGGAAAATTTTTTGTTAATCCTAATTATCATTCAACTAATACATTTTCATATTTAGATTAATAAATTTATTGAAACATAACTTCGCAAAGTGACATGTATATAGGTTATTTTTGCATAAAGATAAAAAGAGTAAAGTTGAGGCAGAGAAGAATGATTGTTTAAAGTCACATTATTGCATAGAAAAAGAATGGGGGTTTGCATAGAGATATTTATGAACCCTAATTATTAATGCGACAGAGAGGAGCTTAACTTGTAATGTTTTGTTGGGAGTTTAACTAACAAAAGTTGGAGAAGAGAGTGAGTCTTAAAGACTAAAAATTGCACACGTTGTATGGGATTGTATTATTTGTTAACTCTGTCACTTTTTCTAAAAATGAATGATCATAAATCCTCCTACTTTTTCCCAACCTTTCCCAAACATGTGGGACTGTCTACTTGTCCCTCTGCTTATTTTCTCTAATCATCCTTCCATGTCTCCTTCTGCACTACCTTTCTCAAACTTTTTGTTGGGGCCATTAGTCCTCAACCTCCCCTTAAGCTTCATTCTCAAACATTGAAACCTCATATATATATATATATATATGTACGCTCTCATTTCCTAAGATATCTTATTACTTATTATATTTAATGTATTTAGTTTATATTTTTAAATTAATATATTCTTGTATTTGGAGTAGGAATTTATAAAAGATAATTAATTTTAATTAGTGTTTTTTAAATCAAATTGATTAGGGAATCCACATGAAAAGTTTAACTACCCTTCAATCGAATTTAATAAAATAATATTTTTATATTATAATAAATGTATAATAAATTTATTAGTAAAAATATTTATTTATAAAAGAAAAATAAAATAATAAAGGTTATCGTTATTTTCAGCGAGTCACCACGTTGTATTATAATAAATATTACAAATATAAAATATACTAGAGGACTTAAGAAAAATAATTGTTAAAATAAGATAAAAAAAAACAAAATATTAATTATTATTTAAAGTTGACGTAATTATAAGATAAAAAAATTTAAAATATATTATATTTTTTATAAAAAATAATATTAATTTTTGTAGTAAAATCGTTTTGATAAAAAAATATAACCATTTTTTCTTGGTTTTATCTATTTTGTTCTTATTTTTACGAGTTTTATCATGATTTAACTAAAATTTGATTATTTGGAACCAATCAACCGGTTTTTAGACCGGTTGAACAAGTTGGTCCAATCTAGTTTTCAAAATCGATGTAGAATATGTTCAAAATTTAACTTTCAACGTCGTTTTTTAACTAACCGATGTTCAAAATTGTATTTAACATCGCCTCAACTTTAACCGACGTTAAATGATGACGTGAAAAACATATTTTATAGTAGTGCAATGATTTTAATATAGTATTTGAAATGTAAAATTGGTTATTTTTGCATATTTGAAATGTAATTAAAATTTTAGAAATTGATGAGGTTATTTTGATTACTTAAAATAAGATCATTTCAAATTTTACCTAAAAATTAAGAATTTGAAATTCTCCATGTTTTTCTTATATTTTCAACTTATCTTAACTCGTTTCAGCAGAGTCAATCTAACTCGACCTAGATTAACATGACCTAGCTCGAACTCAACTCATCTTAACTTGGTTCGAATAAATTGAATATGTTATGACTATCATTAAGCTATCATGACTCAACTACTTTTGATCTAGTTCATCTTATATAGACTTGATCTAACTTATCTTGGTTCAATTCAACCCATCTTGACTTGACTTATTCTAACATAATCTAACTCAATCATTAGGTTCAATCCAACTAGTCAAAGTAGGTTTGGCTCACCTCGACCCAATTTATCCCAACTTGACTCTCGTCTTGATATGACTCGATTCATTTTAATTTGAATGCTCTTCACCCGACATATATTGTTTTGACTTGACTTAACCTATCTAATATTGGTTTGGCCTATTCACTTACAACCTGATTTGATCCATCTAGACCTAGTTCAACTTGACATGGTCTAATTCGTTTTGACCCAATTTGACTCATCCTAACAAAATCCAACATGACCTGATTTGTTCTAACATATTAGTCTAACTCTACTTTACTCAACCTTTTTTACCTGGTACAATTTGTCTTAATCAGACCATATCTTACTGATTTAATTTATCCCAATATCATTTGACTTGATCTAATTTGTCATGGTCCGTCTCGGTCCTATCTTACTCATGTGAATAAGGATAAAATAATATAAGTTAAACATAATTCACAAAATAGTAATAATAATTTTTATATTTGATAGTAATTAAAATACTATATCCAAATAAGAAAATTAAATTTCAATAAATTTAAATTGTCTTATCCAAACAAATTATTTGAAAAATCAAACCATTTTAAATAGAAGGAATTCACATTTAATATATTTAAATTTTCTAAAAATTACAGATACCTTATCCAAAAACAACATAAAAGTTAATTTACTCATCAAATTCAATATAAAAATTAATTTGAGAATATTAATGTCGAATTTCAACTTAATACTAATTAAAAGCAAATAATTTGATTTAAGAGATACATAAGTCATATTTCCATGATTGATATAGATTCTCTTAAAAATTCTTGTGATAAATATCTATTAAAACAAACTATGATTAAGAAGAGTTATAAACTCTAATACCATATCCGATTTTAATATAATAGAGAACAAAGTATAGCAATAGATATATAAATTAGAGCAAACAATATTAGACTTTTTCCAATACCTCTCTTAACCAATGTCTATTACAATACAAAATAACTAGGAAGAATTATATACATATTATAAGTTGAAATATGATAATTATCTTGATGAGTGGTTTTTAATTTTTTGTAAGTATATTTTCTTTCAGAAAAGTAAAAATTGAAAGTATTAATTAAATAAAGGAATGATATTATTATAAAAGGAAAGTAAAAATATGTTGTGGGATAGAAGATACAACCCTGATGTTGATTTGGTATCACAAAAAGTTGGAAGGCGTAGAATGCTTGAGTTGATGAAGGAAAGTAGTAGAATTGTGAAGAGTGATTTAACCGTGATGTGTAACGAATATGTTTTCCCTTGGGACAATTCTATTATGTACACCCAAATTAAAGGACAATAATGGAGATATTTAAGGCCACAGTTATTGACCCAAATGCCTCTCTCTAATAACCCTCACCCAAAACCTTCTCTAACAATTAAAAAACATCCAATCACCGTGGAGAGAGACAATCAATGCAAATATATATCATATTTTTTGAATAAAAATTTTGTTTTTAAGTATATACGTATGTAAAATTTAATATTGTATTAATTACTTGTTTATCTATTTAATTATATTTTTTTTAGAAAAAGAAGAGATAATAAGTATAGAATGATAAAATGGTCAATCCGTCCTATTTTAACTCGGTCTAAGTACGCTTAAAAGCAGGATAACACGGGTTGATCAGTTATAACCGGTTGGACTATAGACAAAGGAAGAGACAAAAAGCTTAGCGAGACCAATTTATCAAAATTTACTTTTCTTTTAAAATAATAAAATAAAAATTATTAATTATATATAAATATAACATATATAAAATTTAAGAGAGGACCATGACTCTTGCAAGTTTCTCATTGTTCCACCTTTTTTTTTATCGGCAATAAAGAATAAAATTAATGGAAGTACAAAAGGATACTTCAACCCATATACATCAAAAAGAAATAAAATTAACGAAAGAGCAAAAACATGTTGAGTTTAGCGCTATTCAGCCCACTAAATTCCATGAACACAATTTCGATGGCCCCAACATTATGAAATGAAACTAATAGATGGATCTAATGATCCTCGGATGCTCCTGCCCTCCGTCACCTTGTAAAGATTCTCATCATTATATTAGAGTTTCATGCTTTAACCTGCTAAAATATATATCAATCATCACATATTAAAAAGAATCTATATAGTAATTAGTCTCATGCATCTTATTGGTTCATAGAACCAGTTTAAGTTTGGTATACTCACTCCATCCTAGTTTCTAACACACCAAACTATGAATTTTGCGCTTGCTTTACTGAATCTTACTTCTGCGTCAAATTTCTCATTTTTAAAAATGCACTTATTCCTCTAAGACCAAATCTCGTATACCACTGCTACCCATAGTCTTTTTCACAACATATTTCCTTTTACTCCTAGTCCTCCTAATACGAAACTTTCTAGGTTTACTTTCGCCTCCCAATGGCACACATAACTAATTCTCACCCATCTTAAACACTTGTCCCAAATCTCACTGGTCACTTTACATTTAAAAAATAGATGGCTAGATGTTTCGTCCTTGTTTCCACATAAAGCACATTTCAGATCGCATATAGCAACCCCTCTCCTAACTAGATTCACCATAGTAGGGATCCTATCCTGAAGAATTCTCCACCCTATAGTCATGGCCTTTGGGATCCCCTTAATTTTCCAGTACCATTTGAAGATCGTTTCGTTCTCCTCGCAAGTTACATTGGATAGAAGCTTGTACACTTCTTTGACAGTATATCCTTTATCATTGTTCTGGTCTCATCGCCATGTATCTTCTGTATCCTTGTAAATTGTTATGCCCTGGATCATACTTAGCATTTCCTCTTCCATTTCTTTCTCTCATTCAAACCGTTGTCTTCTCCAATTGACTCTCCATTCCCATTTATTGTCAATCCACTCACCCTGTTCTGATATCACCCCTTCCTTGTTCACTCCTATTTGTTTCAACCGTGGGAACAAGCTACCTAAGCTTTGTTCCCCGACCCAAACATCATCCCAGAACCTAATTTTCTCCCCATTTCCTATCTTCCATTTTACAAATTTATCAAACCAAGTTCTACCAACGTTATCTTTATTTTTCTTTTTATATCTAGCCACCATTTTGACTCCTTCTTAATGTTTTCTGGTTCATCTAATGCTCTCCAAGACCCATATATATTTGGCTTTTATTACTTCCTTCCATAATCCTTTTTGTTCGACACCTAGCCTCCATTTCCATTTTGTTAGCAGAGTTTCGTTCATCCTCTGAATATCATTCACCCCTAACCCTCCATCCTCCTTTCTTCTACATATTTTTTGTCATTTAACCCACGCTATTTTTTTTCCCTTCTTTACCCCACCCTTCTTTACACGTCATAACTCATCCCACTAAAAAAGGATTGAAGAACTAGTGAATTAGTCCGTTAATATTTTTTTATATAAAATTATTTTATATAAATTTTTTTAAAAAAAATACACCTTACTACTAAAATATTAGTTATTTTTTACAAATTTTCTTGTAAAAAATTATTTAAATTTATAAAAAATTTATTTCTTACAATTTTTATAAAATGTTTATAAAAATATTCCCATGAGATTTAACCGTGGTGTGTAACGAATATGTTTCCCTTGGGACAATTCTATTATGTACACCCAAATTAAAGGACAATAATGGAGATATTTAAGGCCACAGTTATGCCTCTCTCTAATAACCCTCACCCAAAACCTTCTCTAACAATTAAAAAACATCCAATCAAGGTGGAGAGTGACAATCAATGCAAATATATATCATATATTTTGAATAAAAATTTTGTTTCTAAGTATATACCTATGTAAAATTTAATATTGTATTAATTACTTTTTTACCTATTTAATTATATTTTAAAAAAAAGAGATAATAAATATAGAATGGTAAAATGTCAATCAGTCATATTTTAACTCATCTCTAGTCCCTAGTCCGCTTAAAGCAGGGTAACACAGGTTGATCCGCTATAACCAGTTGGACCACAGACAAAGGAAGAGACAAAAAGCCTAGGAGACCCATTTATCAAAATTTACTTTTCTTTGAAAATAATAAAATAAAAATTATTAATTATATATAAATATAACATATATAAAATTTAAGAGAGGACCATGACTCTTATAAGTTTCTCATCGTTCCACTCTTAGTTACACATCATAATTCGTCGCTAAAAAGAGGATGGAAGAACTAGTGAATTAGTCCGTTAATATTTTTTAAAATGGACCATCGAATCAAACTGCTTCAGCCTTTAACTCATCGGGTTGATAGGCTAAGTGGAACGAGTCAAAATGATTGATGAATTAAAACTATTAACTTATCTCATTATTTTTTAGTAGCGAACTAGCGTGCAATCCATCGTACCGTCAGATCTATCTCATTTTATCATCTATCTAGTTAATTAAAATTATTCTAGTTAGAAAGAGAATATTAAGATGAGAAGAATAATGAAAATTAATGTTTATTTTAGGATACATAATCTTATCTTAAACTTTATATATTTTGAAAGGATAAAATATATGTTTTTATAATAAAATCAAGATATAAACTTTTTTTTTCACTTTAGCAAATTAAATGAAAAGAACTTTTATAAAAATTAGTATGTAAATTCAATTCATTTTATTTATATATCATTCTAAAGTTTATTTCATGATATGTTTAGTATCTAAGGGAACAAAACTGTCGAAGGATTTTGGGTAACTATAGAAAAAGTATTATCCATTTGGTCCAATCAAAATATGTTAGAATTATGGGTCAAATATGTATTATCTTTTTTTTATTCTACTGAAAAATATGATTAATCGTTGTTAATTTTAGTTAGCTTTTTTTATTCACAACTCTATTTTGTCTAAGTCAACTTTCCACTAAATAAGGGAAGTTTTAAGGTTAATGTCGTTTTATGATAAAAATCAAATTGTAACTCTGAGTGTTTAAATAACCAAAACAAGATTATGGGTCTATATTATTGTTGTCATGATTGAATTGAAATAATAATAATAATAATAATAGTAATAATAGTGATAATGGTGGCATACTAATATATATGAGTGAATAATAATTAGTAACACAATGATGTTAGTGGTGGGCAAAATGGTAATTAAGAAGTTGAAGGAGAGAAGTGGAAGATTACAGAGAAAGAGCATGGTGATATGTGGTGGAACTTTGAACACACTTCAAAACATATAAATTATGTTTTGATTCAGATGAACCCTAGAGAACAACACATGGTTGGACGTGGACATGCCATGCACCATTTTCAACACAAATGACAAAACGTACTTTGGAATGAAAGTTCAATATCTGAGTGGATCAATCATTTTATTGTCAACTTAATCTTCTTCACTTCTTTCAACTCTCTCACTTCCTGTAACCAGCTTAAGGTGGTTGGATGTCCACAAGACACGCTGCTTTCACAACAATTTTTCTTTATTTATTACCTAATTATTAACTTATCACGTTTCTTTATAAATAATAATTTTTTTATGTTGAATTTTTTTTCTTTAACTCAGATTATTTATATGATTTAACTACTCCTTACATTGTCTTTGTATTTTGTCAATTAGATGGCTTTCAAGTGTTAACGCAAACCATGTTTTTTCTCAACCACCTTACATTTCCATCAGTTTATAGGAGATAGAAAAAATGAGAATTGATGAATTCAAAATCAAAATTACAGGACTATAATTATGATCTGAGATTGAAATTGTATCAGAAATTAATATTTTTAGCATTAGTATTAACTATGGAGGAGAGGAAGAAGTAGAAGAACAATGAAAACTGTTAAAATGGATCTTATAACAAAGATTTGACATTTAAATAAGCATTGATGCGTATGTGGCTCCATGGTTAGTTGGTTCGTGTTGTATTTGTACGTTAATGGTACACATCCATGTCAAATTAAAGTGCAATTATTGTTACTTTTTTCAATATCAAGGGAGAGATAGACGTTTGAAATTTTGGTCAGATTTATTAAACAAGCTTGAAATAAGAAAATAAGATTTTTATTTTAATTAGTAGAAACTTCCTTTTATTAGGATTTCTAATTTTTTAAAATATTCATGTATAAGTTAAATTTATTTTATAAAACAATCTTTCTTTTTAAGAAATATTTATGAAAAAAAAAAAATTAAATTGGCTTGGTGTATTTGGCAGGGTTGGCTCAAGCCACCACTTTTGCGGCGATTTTAAGAATTTAATTATAATGTGCAATTAAGTGTTTGTAATTTTTTATTTTGACATTAAACCTCCCCCAAAATTTTTCATTAGGCCTCAATATTCTTAAACACAACCCTGATGACTGGATATCAAATGAACCTGAAGATAAATATTGCACAACGTGGAATGGATCGTAAATTTGCTTTTGCTCAACAAATTGGCTCTTAGATGAGTACACTGTAATTATAGACAATTAGTTTGGTTGACATATCTGCCACTTCATTCCCCTTATTTTTCGTAAGTGTAAATGATAAACAAGAAAGATAACTAAAACTGGTAAGAACTTTGAGTCTGAAACATACAACAAAAGTTAATCTAAAAACATATTTACTTGTTAAACATATTAAGATAGAAATTCTCGTATACGGACAGGCCTTTTGACTGCATTAGTAAAGCCCTGCAAAGAAATGATTAAGTCAAAATAAGCATTCTGTTTTCTTGCAAGTTAAAATAAAGGACAGTATATTTTTGGTAAAAATGCATGAATAGATATCAAAATAACTGTTTAAAAACAGGGGACCAATTGCTAGACTCGTCCTATTTTTAGGCAAACTTATCATTGCACCAAAAGTAGAAGTAGTAAAATTCGTATCAGTTACTAACAAGTTTAACATAGTGCTCTAATCAGTGTTTTAGAATTTGTTGGATCGGACTATTTCAAAACAACCAGACTCCACTCTGATCCAGGGCAAACCTTAAAACCGCTCAAAATCAGCAGAGAATGAGACAAGTTTTGAAATAATTGGTTTGTTTATCTGCAATACTAAATTAGGTCAAACGCGAGAGTGAAGCACATTCTTTACCATAAAATTTAAACACTAAACTATCTTAAAAAGGGAAAAGCATAACAAACAAACAAGGTTGGTTGTGAATGTGAATACAATTCTATTTGGAAATTTGCCATATATCTTAGGGAGAGTATAATAGAACACCAATTGATAAAGTAATAAGAATGCAGCCAATACACTTGCTGTCCAGAGACAAAAGTCTCCTAAGACAATATTCTCTGTCCTCAAAATGCAAGCAACTTGACTATTTATAATTACAAAACCTTCTACAAAGTATATACTCCTCCTCGTGACTACTCCTTATGCATGATCCCTATCATGCAGTTTCTAATGCAGAACCACTCTCAAATAGATTTGCTACGAGATATATACTCCTAAGTCCTAATATAAATAATTGTCAGCGATTATTTTCTATGCATAACTTCCATCCTGCAATTTCTACCATAGAACATTTTTCTAATATATTTACTATTACAAAACCCGTTATTTTCTATCACGTATTCTCCTAAAAATTAAATACCCCCAATCCATTAATGGGACCAAATTGGATCTTAGATCCAATCATTACTTCCTGCTGAAAATTCACCCTTGTCCCCATATCCCAGGTGAATCTAACTCCAAATCCAAAGAGATACTAGAGTTTAGTTGGCAAAGTCATCTACTCCCCTATCACTACACCTAACATTTCTTTTGCAGATGGGGAAGTTAGTTTATGCAAACTGATCAAAATAATCACTGAAATGCAATCAGATATATTAAAAGGTTCCAGGTCAGGGATTGTGTATTATGTTCAAGGAGATACTTAGGTAATTGGATATTATGATGCAAAATGGGCAGGATCCCTTACTAATTAGCACTGTACTACAGGGTACTATGAAACCGTTGGATGAGTTGTTAGTTCTATGAAACCAAGAAACAAAATGTAGTTGTTTGATCCAATGCTGAAGCAACATGGCCTTGACTACTTGTGAATTTGTGGGGATCAAACAACTTCAAGAGTTAAAGTTTTTCAAAGTTCAGACAATGAGGCATAATTGTGATGGCTAAGCAGCCTTTACATAGCCTCTAACCCAGTGTTTCATGCATGATGGCTAAACCTTTCCTTTTATCCCTCTCTTGTACTCTTTTGCTACTGAGTGCAGTACTTAATCAAGCATTTTCAGTCATTTAAATTTTCAAGTGTTTTCATTCGAATATACTCCTAATAATTAATGCCACTACTCCATTATTGGAACTAACTTGGATCTTACTTCCTGTTCAGATTTGATGAAGATTTGCAGAGATTTTATTCATTATCATTATTATTATTCTTGCATTATTACCATTTTTATCTTTACATTAAATGTCGGATTGTGTCATCCCTATAATCAAGGGATTCTCTCCTTCTGTATTGATTTCTGATTTGTGTAAATAAAGGGCCTGAGGACTATTTCTCCTCAAGCTTTTCAGCAACTCAGTCTTGTTCCACCGGAGCATATGATTTTCCACATAGCATATGTTCCATGTGTGCCATATTTCCAGATTGTAATGATCAACAAGAAAATCATGCAAGAACTAGTACAATTTACTTTCACCATCACTACCAACGACAATAATTAACGTATCAACGAATCAACTATTGCTACTAACTTAAATCATTGCTCCGTTATGCTTAAAAGTAGTGAAACTACATGCAATGATTTTGCAAATATGTTGCTCTTAACATATCCAAAGCCCTAGGATGAATGCCTTTAAGTTCACAACAACGTAATTATTAATTAAATGCAATCACATTTTATTTTTCTGTCAAGTGCCACCTAAATCCATTTTCATTCACTACTAAAGAAATAGTGTGTACCTCGTTAAATTTAAATAGTAAAGGGTATCGATCTTTCTCCAAGGTAGCTTCTTCCGGTAAAGATCTGTCATCACTTTGTAAGCCCTTAACATTTACCTTTTTAAACCTGCAATCGAAGCAAAGAAAGATTATCTGCAGTAAATAATGAATACATAATGACAAATAGTCATCCAAAAATCAGTATAATTGTTAAAAGTCACACATCGCCTACCTCATGTCATTTGGTATGGTTTAAATACATGTTAGACTACTTCACATATTGCCAATTGGTTTTATGTTGGAACCTTAACATGGTATCAGAGTCAAAGCCTAACATCATTCCAGTTATTATGGGCCAAAAGTTGCCCTTTAGTTGGGTCAAAAGTACCATTTGCCTAGTCTGGCAAGCTTCGTTGGCGGGGGTGTGTTGAAAGTCCCACATCGCCTACCTCATGTCATTTGGTATGGTTTAAATATATGTTAGGCTACTCCACGTATTGCCAATTGGTTTTATATTAGAACCTTAACAATAATAAAAACATCCAAGTGGGAACATTACATAAATCAAGAGACACCGTTAAAACCCTTTATGATTTATAGCAATTAGTTGAAGAGGAGATTTATTTTTTTTCCATGAAGCATTGTGTCTTTGCCAGATTTATCAAAGTCAAATAAAAATCAAAGAAATAACCAGTAATTAAAATAACTTTGATCCAGCATTGATGTAGCTGCCCAACAATCAATATTTTCAAGAGACAAAAATATAGTGATACACTATGACCATCTAGAATATAAAATCATGTGCTCTCATACTAAATCTGACAAGATATAGGTGAGAAAATGTATAATTTTCAAGAGTCATGATGTTGAGTAACTGTTGGCAGATTAGACGAAAGAGATTTATTGCACTGAACCTACCTGGAATAAGGACTTTTGAGTGCACGATTTCTCCTAATCAACCAATTACAACTCCAAAACTGTTTTTCCCTCCTATATTTTTCTATTTTACAACAGTTGTAACAACATCAACCAAGTAACTTCCCCAAAGAAGCTTCACCCAGTTAAAGAACCACTTTGCATTGAGCTCTTTTCTGTTCTTAGTATACAAATTTTTAATATGATGTCTGACATGATTTTATTATGTACATCAAAGTTGATTTAAGATATGCTGGAAATACTTTTTAGGGACGGAAATCAATACCATGCAAGGCCAGGCAATGTATCAATCTAGTTATTCAAATTTATTAAGGAATAATATTTTGAGGAAAGCCTGACTTCAGCTAGGATGCATTTTAAATAGACAAAATAAGTTTCCAATTGAAGGCACTTAAATAATAAGTTATCCAAATTAGAAGCTGTTATTATAATACATGGATTAGTGTAGCAAGCATGATTCTCATATATCGTTATTCACTTTCAGAAGTAATAATTGATATAAAAAAGGTAGTTTTACTTTATTATGATAGCAACTGACACAAGACAGGAATGCTGAGGAAGAATCACCTGTCAAAGAAACTGGAAGAACTTCTAGTTGGTTTTTTCATATTTCCCGTGTTTAGTAGTTTCCCACTATTTGTCGCACTTGAACTTTTATCGGTATTCAAGTTTGATGAAACTATTGTGGGATTTGTATTTAATTGCCTTGCTACAACATTAACCTGATTTTCATTAGTTTTCATATCAACTGCAGTTGTATAATTGGTTTTGGGTAACGGGATTTTGTTAGTTCCTGTCTCAATGACTCCATGCCCTCCATTTGCTAAAGCCCCAGTTTTGTCAATACCAACTTGTAAAATCCTACGCTTTTCAACCTGTAACGTGTAAGATAGTGGGTCATAAATACAAGTGAAAAAATGGTATGGACATCCCTAACATAACTATCAAATTTTGAATGAATCAATTTGAAGATTAACGCTATTAGAGAAATAAGCCATTTATATCTGACATAGTGATACGGTTATTCTAAAAAAATGGACGTACAATGAGTGCAATACACATAATAAAAAAAGTATAAAAGTTAAAATAATAATAATAATAATAATAATAAAGATATAATTGCAATTGTGCAAATTCAAATTAAAAACACATTTCTTAGACATGGTCAAAATAAATAATTATAAAACATTTTCATCATATTCTTTACACATATGAATAACACCATCAAACTTGTTACTTTTTTAAATAATTCATAAAGAGAACAATTTCCATCTTTGGTTATATTACACATATATTTCTTCTTCTATTAGATATATATGCATTTAAAATGGGTGGGCACTTTATTAATATATCAGTGAAGTATCCAAAAATATTGCATGAAAAATAAAAGTATCAATGTTTCATAGGTTTGGATACTTCATTGAAGTATCCGAGGGCATTGGTATTATATATTAGATATGGGATATGTGAAACAAATTGAACTAGCATTGCTTCATAGATGATAACATCCCATCTGGCTAATAAAAAACAATTTAAGGTCTACAAGCACTCTCAGGGATTGAATTAAAATAAAACTAAAATATTTCTGCCATAATATTAAAAAAATAATTAAACAATATATGTGAATAAGATTTGCAAAGTCAAATTATGGATCAGTTTGTTTAAACTTAAACCAAGTGTTTCTTGCATAAGCAATTAAAAAAAAATCACTTACATGAGAAGCAGAGAGAATTTGTTTCTTAAAAGAACCAGCAAACTAATATTTAAAATAAACAGATTAGACAAACACATAGAAAAATATAAATCTTCTTATTTTATTAAAAAAAGCTTTTATTTATTTTTTAAAATAAGCACAAACAAAACGCAACCAGTATTTGACTTTCAAATTTCATTTTCATTGTTTCAAACTTGAACCTACAAGCAAAACTAATTGTTTACCTTTCAGTCACAAAGCAATTAATTATATATAAATAAGCATAATCATTGGTCAACAAACATATTTTTATATATAAATAAGGAGTTATACAAGAGAGGAGACAAAACAGAAAGTTTGAATATCCTCCTTAAATAGGGAAGGATGGGAAAAATATATAACTAAACTAAAAGGTCAAATTAAGGAAATCTAACCTCGTGTACCAAAATCTGCTTCATAGCTACAGAAAGAACGTAATGGTTTGAAGTATAATCCTGCACAAATGCATTCAATAGAATAGATATTAATATCTGGCTGAGATTCTTATACTTCAATGAAAGAAATATGACTGATGATCCAAAGTCCAAACCTTGAAATTTATAAAGTCACTGATAGGAGGCACAAGAGACAGTGTCAAACCATCTGCTACTTCACACTTCAGGGTTTGAGGCAGTATATCTGATTTCACAGTCTTATATGTTATAGCGTATGATACCATTTTGCTAACTAATTGAGTAAGATCATTCTTCTCCTTATCTGATAGTAATTGTAATGCCACCTAAAGAAAAAAGAAAACCATATCAAAAAAGAGGAAAAAAAAAAATAGTGTAACTGGAGCTGAACCAAGCTAATATGAGTCAGTTTAGCTATCAGACACCAAGTCCTTTACAGGAAACATTGGATTAAAAATCAAAGATCTGCTCTTGATACATATGAAATTTATTAATGAAAACAAGGGAAACAAAAATACAAGAGCCATAGACAAAATAGAATTAAAGAAAGAAAACATAACAATGCAGGAACTTCATAAACAAAACTGCAAAAACAGACTTACAGTAACTGTTGCACGGCTGTAAACTTAGAGATTGGGGATTTATAGGTTCTAGGGATTAAATCGAACTGAACTAGGGTTTTATTTGAACTGAATTCAATAATAAATAATAAGACAAAGGACGTCCATCATTCTTTATCATAAAACTTCCTTTCTCCTAAGAATCTCAACAAAATTATTTTATCGAAAACAACAGTCTGTCTTTGCATTACTCAAGCAACAATAGAGGAGGAAGACAAGGAGAGAAAATTGATTGGATAACAAAACTATATTCAAATAGAATTAGTACATCACCGGTCTTATAGTTGGTGGGGACAGAATATGTAACAATGGAGAAATTAAGTCTTCAACAAAGGAACTAGTTGATAAATGCCTTGCAATTTGCGGGGGGATTTTGTGGTGCCAGGTATTCAAAATGTCCATCTTTTCCATCATCATTGTACGATATCTGAACATCATTAGAAAACTTCGTTTTGTAAGAAAGTACATTTTAAAATTTATTCTAAACACACTATCACATGAACAAGATATACCTCTGATGTGACTTTGGCCACTCAATGTTTGGTTTCTGAACTTGAGATACTATCTGATGTACAGTAATTGGTACTAGGGGCAAATATACTGATGAAAGAAAAGATAAAGAAACAAGAGTGAGATTTAACTTGTTAAAAAATTAAAGTGGGTAAATTATCTTCTTACCATAAAGGGGCATCTGTTGTGTATGCATTATATACTGATGCAATAGATCATAAACTCCAAGATTGTTGAAGCACTTGACCTTCAAACAGATATCGAACAAAATTTTCAATGATTCAAAAGAATCAGTGAGTGAATCCAGGAAATCAGTTGGTTTTCATTAATGCTTACAGTTTTCTGCATCATTGGGTCATGATAATTGAGCCGCAAAACATTTTCATGAATTCCATCAAGAATCAAGTCACTATCACCACTGCACATTAATATTCCCATTTTATGATGAAGATTTATATTTGATCGATAGATGAAGAAAGGAGTAAGACAGTAAAATATGGCCCACCGGTTTGACACAAGGGAGTACAATGAGTCAAATTCAAAGGACTTCCCTCTCTGAGAGTTTCTTTCCATCTTTTTTGTTCTTCGCTTATAGAAAATCTACACAAAGAATACCAATCAACGGTAAATTTAAAGTTATTAGTTACCTTACTGGGTAAATAGACAAATTTAAAAGAGGTGTGAGTATTACCTCTTTCCAGATGTCTAGAACATTCTTTGACTTGTCCTTCTGGCCAACTACTTGAGAACCAATATCAAACTGTGAACAAGTAAAACAAGTGAAAATTAATCGAGCATCTAATGAGGGAAACAAATTTTCTTCACTCAAACAAAATGTACTCCATATTTTGAAGTGAACGGCCATAAAGCCACAAATAGATTGTGATATTAATTATAGGACCAAAAAGAGACAGGATTCTGATATATATTCCCTTCCTTTATAATACAACACAAAATGATGCAAGAAATATAAGACTGAAAAAACTTGCAAACCGTTAACAGTTGTACTGACTGAGTGAGGTTGTTAATTCTAAGGTGCTTCTGGAATGAGATCAAACTTATGCCACGCTTGACACTGAACAAGCATTCTGCCACCACAGCCCACGGAATGCCCTGTAAACCGGCTTCTATTGAAATCTCCACAATTATCTATAAGAAGTCTCATATTACCTTCCTCATGATGTTATATGATATGATTTTAAATAACTTAGACTACTCTATATATTACTAATTGGTTTTATGTTAAAACCTTATCATAGTATCTGAGCCAAAACCTAACTTCTTTCCGATTGTTATCTTGGGCCAAGAGTTGCCCTTTCGATGTGGATCAGAAGTACCTTTTGTCTGTTCCGACAGACTTGTTGCAGGGTGCGTGTTGGAAGTCACATATTGTTTGCCTCATATAATATGGTACGATTTAAATAACTATTAGGCTACTCCACATATTGTCAATTGGTTTAATGTTGGAACCTTAACATTACCAAAAGGCTAGTAATAGAGATTTGATGGCCTTAAGTAAAGTGGTTAGGCAAGATGTGCTTGAAGAGGGATGTAAGAGGATGATTCACATGCTGATGATAAGGAAGGGGTTGTAAAAACATAATATATACAAAATATATTTTTGTATCTTCATATTTATTTTTCTAGATTTTCTTATTTCCATTTTATATGTAAAAGCAAAACTTGAGATTGAAATTTTTCACACAATTAATACAAAGGTCATTTGTTCTCAACATACCACCATAGATCTTGACTTTGTTCGCTCCCGTTACTAAATATCAATTGGTTCCTATATGCTCCTCGGCTATGGGTTTTTGAACAGGCTAGGGATTGAGTTAGATCATATTAGAATTTACACCTACAACCTAACTCAACCCTATAAATCCAACTTGTTATGTGAGGACTACCTAATCTTTGTATGTGTTATTTAAATCATATCTCTAGTTAATGTAATACTAAGTCATCACCCCTGAGGCTGCAATTAAGGCAGCCTCTAAGGCCACTATAAGGTAAAGCTAGAGATGACTGCAATAAAGTTAGCAACGTTTCCATCAAGTGAGGACTGCTCAAGTTTTTAATGTGTTACCTGCGCTGAACAAGCATTTAATCCCACAAGCTTGAAGCCAAAGCTTTTTACCATATGTGACAGGTGCTTTCACCCCTCCCTCACTTTGTTGTAAATGATACACTTGTTCATAGAACATTATAGTGTGATGCTGCAATGGCCACTTAGTGGGATTTGGTTAGTTTTTTAATAGCTCCTTGTAACTTTCTTCAGCATCGTCAAAAGTGACTCGCAAAAGCCCCATAGATGGCGGACTTTCTGATGAAGAATCATGAATGGATGAAAATTTCCTAGATTCCAAATTAGACCTCGTTATTAGAAAGTGATGTTAAGCTTAACTCAATCATATAAAATTCGTTCTAAGGTGAGAGTTGTCTTCACTTGTATACCATATTTTCAAACTATCTCTAATTTATGAGGACTGGGGGTTTTTCCAATCCTCTTGAATAAATCAACTAGTATATCATAGTTTGGTCCAAAATTCTAAAGCACAAACTCCCTAGGATTGTTTTGCTAAGCCAAAACTAATCAGTAAATGTGAGAAGACTTCTTGAAGTCATTGAAGAAAGTACCAACATAGTTGCTAGATATTGCATACTAGGGCATAACTAGAAAATGACTGTCAATTCCCCACATTTTTTAGAAGTATAACCGAACCATAAATGGCCCATGTTAGTGTGCACTCATCCAAAGATGATTATGATATATTAGCAGAAAAGACAGGGAATCAATTGTCCTTTGCTGGTGAGCCCACAAGTAGGCAATATCTAATAAATATGCATGCTGCTTTCTTGGGTGGCTTAAGGGGAGCTTCACACACTTATGGATCAGTCCAGGTTCGGAAAAACAGTCTTAGGACATTTATGCATAAGAATGTTGGACCAAACAATGATACACTAGTTGATTTATTCAATCATTGCAATTTGACATTATAATATTCAGTTAATCAACTCACAAATGGAGGAGGGAGGGTATGACATCACTGGTCACATTTGGTAAAAAGCCTTGGCTTGAAGCTTATGAGATCAAATGCTTTGTACTATGAAGGTAACATATTAATAAAACTTATAAAGCTTGAGCAGTTCTTTCCTCCCTGAAAGCTACCTTAATTGCAGGCACCGCTAGCTCACCTTAACGGGGCCTCTTTCTAAGTTGTCCTAATTGTAGCCACAATCTATTTAGGTGTCTATATCTTTGAAATCTTGTTCTCCCTCACATGTTTTTGAAGCAGAAAATGGGAACACATGTAAATTGTTTTTCTTCTCTAACTTATTTTTTGTGTTACAGACAATGTCTCACATGTAAGACGTAGTTAATTCTCTTTCTACTTGAATTCAATTTCGCACTTGAATCGCAACTCTAGTATAGCAGATTCTCTACTCTCACTTTAAACTACACACTGCCACTATTGTCACACCCACTTCCGAAACATTCTAAAAAATCCATCAAATAGATTTAATACTTGAATATGTAAAACAATTTAACCAAAAAAATAGAATCAAGCAGCTCCTTCATCTCATTCTATCTCTAATGCTATTATCTAATAGATTGTTATGTAGGCTGGCTCGTAGATACATGGGAAGTATACTTGTACTTACTACTATAAACTAAACATACACATTAGTTAGAAGCCTAAGTTTAAGTAAGGCGTCCCCCTTGAGAATTCTGTCTCATGTTTTTCTTTCACAAAGTATAAGATCGAATGTGTTACCTGAGTACTCTAATAACTGAAATTTGAATTTGTAAAGTTCACAAATGGTAGAGTTATAAAAGTCCAAATTATATTACACAAGCTTTCTTACAATAAGGTGGTTCTCGGGAATAAGCTGAGATACTAAGGAAAATGTAGATGTTGGGGATCCCACATCAGCTAGAAATATGGCCAAATAATAACATATAAGTAAAAGCAAATCTCACCTTAAAAACTAGTTTTGTGAAATCTAGTTAAACGTAAAATCCACCTTCCAAAATGGTATCAAAGTCTATCCTAACCAGGTTTGTTAGGTTATTATGTCACCTTCTATAGAAACACCCACAATATCTAGTCCCCCACTTGAGATGCCCAGTTCTTGGCTTCAGGAATGTGTTCTAGATCCCATATCGGTTATAGATATGGTCAAATTGTAGTATATAAGGAGATGCAAATCTCACCTTACAAACCAATTTTATGATGTTGAGTTAATATCCACTTTCTAAGAGTAAATTTTATGAATAATCAACATCATCCAATTCTAGAAATTAGTAAATCTTAGTACACATAAACGGAATAACCAATCGGTAATAAGTATTAAAAAAGTAACATGTTTCTTTAACTTATTCAAATGTTTTCAAAGCATGAAATTAGGGAGCTGCTATTCAATTGTACAAGAAATAAATACAACAAATCCTATATGAATTCACGAGTGTTAAAATTTCTTCAAAACTTCTGGATCAATGCTGAAGTCTTACCATGTTGAGGACTTCTTTCTTCTTGGAGAGAAATTGGAGAGTATTCAAGCATGATCTAATATCACATTCTGTAATGAAAAGGGAAACAAGAGAGCAAGAGAAGGCTTAAATGATTGGAAGATTATTTGAGAAATATAAAATCGAGCAGAAAAAGCAGCTTTAATTAACAAGGTGTCAAAACATCTAGACACACCACAAAATCAAATATCAGATTTAGCATGAATCAATCATTCAAGGTGTGACAAACATTATCCATACCAAATAAAGATTAATGCAGAAGTGGTAGAGCAGGAAATGGCAGTTCTCATTGCTGACATTGGAGAGGCTGAGAAGGTGGTTAAAAACGTGACCCATTATTAGGTAAAAAAAGACAAGTCAAATAAAAAAAGGAATAGTATGATGCGGCATAACCCTGGACATACTTTTGGAACCCAGTAATGTAAGTGGATGCCATCTCTCTTTATTTTGCATTGTATATTTCTTTAATTATTGTCATCTGTTATTGTGTCTCTCTAGGTTTAGCAGTGGATTCTGACTATATATATAGCTACTGTATACAGTAGCTTAGTACCTTTTTGTTCGTTTTCTACAACATACAAGCTTATCAATTCTATCTACTAAAAGGAGTGAAAAAAAAACTCTCCTGACACTGCTTTCGACTTTCCTCCCTCAACTTGAAGCAAAACATCAATGCATGCAAAAGTGTATGGGTACTGGGTAGAAACAAAATAATATTAACGATAAACATAAGAAAAATACCTGTATATTCTGCTAGAGCAGTGAGTGCAATTGCACTGGCTTTCATTCCCTCCTTGTTACATATGTACGTCAGCCTACAAAGATCATTTATGAAACTAAATGAACAGAGAAGACACAGCTAAACAAAAATAAAGTGGTCAAATATTCAGTCTTGCAACAATGAGTACTAATCCATAGAGTTCACAATTCATTCAAAGTTATATGTACAACCTCAATCCATATCTTGTTAATAATGTCTCAAGTGAAATTGTCTTGGAGGTGGCAATTCAATGCCAATAAAGGGCAAACCAGGCTGGCAACTAAATAAATATGACCTGTTTGAAATGTACTATAGAATAAGAAACATCAAAAAAATAGGGAGGCTAATAAAATCGTAAGAGCTAAAAGATGGGAAAAAATTGGGTGGTAAAACAGAAACCACATTCCTAACACAAGCAACAAGAGGTAGCATCATTAAACAAAAACCTTTTGTGAGTGGTACCATTGAGTAAGAATGCACATATGACAAATTAGACCCAAGAGCTTATGATGTTCAGCAGGTGGAAAGTGGATAAAACAAACACAAGCCAAATGGGTATAGATCAGTATAATCGGGATGAACTTGAAAGAGGTGACAGAAAGGTGACTGCTCCAGTGGAGGAAGTAGCAGTGATAGAACTATGAGTTGGGTGCACTTCAAGCTAACCCTATAATCAAAGGAAATTGGTGCACTTCAGGCAACCTTAAGAAGAACCGTGTCAAAAACAGTAAAGAAGAAATTCGGAAGCAGAACCCCGAAGATCAGGGGCTCTGATTCCAACTTGAGAAGAATTAATTTGAATGAAAGAAGATGTTTTTTTCTATTGAGTTAATCTAAAACAGTACATCAACATCTATATATAGAAAATCCTAACCCTAAATGAATAATTACAAAGAGATCTCTAGAATCTTCTTAACAACTTCTGACCACTTCTAACAATGCATTTAATATCTTACTATCAACATAAATCATAATGTAGATATAAACAGTTATTCAATCCGTAAGTAGCTAAAGCGGAGATTGCAATTAATTAAAATGTAAATAAACATTTCTTTATTAAAGTCAACTGTAGTTCAAGGTAAAGTAACATCTACACCACTGTGCTGCCAACTGAATCCATTCTACATCTTCCATTATGTAGAAAGTGTCGTATTGCCAAAACATATATTATCTTTTTTCCAGCTTTGTCCTTTCTCAAACCTAGTGCTTAATAAACATTCCTCTTTCATCTATTACCAAAAAAGTAGTCATTTAGTCCTATTCAACTTTGTTTTTCTAAAAGGTAGGATTTCCTTAATCCTTATGTGGCACACTAAAACAATATTTTAAAAGGGACTATTGTAGACTTGCCCCATGATAAATGGAACCAAAGAGTAATTAATCAAGTATGTCAACTAATGGAAAATAGAATAAGTAGGCACAGATATTATACGTAAAATTGAACCCTTTCTAGATAGGTATGAGGTATGAACTATTAATCATCACCTGTTCACCACACGACTAACTGTTGGTTGAACAAATATATGAACCCTGTCATGGACCAAAAGTTTGTTGTCAAGAAATCAGATTATATACACATCTAAATATACAAATAAAAATGCAAACAGGAAAGACATAAGCACTAGCTCAGGTAAATTAGTATTTAAGGATAAAGAATCAAAACTGTAACAAAAAGAAACCTCTCATCTGAAATTCAAGTAGTAAAAGGAAAATCCATCAAATAATAGTCTGACTAGACAAACAATCCCTTTACACATGGAAGCACTATAATGGGAAAAAGAGAAGCTTGATCAACAAATAATCAATCTTCTAGCACTTACCTAAACCAAATAACAAGGTAATTAAGGGAGGAAGTAACCCTTTAGGCTATCAATTTTTGGAAATTAGGAATTCCATTGATCCTTTTTGTATATTCATGATTGTACCCTAATCATTCATTGTGATTGCCCCCATCTTTCTCTTGCCAAAAGTAAAACAAAAAATAGCTCACTAATTGTTGGAACCAATTTCAATAAACTAGAAAATATATACAGAAATTCTACAAATGAAAGAAAAATAAAGGAATAAACTCTTTTCCAATCCTCCAATTTGTGACTGTTTTAAATAAATCCTTGTCTGTAACACTCGTCAATGCATTCCAGTTTTTCAAACAAAGGTGCGAAAGATTCTCAGAGGAACAGTTTAACCTTCCTAATAATCGGAAGAATAAGTTTGTATAAGGTGGGGGGCTCGGCTGATGGGAGTTGTTGCCAGTAAGCATACATGGAGCCAAAGCCAAAACATAAGCAATGTTGTTGGTAAAGTCATGGGCATTGGCCAACTGCAGGGGCACTCGTTTTGGCAATGTCTTGAACATGACTTGAAATCAAGTTCCAGTGGCTTAAGAACAAAAAATATGAGCATGAAGAAAATAATTTCATCTCTGTTATTTTATATAACCAAAGAGAATATATAGAAAGAAGGAAGGAAATGAAAAAGAAATAATACAAAAAGTATTCCTAAAATTAACTAGGAATGAGCCAAAAATAGAATAGTTGACAGCTATGATGTACAAATACAATACGAGTATCAGATACGATACATATCTGATATGGCAATTTGTCTTATATTAAAAATATAAGATACGACACGTTTAAGATATATATATATATATATATATATATATATATATATATATATATATATATATATATATATATATATATATATATAATTCATAAAAATATTATATATAATTATTAAATATTATTTAAATTGAACATATTAAATATATATATAACTTTAAAATAAAATTTAAATGTAAAAGTGTTGCACACAACAACTCACGCCGAAACACCCTAGAAGACACTGGAGCTGCTACACACATTAAAGAAAAGGAAATCAATCTCACATGTTAGAACACGCCAAAAAAATAGGAAAGTCTCATACTCGAAGACGAAGGGAGCGAGAGAAAACCAAGGAGAAACAAACGCGGGAACATATAAGAAACAAACCAGGAGGGAGCAAGAGAAAAATTAAGGAGAAACAAGCGGCAACAACAACATGAAACTATCAGCTCTTAGAATAATAAAATGTTGGAAAAGAGATACATATTTAAATAATTCAAATATGTTTTGATTAATTTAACAATAATAATAACAAAAAAATATTTGTTATTCTGTTTTTTTTTTTTCCATTCTTTTTCTATACGAATTTTTTAAGTATTAAGGTGAATTGGTATTGGATACATATCCAATACCAATACGTTGAGCTTGCCAACATATCGGTGCATCAGAGGTTGATAGTAATCCTTCCGATTAACGACATGTCATTATTCTCTTAAAACTTAGGGATTGATTTCCTACAAAAGTTTCCCATCAAAGTTTTCTCAGATAGCAACATAAGACTTTAGTGGCAGTTGTTGGGGTTGAATTTTGTTTTAAGGTAGTATAGAATATATAACACCTTCAAATAAACAAATTAGTTATATGAATCAGAAACTTACTTGGCTACCTGACGTAATGGTCTTAAGGCAGGTGCATATAGGTCATTACAAATGCAAATCACCTACATATTGACAATCAATATCATCATCACTGGAAATGAAGTGTCTAGAAAACAATACTAACAACATGAACATCAAAACATCCAAAACTCACAGGTCTTGAAAGTGAAGCTGTTTTTGAACCCTTTTTTGATGCCTTCTTTTCCAGTTGTCCTTTGCTCAGACTTTGTTTCCCCGCATCAGGCTTCCTTTCGGCAGAAATCTGCATGATTTTTTAAAATGGAGATTTATAATTTCCCATAACAAACTTTCATTAATGATCCCATGTAACTGTGATTATACTTTTCCCAGAACAAGGAGGCCTTAATACCAACTTCCCTTCACCCTATTAATTGTAAATATACCAGCATAATTTTATTTGGTTAGAAAAAGCTACAAATTTATGTTAAATATTTTTATGTTTCATTATAGTCAATTACAAGTAACACAACACAACAGAAAAGGAACTTTAGTCCTCTCAACCCAGGGAAATTTGTTGAAAAAATACAGTTCTATAATAAAATGCATACAAACAATATTTCAGATAGTCAGGCTGTTCAGATCCCAAAAGTCCAATTTACCCTCTCAAAAGTGTATATCTATTTCAAAAATCCAACAACACCAGAAAACTACATTCAGCTACATACATGTCCTCAAGCCTATCTGATGGGGACATGAGGTTCATATCACTATCACAACATGTCTAGTAAGATAATCTATGTTCTTGTATTGTACTTATTCATGAATGCGTGAAAAGTCAACAAACTATCAAATGAATTGTATTGGAACCGCAAAAAAAACAAGGAATAAAACTTGTTTGATTACTTTGATGGAATTGAGAACTTTGATAATGTTAAAGGAATCTTCAATATGACAACAATTAAGAAAATCTGCTTAGACAATACACCTTAGGAGACAGACCAACATTGGCATCTAGCACTAACCATCTTTAGAAGAACCTCCACAGCTCCCTTACCATCACCAAGAGCTCCATCAATTTCATCCACCACCTGAAATGAAAAAGGCAACCGATAAGCATTTTCACCTTCATGCACTGATAGAAAGATACAACATAAAACTAATCAAACGAAGAAAAAATACCAGACACTTTGGCCTTGAATCAGACAAGACAGAGTTCATCTGGACCACATCAAGAATTTTGGCTTCAATTGTTGATGTAGAACGATCATCACTGGCATTAATCTACAAAATTTAAACTCTTATTTGGTATACATTGAAATTATAGGAATTTAGGTAGAGCAGGAGAAAAGAGCGAGCAAGCTAATGAATAATTAGGAATTGGATATGATGTGATGTGATACGAAAGACAAGTATTGCCACTAACCCTATTTACGACAATGATGAAGCCACTCCTAAGAGATTATTATGATACTTTAAATATTCTAACATACAATAAGAACAAGAGAATATTTTCTAGATATCATAACACTCTCCTTCAACCTAAATCTTACAAAGCTTTAAGAATGTATAATTAAACACCTAAAAGAAAAAAAAAATCTACATATAGCACCGTGGCAATCAACAACTAACTGGAGACAAGACCAACGGATACTGGACTATAGACAATGGCTAAATTGAAACTGGGACAGAGACAGAAAACGTGAGTCATAGCCAACATAAATCATTAGTAGTATTATTCATCATCAGAAATAAGTCACCACATTTTTTTATTTTCCACAAATATCCTCCTTCCAATGCAATTTTGCTTGAGGTACAGTCAAGAACTAAATGTAGGAATATCTTTCAAAAGAGCTTTAAACATTGGTACACCACTTTGTGGGGAACTAACCCACTCTACTAAAGCAACCCCTGTTGGTAGTCACCACTGTTAAATAGCACATGTTAATAAAAGAATGCACATATAATCAAATTATACATAATTTATAGTTAAGTGTGTTAAGGTTCCAACATAAAACCAATTGGCAATATGTGGAGTAGCCTAACATGTATTTAAACCATACCAAATGATATGAGGTAGGCGATGTGGGACTTTCAACACACCCCTTCCAACGAAGCCTGCCGGACCAGGCAAAGGGTACTTTTGACCCAACTAAAGGGCAACTTTTGGCCCATGACAATAACCGGAAAGATGTTAGGCTTTGGCTCTGATACCATGTTAAGGTTCCAACATAAAACCAATTGGCAATATGTGGAGTAGCCTAACATGTATTTAAACCATACCAAATGATATGAGGTAGGCGATGTGGGACTTTCAACAAAGTGAAAATAGTTTTTCCATAATTCATACAATTACTAAAAAATTTATTCTAGGAATATTTTATAGTAAGAAAGAGAGTGTGTGAAAGAGAGTAAGGAAGTAAGGGATGAGAGAAAGATATAGTGGCAACAACAGCAACCAAACTTATGCCAACAGATGTGTGATAACATTGTAGATGACAAATATAGCTCAACACCATCAAGTAGTTCCACTAGTTCTCTCTGGCCTTATTCATGAAAAGGGATGGAAGAATCCCTACTATCAAATGAATACATAATTTATACACCAGCAAAGAAATAAATTCCATCATTAATTAAATAAAAAGTAAAAGAGATTACGGCTTGAAGACGCATGATTCTACATTTAAAATAATACAGAAAAATACCTCTACCACATGATATCCACAATGCCTAGCAGCTACATGTGCTAGTGTTGTTTTTCCAAGACCTGGTGGTCCACAGAGCAGAAGGATCTGTGATCATTACAAAAACTTAGTTACCAATGGGATTCAACATTCAATATCTAACATGATGGCTATCATAAAACATTTATATAAACCAAATGAATGCATCTTATGCCATGTACAAAAAAGACAATGAGCATAGTGCAATTGCAAGATTAGAAGGATTACAATGATAATACTACCTCCAATCCTTTATATAGAAACAACAGAGACCATGTTTTTGCCCTTATTATAAGATACATAGGACCACTTTCAAATGTATTAATTGCTAAATTCCGTTTAAACCCTTACTTTATCTAAAGTCTATTAATGAGATATCCACCTATTTCCCATGAAAGTAGATGCACATATATTGGGCTATTAACAGCATAGGGCAAACTATTGGTAGAAAAAATATTCATGGAACAATGGTAGAGTTGATAAGTATAACCACCACTCAAAGCATAATTCTATGGATATTTTTGGAATAAAATCAAATTTGACATTACTAATTAAAACTAACCGATTTTTATTGGTCTTAATGAATTAGATACTGACTCTTTTGTATAGGACCAAACATAGTCTTAACAAGAATTGGATACTCTCCTCATCAAAAGAGTTTTCTATATAATGATCCTAATCTTTGCAGGATTTGGCTCTCTAGAAACTTAATCTTTCAAAAAATACATATTTTTTTGCAATACAACATGAACCTCTATCTTTTTCAATTTCTGTCATTATTCTTTAACTCTTTTGCAAGTCAATAGTTATCTTAAAACCCCTTAACCTACAAAAGACATAATGTTGTCCCTCAACATCAGCCAACAGAATCTCATGGACCCCCTCCAAATAATACCTTGGATGATGATCCTATACAAGAACCAACTACTTTATGACGTAATTCACAAAATTGTAAGCCCACAGAAAGGTATATGAGTTCTTTCTTCTTAAAAGCATGCGAAGGAGTGTTAAGAGGAGTAGCCCACAAAAAGGTATATCAGTTCTTAACTGTGAAGCACCGACACGGCTACCCTCATCCGTGTCGGAGTGTCGCGGACGTTTGCGACACCGACACCGACACGACACTTCGCGGAAGCGTGTCCGACTCTTTTTTGCAGTGTCCCCTGCACCAAAAACGTGTCGCGAGGCTGCGATTCATGTGGACACGGCGTGCCCTAATTCCGACGCAGTGTCGACACGGCTCCGACTCGGGAACAGTGTTTTATAAAAAAAAAATTGAATTTTTTCTATTTACTTTTATTTTCACGTATCCTTCCTTTCTTCCTTCCTCTCGCACGTATCCTTCCTTTCTTCCTTCCTTCCTCTGCACCTTTCCATTTCTCGCTCCAAAGCTTTCCTTTCATCCAAAAAAGCTTTCTTTTTCCTTCCAGCTTTCCTCCGCTGTGTGCTACTATGCAGCTTAATCCGAGAGCACAAACCACACAACGCTCTCGCCCAATGAACTCCGAAATAACGAAGTAGTTGAAGAGCCACTATTAGCAATGTTGGCAGGGAAAGAGTGGAGGCGAGAAAGACAATGTTGGCGAGGAAACAAATGAAGAGCCGTAAGATGAAATTCCAACCCATTTACGAGAGAGGGAGGAATATAGGGTTTGTGAAAGAGAAAAGGGTAGAGAGTTCATTGTTGTTCGGGTATTCCACTTCATCATGCTCTCTTTTGCTGTACATGGTTTACGTCTTTGTTTTGCTTTGTTTTCCTTTATAATGTTTCATTTTTTTTATTAGAATGCGATAGTTATGAAATGATGAACATAGAAAAATCATATGTTATTGGTTTCATTTATGTAGAAATGAGTAATTCTAGTCGACTTTTACAAGATGATGATATCAAACCCCTATGGAATTATGTTACAAAGATAAAAAGTGTTGGTGGAGGTGGTGGAAATTATGAGGTAAAATGCAATATTTGTAATCTTACTTTCAATGGATCTTATACTAGAGTGAGAGCACATTTGTTGAAGATTACGAGAAAGGGAGTTAGAGGTTGTCAAAAAATAACACCCTTGAAGCTTGGTGAACTAACAAAGCTAGACAATGAAGCTACATTGAAGATAGAAAGGTCTAAGACAAAATTTGTCCCTTTGCCTCCGGTTTCTAATGAATCATCTATAGATGGTGTTGATATCAAAAAAAGAAAAACATTCGGATCACTAGATAAAGCTTTCAATATGCAAGCTAGAGAGACATTAGACTATGAAATTGCTAGGATGTTTTACTCATCGGGATTGCCATTTCATTTAGCAAGAAATCCTTATTATAGGAGAACTTTTTCTTTTGCTGCCAATAATTATGTAAGTGGATATCAACCACCAGGTTATAATAAGTTGAGAACAAGTTTGCTTGCTAATGAAAGAAGACATGTAGAGAAGCTTTTGGAGCCAATCAAAAATACATGGAGTCAAAAAGGTGTTAGCATTGTTAGTGATGGGTGGAGTGATCCCCAAAGAAGACCTCTCATTAATTTCATGGTCAGTTACAGAGAGTGGACCTATGTTTTTGAAGGCTATAGAATGCTCTGATGAGATTAAAGACAAAGATTTTATAGCCAAACAAATGAGAGATGTAATTATGGAAGTTGGACCTTCAAGTGTGGTGCAAATTGTGACCGATAATACACTCGTATGTAAGGCCGCAGGTTTAATGATTGAAGCTCGATTTTCCTTGTATTTATTGGACCCCTTGCGTTGTGCACACTCTAAATCTTGTTTTGAAAAATATATGTGCAAGCAAAGAACACGAGAAAAAATAATATTGCTTATCAAGAATGTTCTTGGATCACAAATATAGGAGAAGATGCTATGTTCATAAAAAATTTCATCATGGGTCACTCAATGAGGTTATCTATTTTCAACTCATTCAACTCATTAAAGTTGATTTCCGTTGCTCCAACAAGATTTGCTTCTACTATAGTCATGCTTAAGAGATTTAAGCAATTGAAAAAAGGACTCCAAGAGATGGTTATTAGTGATGAATGGTCTTCTTACAAGGAAGATGATGTTGGAAAAACTAAATTTGTGAAAGATACATTATTGGATGATGTTTGGTGGGATAAGGTTGATTATATACTTTCTTTCACTAGTCCCATTTATGATGTTCTAAGAAAAACGGATACGGAAGCTTCATCTCTCCATTTAGTATATGAAATGTGGGACTCAATGATTGAAAATGTGAGAAAAGGTCATTTATCGATATGAAAGAAAGGCGGAAAGTGAAGAATCAATCTTTTATAATGTTGTGCACTCCATATTAATTGAACGTTGGACAAAGAGTAGCACACCTCTCCATTGTTTAGCACATTCTTTAAATCCAAGGTAATATTTTATATTCCTAAATAAAATTTTAGTTACATTTTTATATGTTATTGTAATCATGATTTTTATTTATATTGTAGATATTATAGTCATGAATGGCTAGGTGAAGATTCTAATAGAGTTCCTCCACATCAAGATATGGAACTTACTCGTGAAAGGGTGAAATGTTTTAAACGATATTTTGTTGATGTGGATATGAGGATACAAGTAAATGTAGAGTTTGCAAATTTTTCAGATGGAAGAGAAGGTTTTGATGACATTGATTCATTAAGTGATAGGGGTAAGATGGATGCAAAATCTTGGTGGCTTGTTTATGGTGCTCATGCTCCAATACTTCAAAAAATTGCTCTTAAACTACTTGGGCAACCATGCTCTTCTTCATGTTGTGAAAGAAATTGGAGCACTTACTCTTTTATTCATTCTATGAAAAGAAACAAGATGGCACCATATAGGGCAGAAGATCTAGTATTTGTTCATAGCAACCTCCGTCTTCTTTCAAGGAATTCTCCACAATATAACCAAGAGGAAACAAAAATGTGGGACATAGCAGGAGATGCATTTGGATCACTAGATGAGAGTGGAATGCTTGAAGTTGCTAATTTATCACTTGATGAACCAAAGTTAGAGAGTGTATTTTTCAATGATGATGATCATGAAGGCCACTGTCTTTAATAGATTTGATTCATCTTCTTATTTTGATACTTTCTTTTTGTTAAAAGACAAAGTTTTTATATTGTGAAATAGTAGTTCTTAGTATTTTTTGGTTAGGATATCATATGAAAATTGTAAAGTCTAACAACTTTGTCTTGAGAAGATGAATGAACAAATCTTAATTTTTAATTTATATATTTCTCATTTGAATCATATTTCAATTTTTATTCATAATATATATAAGGTGTCCCGGTGTCCTATATTTTAGAAGTTTGCCGTGTCCACGTGTCCGTGTCGTGTCGTGTCTCAGTGTCCGTGTCGGAGTCGGTGCTTCATAGGCTCTTAATGACCCTACTCTATATCGAAAACTAGTCAGAAAGTCATTGTTACCCAACCAACCAACCATTATGTCTGCACAAGTGAAGGATGGGTAAGTATATGTATAGTGAAAGTGTTATGCTAATAAACAATCAAAATGCTAATCATAAGTCAAATCGATATCCCAAATACTCATGTATATTCTACCCCTACATTGGCCTATAAACAAATAGTTAAATTGTTAATCATGCCCATCATGTTACCAATTTGACAAAAAAGGTCTCGAATCTCTTTTCCACCTAAACACAAATAATAGTACATTTCTACCAATTTGCACTATTGCATATTTTCTTCTAAAAATGATAGATGTGTTGATGGGTGTGGAAGAGTAACCATTTGGTTAAGCATATTAACCCGACAACTCTCAAGGAAAATGCAATCATGCAATTCTTATAAATACCTTTTGTTCCGGTGGACCAATATTCCTTGACTTCATATTCCTTACATCTTGAATCCTCTTTGAACTACCACTCTCATCCATCCTTGTAGAATTTATATACCTCCCCCCATTACTCCATTTGGGTCCTCCATTCTTCCCAGGAAACTTTGAATTTAAAGGTTTTTTATTGTGGACAGTAGAAGAATGTCGTTTCAATGCAGACAAAACATCATCTGATGTGCTTCGAATTTCAGACCCAAACACAACAGAATCCCATTGCTTCAACCACAACAGTACCTGTCCAAATTAACGAGTGAAAATAGTCAATGGCAACAAAAGCCAAGCTAGAGAGCCAAAGAATAAAGTCTTTAATACAACAGTTTTAATAGATGATTTTCATAGGTAAATGGTACTACAGATATGTACCTCACGATTTGTCTGTTCATCACTGAGAAGCTCAGTAAAGGAGTTGGGAGCATACTTATCAACCCAAAGGCGCTCATGAACCGTTTGTGCTTCGGGAACATCTGGAACACTTTGACCTTCAGAACTAGCTTCCAATGCCTTCAGCATCACAAGAACGAGAATAAGCAATCAGAAATATCATAACCTATGTTTGATAACTAATTTCAGATTCTTTCCAAGTAAATAACATACGACCACAATAAAAAAACAACGAAATTTTCATTCAAGTTTCACACTCAGAAGCTCAGCTCTTAACTCTTGAGTCCAAACCTTAGCAAAAGCCTCTTGCTCCAGCCTCTCAAGTATAACATTAATCGGTTCTGAACTAAGCTCTGCAAAACATGCAAATAAACTCACATCAAACAAAGATTATTATCAAAATTTAAGCGAAAACCTCACATCAAAACCATAGTATTCCTCACAAAGTTGGAATCGTAAAGTATCGTTTGGGTGTCGGATTTTGGATCGTAAAAAAAAAAGGATTATCTCTGTTTCTGTTGAAAATCAAATTCAAATATTTTGTATTTATTGAGTAGTTGTTTATAAACAAGTCATATCTGATCTAGAGGAACAAAACCTCCCCTAAGTATATGCATTTATTTACTTCACAGACATTATATAACTCTTTTGGTTCAAAAGTTATCCTTTCTTTGCTTTTGTTCCAACCTTTCCTCCAAACATGCCCTAAGGATATGAATTGAGATAAACACAAATAATCTTCAGTGCAGATTCATTTCAGGTTTTATTCATTTGGTAAAAACATTAACTTTTACTTTAACAGTTTCATTCCGACCTTGAGATTGATTTTCTAGGCACATTAAAAAATAAATAAACCACCAATTTCACTCTTTAAGTATTAGCCTCTCTCCTAAGTAGCTCTTTATTCGTTAAGTAATCTTAGAAATATTAAAAAAACATTTTAGTACCTCAAACATTGAAATAAAAAATAAAAATAAAACTTCAAACTAATCCTAAACTCTACAACTGAAATACATGAAAATAAGATTAAAGTGACAAATATTCCATATTCAGCAATTATTTAAATAGTTTAATTTCTTTAGGAATTATAAGTAAGGAGAGTAATAGTTCGAGAAAAAAAATGTACCAGCAGAATAGCTATTGCAATCGAGATTCTTCACGCGCTCTTCTCCTTCAAACCGATTCAGCTTCGCATAAACCCTGTCGCCGTTGGGCGCAGAGATCGGCATGCACTCGCCGTCAATCTCCGAGGCGAACCTCGACAACGTCTTCTCCTTCGGGAACGTCGTTTCCTGTGCCGACGGCTCCGGCAGCGGAGGAGAGTAGCGAAGCCAGTCCTCATCGGCCGCCGCGGTAGAGGAATCCTCCTCGACGGCAACCCTAACCTTCGTTCTCTTCTCTTCAGGAGGTGAACTCGGACGCGACCGCTTGTGACCGTTGGATTCAATCTCCAGCGAAGGAGCCGGGAGATCTGGCGGCGGTTGCGGAGAGTGCGGTTCGGTGGGGGGATCGAGGTCTGCGAAGTAATAATGATGATCTTCCTCCTCTTGATTTTGTTCGGGGAAGTGAGAATTTGACTCCAGAAGCTCGAGTTCTTCAGGAAGGGGAATATCCATGTCCATATCATCCATGTCCATTTCCGGCGTTCGATGGTGGTAGAAAGAATGTGAGTGAGAGAATGAGGTTTCAATATGTGTGAGGTGAAAGGGTTTGTGTGTAGGTTAACCGCGAATAGTTTTGGCGGGAATGTGAGTGAGAAAAAAAATACCAGTGCTGTGTTATGTATTTTATGTGTGCTAGAAAGCATGACAAGGCTAATAAACCGTTTATTAAGTAGAAAAAGGTAATCAAATCAAACTACTTGTTTGATTGATGGAAAATGAATAAAATTTATAAATTAGATTTGGAAAAATATATTTTGATTTATTAGTATTTTTTAAAATATTTTTTCTTCTCTACTTTTTTTTTAATATTTGACTTTAGACCTGCATAAAAGTTTGGAATAAATCCTAATTGTTACAAGATTTTATAAAAGTTATTCTTTTCTATTATTATTTTAAAGAAATTTCGTCTCCTTGTTATATTTTTAGTATTAAATTTGTCACATTTTTTATTCTAATTTATTAATTAATAAAATGTGAATATTATATTGTTAGGATCTAGCCAGACAAATTACCACTTTTTTTCATAAATAATACTATTTTTAAAAATATGTTTCAAAATAGTACATCCTGAACATTATTTACACAACTAACACTTTTTACTTGTTCATATATTAAAATAATAGATTATTTTATATTATGATCGATTATTTCGCGTAATCAACTCTCGCTCAAGCGAAGAAACCCCTCGCTTGAGCGAGGAAATCTGTAACAAAGGGGTAATCTCGGGTCAATTCTCGCTCAAGCGAAGAAATCCTTCGCTTGAGCAAGGAAATCTGTAACAAAGGGGTAATCTCCGGTCAATTCTCGCTCAAGCGACGGGTATTTTCGCTTGAGCGAGAAGTGATTAAAATATGTGGTGACCCAAGCGTTATGTGGCTAACTGCGTTGGACGTTTAGCCTGTGGTCAATTCTCGATCAAGCGATGAGTTACTTCGCTCGAGCGATTATTTAGATCGATTATTTAGATCACATGATGGCCATGCTCATTCCTTGACAGAAACTCGGCCAGAGCAAAACTACCTAGCCTTGGGGTCATGTCAGGTTCAAGAGTCAATGCTAAAGAGGTTATGTTCCTGTGAATGACTTGTTCATCTGATTCCTCGTGCAGATAGAGAAGTGCAGACGCAAGTGATTTCGCTATGTTATACCTATGATGCCATTTGAGGACAGAATGAACATTTTTAGTACTATTGTTATGATGGTGAAGTTGGTGACTGAGAAATCTTTTAGCTGAGTAATCATACACCACAAGCATCTCTCCTTGCTCAGTGCACCACCCTCTAAGCTGCACCAAATTCCTGTGCCGCAGTTTTGCCAGGTTTCTTAGCTCATTGGAAAATCTTTGTCGCAATGCTGGGCATGTCTTCAAGCCAAGGCGTTTCACCATGACATGGTAGTGCCCATCTAGGATGCCATGGTAAGCAGTTCCAAAGTCTAACTCAGCCACCCTTCTGGACTCTGAGAAGTTATCTGTGGCCAAAACTATCTCCTTGAATGGTATCTCCCTAGGTGTTTCAACCAATGAAAATGATGGCTGCTGATGCATCCTTTTTTTCCTACTCTTTGAAAAGTTAGTTCCACTGTCTCTGTGTTCCGCTTCAGCAGTTACATATATAGTATCTCCTGTGGCTGTGACATATTTGGAATTGAAACTAGTAAGATTGGTAGAACTTTCTGTTCTTGTGCCTAAGCCTGTGCCTTTTGAGCTGCTTGGACTAGTCTCGGGTGAGGAGGACAGAGATATGTACATAGGATGAGAGTGAAATGAAGGGAGCGTTGGCAAGTTGTTTGATATGTCAGAAAGTGCAGTTCCAAAGTCTAACTCAGCCACCCTTCTGGACTCTGAGAAGTTATCTGTGGCCAAAACTATCTCCTTGAATGGTATCTCCCTAGGTGTTTCAACCAATGAAAATGATGGCTGCTGATGCATCCTTTTTTTCCTACTCTTTGAAAAGTTAGTTCCACTGTCTCTGTGTTCCGCTTCAGCAGTTACATATATAGTATCTCCTGTGGCTGTGACATATTTGGAATTGAAACTAGTAAGATTGGTAGAACTTTCTGTTCTTGTGCCTAAGCCCGTGCCTTTTGAGCTGCTTGGACTAGTCTCGGATGAGGAGGACAGAGATATGTACATAGGATGAGAGTGAAATGAAGGGAGCGTTGGCAAGTTGTTTGATATGTCAGAAAGTGCTTCAACAATCCATTTCATACTTGGCCTCAATTGAGGGTCATGGAGTGTGCACAAGAGGCTTATGTGAATCAATTGCTCCATGTCAAAAACCTTATAGGAACCGTCTATCAGTCTTGTGTCCCTAGCATCAACAAACCTACCTTCATCACTAAGCCTTCTGACCCAATCAAGCAAGATGATTTTCTCATCAGGGTATGTGAGATCAATGGCCCTCCTGCCAGCCACCACCTCCAACACAACTATTCCAAAGCTGAAAACATCAGATTTTGAGGTAGCAATGCTCCTTCTTTGGAAGCTCTCAGGGGGCAAGTACCCAATCGTACCACCAATCCTTGTAGTCTCACTCAACCTGTAAATAGTTGCAGGTTTCCTCGCTCAAGCGATGGGTTTCTCGCTTGAGCGAGAATTGACCACAGGCTAAACGTCCAACGCAGTTAGCCACATAATGCAACTTGGGTCACCACATATTTCAATCACTTCTCACTCAAGCGAAAGTACCCGTCGCTTGAGCGAGAATTGACCCGAGATTTTAGATAGCGGTTCTAGAACTAACCGCTATTAAAAATATATTTTAGATAGCGATTAACGTGGAACCGCAATTATATGTTCACTTTTAAGAGCGATTAAAATATTAACCGCTTTTAAAAGTGACACATATATGATAGCGGTTTCATTTTAACCGTCCTTAAAAGTGACAAATATATGTTAACCGTTTTTAACCGCTATTATAGAACATGTGGAACCGCTATTACATGTGTTTTCTGTTGTAGTGGGTTTCTTCGCTTGAGCGAGAGAGAAATAATCGATCATAATTTTGTATATTCGATTATTTTAAAATTATGTTCGATTAGTTCAAATTATAATCAATTATAAATTTTTTCGCTCAAGCGATGAATGTCTCGCTTGAGCGAGAATTGACCACGGTCCAACGCAGTTACCCAATCAATTATCGCTCGAGCGAAGTAACTCATCGCTTGAGCGAGAATTGACCACAGGCTAAATGTCCAACTCAGTTAGCGAGAATTGACCGGAGATTATCCCTTTGTTACGGATTTCCTCGCTCAAGCGAGGGGTTTCTTCGCTTGAGCGAGAGTTGATTGCGCGAAATAATCGATCATAATATAAAATAATCGATTATTTTAATATGTGAACAGTAAATAGTGCTAGTTGTGTAAATAATGTTCCAGATGTGCTATTTTGGAAAATATTTTTAAAAATAGTATTATTAACGAAAAAAAGTAAGCAAACTACAACAATTATTTACTAGAAATTGAATTGATGACATTGGTTTTGATAAGGATTGAGCGCTTATCATTGCACAAAACTCTTTTTACTTTTAACAATCCATCCTTTGTGATTCAAGTGTACTTAGCCTTTATCATAAATAATTAATGTTACTTGCAACATATATTAACATAATTTATATCATATAATATTATGTTAATATAAATATATTATGATATATATAATCAAACTAACAAACAAGAGAATAACAATATCATATTATATATTATTTTTCAACGCGTTAATAAAATAGACAATATTAGTTCATTCAAATAAATAATAAATCAAACTAATACTAAAAATAATAAATAACAATGAGATAAAAATATATTAAAATGAAAAACCATTTAGTCTAGAAAGAATTATAAACTTATTTAAATAATAATAATACACTAACAAAAATATATTGTTTATATTTTATAAATAGCTTTATTTGTTAGGTTTAAAACTTTTTAAAATTTAAAGTTTAGCCTTTTAAATTAAATAAACTTTAAAATCAAATAGATTTTTATAGAAGTTTAGGTTAAATATACTTTAAAAATAAAAAGTCTAATTTGAGCTGGCCTGATTGGAATTCTTCATCTCGTGTCTCTTGACATTAAAGTTGTTTTTTTTTAGTAGTTTTAAATTAATATATATATATATATATATATATATATATATATATATATATATATATATATATATATATATATATATATATATATATATATCTCTTAAACCATTAGAAAATGTCTTGAACGACTTGCGTCATATTAATATAATTAATGTTAAAGTCCTATACTAAATATAAACATTTAAAATGACTTACAATTACAAAAATATAAAATTATGATTTAATAATTAAATTCACTATATATATATATATTTGAACATTGAATAGAATGATAATAACCCACTAAAATTTGTATTCTGACTAGAGAAAAATGAGGAGATGCGGGAGAATGTGATTAGAAATTTGTGCAAAAACACTATTATTAATAGCTTGCATAGCTGGTTTTTCGGGGGTTACCAACATTGGAGATATCCAAACTAAAACTCCTTCAATCCAAATCAACCATTTTCTTCTCTACTCCTATCATTTTGTTTTTCTCTCTTCTTCAATCTGTTCTCTGTGCTTTTGAGATATTCCCAATTTGTTCTCTACTTTTTTAATATGGGGCAACAATCTTTGATCTATAGCTTTGTGGCTCGAGGCACCGTGATTCTTGCCGAGTTCACTGAATTTTCTGGAAATTTCACCACCATTGCCTCTCAGTGCCTCCAAAAGCTTCCTTCTACCAACAACAGATTCACCTACAATTGTGATGGCCACACTTTCAATTATCTCGTTGAAAATGGATTCAGTACGTTATGCGTTTATATATTATGCATCATATTAATTTCATCATGATTGATTCATTTCTATACGTGGAATCTATTTGATCTATATCTTGATATCATGATAACATGAATTGTCTCTTCCCCAATCCCTTTCTCTAGATTTAGCTGATTAATTTTCTTACCATTTTTAAATCTGTTACAGAATAAAGTCGAAAACTTAGAGTGTATCTGATTTATATTCCGCAAATAGATTATAGTTTTCAAAATAAAATTAAATTGCATTGCTTTGAAAGCTAGTACAAGAAACAAAGTGCAGAATTGAAGAGGTAAACAGAAGAAAATATCAGACAACATCTCACGTTGTTTTTGTCTATTGGTTATTAAAACACTTGTTTTCGAAATAAATTTTGAACTTTATGTAGGTAATCCTCCAAGATCTTTCATATATATCATTTTGAATTGTTTGAATGCAAATGGTGTTCATATTATGGCGCCCCTTTTTTACAAAAGAAACAAGAATAGTTGGATCAGAATTTGATATTGTGTAGAAATGCATTATTGTGGATTTTGTAGCCTACTGTGTGGTGGCTGTTGAATCTGCCGGTAGACAGCTTCCTATTGCTTTTCTGGAGCGTGTGAAGGATGAGTTCAGCAAAAAATATGGTGCAGGAAAAGCTGCAACTGCTTCAGCTAAGAGCCTAAACAGAGAATTTGGGTACCCCATTTTCATTACTGGATTAATATGATGCAGACATACGATAAGTTTTTAAGGATACTAAAACCAAGTTCATTTTTTTTTCTGACATTCAATTGTGTATGGAACATTTAAAACATACTAAATGTATGGTTTATGAAATCTTCAGGCCAAAACTGAAACAGCAAATGCAATACTGTGTTGATCATCCTGAAGAGATCAACAAGCTTGCCAAAGTGAAGGCTCAAGTTTCTGAAGTGAAGGGTGTCATGATGGAAAACATTGAGAAGGCAAGATTTATTTAACATTGACATGGTTAATTTAGAGTTATTATTTAACTCAGTTTTCTGTCAACACTCAACAAATATATTATTAGTACTAATTTGGATTGAAATATTAATTTGGTTTTCTTCTAGGTTCTTGATCGTGGAGAAAAGATTGAGATGCTGGTGGATAAGACTGACAACCTTCGTTCACAGGTTTCATTTTCTTCTTTATTGTATCACTTGAATACATGTTTAATGTTCACAATATGATGTTTTTGTGTAGTTTTTATATGTTTTTGTAATATTTAACATTTTGACATTAGTTCTTGCTTATGTCATTACTTATATATTATTATTTATTTCTTCAATTTGGCATGTTATTTTATATAATTTTTAATTTAATTCTTACACATTTTTTTAATCATATTAATGATGACTAAATAATGTCAACATAAACACCAACATTAAATGGCATAAAGATTATTTTCTAAATCCAAAACCAAAACTTAAAAAAATAAACATTACAAAGAACTTTATATAATTTATAACTTTGTCTCCATAAATATATTTTATTTTAGTTTTTCATCTTTAATCACCCCAACAATTAATGATGACTATAAAATAGTAAAAATTAACAGAAAAATAAAATAGCGTCAAATGGTTTTCAAAAATAACTTTAGAATGGGTAAAGTCAACACTACAAGATCAAAAAAATATTTTTATATAATGTTTAATTTAGTTTCTATTAACATTTTTTATTTTTTTTCATTCTCTAGTCACCCCAACAATTAAATTAATGGTAAATAAACAATAGTAAAATTAACATAAAGTAATATTAAGAAATTGTTTATAAAAAACTATTTTCTTGTCAACTTTATTATATTCCAATTTAATTCATCTATGTAAACTTTATTTTGATTTTAATTATTCTGATATTTTTAATGTTAATCTCTAACTTTCTAAGAACCTAAATAAATAGGGTAGAAATTGACATAAGTATTTAATATTATAGAAAATATGAAATCACTAAAAAACCAATCAAAGAATAAAAATATATATTTAAAACCTTGTGTTACATGACTTGTTGCAGGCACAGGACTTCAGAACACAGGGCACGAAGGTTAAAAGGAAGATGTGGGTTCAAAATATGAAGATCAAATTAATTGTTTTCGGTATCGTCATAGCATTGATTTTGATCATGTTTATGTCTATATGTCGTGGCATCAGTTGCTTACATTAGTGCTTTATTTTCAGTTTATTCTTTTCCTTTTCTTTGATCAATTTTGCAAGATTTCATCTGCTACATTTGTGCCAATATTCTTAATCTTATTAACCAACCATTGTTTAGTTAATTATATGAGTCACTTTGAATGGGTTGTGTGGTTTATTAATTTGTCTAATACTTTTCTAAATATAATATGAATATGTCACAATGTTCAGAACTTCCCTAGGTTTTCACCCTATACCCTAAATGCACCACGTATGTAAATATTTGGAGAAATTTCTTCAGAATCTATTTATCGTAACCATGATATCTAATTCAGTTTTGGTAATAAATTCGTCACTTCAAAAGTATGTGATAAATCTACTTAAACAAATTAAGAATAAAAAAATGTTAAGTGTATTAGTTTAATAATATTAAACTCAGTACGAGCTTAGATTGTGATACCCTAAGGTTGCAAACAAGTTAAACCAACCTTGTTCAAAATATTATAATTTTTTTATTAAAATAAATTATAATTAAAAATATGATAAATTTTATGTTGTGTTATTTAAAAAATAAAATATACAATAATAATATAATTTTAATCAATAACACTTAAAAACTCATTATTTTCGTTCTTATAAAATTATAAAATTTCATTTTAATTATGTAATTCTTTCGTTTTTCATTCTCCAAAATTTAAAATCGTTACTTTTGATTTGTAGTATTCACTATACGATAAATAATTTAAATTTGTTTCAAAGTATTACATACAATTATTTATCAAATTATGGTACCAATTGAAATTACTTGACTTTTCATTTAATGCATAAATCATTAATGAATATCGTAACTAAAAAAATAATGTTTTTTAGTTTTAGATAATTAAAATCAAAGTTTTTTTTTAAATCAAAATTAACTTATATTACATAAAAACATATTTGAGTACGATTTAATTCAATGAACTGAATTAATTTAATTCAAGCTAACTAATAATTTTGAAAAAAAAAACAAATTAAATTAAAACAATCAGATTAAAATTTATCTGTTTAACATTTTATTTTTTGGGTAAATATGTTTAAAATTTACCTTACCTTGTTTTTGCTTCACGAAATGTTAACACGTCATTGACACCGTTGACGCTAACCTACATCAACAAAAAGAAAATGCGTGGCCATTTTCATCCCCTACCAGATTCAGTGGGAACAACACCGTCACATACGCCACGTGAGGTCTCAACAAAAACATGTATCACACCTCAATGCCTTTCATAAATTACCCTTTTCAGGTGAGAGAAAAAGAAAAAGAAAAACCTAGTGACTAATACAAATTTAATTTGATTATTTTATTTACTATTTTTTTTATAATTATTTGTTAGGTTAGTATTAATATATATCATTGTTCAATAATTATTTGAATTTTTCACACCATGTTGTTATTTGATTTATTGAGTCATTATATACATAACATATAATATAATAAATAGGGTTGATAATTTATTTTTTGAAGAAAGGTTTAATAATTTATTAATTGATATACTATGTTATTTAATAAATATAATATTTAGTATTTTTATCAATGTATTGAAACCTACTAAATACAATTTAAATTTTACTATAAGATTGTTATTATTATTATTTTTTAAATATGTGATGTTGTGAGAACCATAATAAACAGTGGTATTATTTATTTAAATCTCATATAAAATATTACATAAATTATAAAATAAATTAAACAAAAAATAAAATATAAAAATCACCTCAACTTAAAGTAAATTGGCTACTTGAATTACAATCAAATCGATAATAATAAATGAAATGACACTTTTTTTTAATTTCTAACACAACTTTTAATCTATGATAAATTTCGAAACGTTAAGTATGTATCATCACTCTCATTATTATTATTATATATTAAAAAAAAATGAAAGGCATCACTGTTTTCTTATCAACCTAATTTTTTTTTTCAAAACCTACCAAAAATAAATAACACACAAAAAAAAACTCCCATTACAAACAAATCACAAAAAATCTCACACCTGGGAATGTGAGTTACGTGGCTCATATTAAATATAAATAAAGAATAATTAAAAAAAAAAAAGGTTCTCTCTGCCTTGGCTCCTTCTGCGAGTACGGACACAGTTTTCTTTTTCACCGAGAGCTTTTCATTCATTCACAGTTCGCATCAAAACCACAACCACCACTGCCTCCACTTCCTCTCTCTAGAACCCAAGGGAAGAAGAGAGAGTCAGAAGTCAGCCATGGACGCAGCATCGCAGCTCGTCTACTGCGGAATCGATTCATTTCCTCGCTCCTCTCCTTCCCCGCGCCGCCGCCACCACAGCCTCCTCCATCTCCGCCGCCGCTCCGGTCGCGTATTTGCTGTCTCCACCGAGCCGAAACCGCCGCCGCCGAAGATCGTGAACGGAGCGAATTCGAGCAGAGCAGTCAACGGAGTCTCCACGGTAATCTCTTTGATCCTGAATCAGCCGACTTCGTGGCTCGGAATTAGTTCAAATTCAATTGGTTATTGATTAATGAACCGAAGCATTATCAGTCTCGCTTGTTGTTTTTTTCCTGTTGTTTGTGATGGTGACAGAGAATTGGAGATGTTTCGAAGGAGATTAAGAGAGTGAGGGCGCAAATGGAGGAAGACGAACAGTTAGCGACGCTCATGAGAGGTCTTCGAGGCCAGAATTTGAGGGACTCGCTCTTTGCTGAGGATGATGTTGAACTTCGTCTTGTTGAGGTGTTTGAATTGAAAATTTTTCCGAAGAAATATTGTGAATTTTTTATCACGATTTCTGTTAATTTCATGATATATACTCTTAGTTCATATGTGTTTTATTTAAGAGTTTAATTTCTGCGTCACCAAATTATGAAAAGAGAGTTTACATGCTTGTGGAATTGTGGTTAGATAAATGTAAGAAGTTGACTCTCTGTTTTTTTTTTTTTTTTTTTCTCATGCATGTAGAATGTTCATCAAAGTTTTTCTAATCTATAAAATATTACTTTTTCCTCTCTTTTCTCGTGCAAATCTTAGAAAATTTATTTTTAATATATTTTGCGTAATAAAAGGGCTATATTTTTGGTTCTTTACCGGAGAATAATAAAATCACGTAATTTTTACAATATTTAGAAATTATTATTTGTTTCGATAAAAACTAGAATGAAAGGAAAGTTGCTTAATAAATTAATTTTTTTTTTTTTTGCATGAAAGTGACAAAAAGCTGTAAGCCAGTTGTGTGTTGTGACTTCTGTCAACTCCCTCTTTCCCTTTATTATCATGTTTTCCAATAACTAGTAGAGTTGAATAGGTGTTGCCATACATTATTTTATTTTAGAATAAACTTGTTTGCACTTCATTTTGAACAACATTTTTCCGTAACATTCCCCCTGGGAAAAGTCATATTTTTCGGTAACAAAATTATCAATATTATTATTTTGAATGGTTGTTAATTTTCAATGGGAAAGTAACCAGATGTGGACTGTAACAGATATTGGTGTTTTGTAATGGTTTAGGTGGATGAGAGTAGTGAATTCTTGCCTTTGGTGTATGATCCTGCCAGCATTTCTGCATATTGGGGAAAACGTCCACGCGCCGTTGCAACTCGCATAGTACAGTTGTTATCTGTTGCAGGAGGATTTCTTTCGCGTATTGCCGTGGACGTGATTAACAAGAAGGTTAAGGAGGTAATTCTCCAATGTTGTGAGGGACTAAAGTAGTTTACCTTAAGTCTTAAGCTGATGTTTTCTGTTGCTGTAATTTTCTTCCCTTTGCTTGCTGCATTCTGATTCTTGTGTTTTCTTCTTTCCTCTGCTTCGGACAATAAGTTAAAACAATTCATAATATAGATTTTCAAAGTTGTTATCACCTGTGGAGTCTACAATTTGTAGCTTCTAAGAAAGCATTGAAACAGTTTATGTTCTTTAGTCAATATACAAGATACAGTAACAAGTAAAACATTGAAAGCCCTTTTTTTCCTACTAGGTGGAGTTTAATACATGGCTGAAACTCGAACATAAATCATGTTTAATGGCTTTGTATACTGTAAATATATAAAATCAACTATATTACAATATTTTTATAAATTATGTATGTAACGTGCATTTTTTTATATGTCCAAATAATGAATAAATAGGTAGTATTGAAGAACTTATGGCTTTAGCTTGTGTTATGTATAAAATAATATTTAAGCTGTTAACGGTTTCTTTATATTTTGTAGTTATTGTTCAAAATGCAACTTTGCAGATTACATTTTGGTTATTTATTTTTGTTCTTTTGCATAACCAGAATGAAGTTGCTCGGGCCATTGAGCTACGTGAAATTGTGACATCTTTAGGTCCAGCGTACATAAAACTTGGGCAAGCATTGAGCATTCGACCTGATATACTGTCACCTGTAGCAATGACGGAGCTGCAGAAGCTTTGTGATAAAGTAAGCTTGTAATTGTTTTACTCTTTTTCACATGTTATTGTTTCTATTTTAAAATAAATCTAGTAGTGTCATAGCTTGTGATTGGGATCATAGTTAGTCAGATAATTTTTTCTTTTAACTAGTTGATTCGTTAGACAATTTTGATTTATTTCTGCAGTAAATTTGAGCTGCTTAAAAACAAAATTCGTATTCTTCATTTCAGAGAAAAATGAAAATGTTAGACTGGTAGCATATTTGATTTTTATGTTCTAATTTCTGAAATAATTTACCATATTTCTTCAGTTGGTTTGTTTTATTAGGTAGAACCAAGATCGCTTTATAAAAATAACTGTCTGAGTACTGTGAAAATTATTAGTATTGACAAAATTTCATTTTGATTTCTGATATTACAACGTATTATTCATTTTGCTGAGATTGCTTTGTTTTTGTTGGGGGTGTGGGGATACCATAAAATTTGAAGGTTCCTTCATTTGCCGATGATGTGGCTATGGCTCTAATTGAGGAGGAACTCGGTCAGCCATGGCAAAACATCTATTCTGAACTATCATCTTCTCCAATTGCTGCTGGTAGCTCTCCAGACAACCAGTTAGATATATTACTTTCTTAGTAGAAATGTACAGTCTCTCGGAGCTATTTTTTCATGTTAATTAATCAACTGGTATTTATCTCTCTGTGAAACGTGTGCAGCATCTCTTGGACAGGTATATAAGGGTCGGCTAAAGGAAAATGGGGATTTGGTGGCTGTTAAAGTGCAAAGGCCTTTTGTTCTTGAAACAGTTACAATTGATTTATTCATTATTAGGAACCTCGGTTTGGCTCTTCGAAAGTTTCCTCAGGCAAGTTAAATTCTTGAGAGCAGAGACTTAAAGTTGGATCTGTATTTATTTCATAAAGATGACACTTGGTAGTAAATTGGTGATACTAAAATAATTAATCATTATAAACCTAATATTTTGTAGGTCTCCATTGATGTGGTTGGGTTGGTTGATGAGTGGGCTGCTCGATTTTTTGAGGAGTTAGACTATGTGAATGAAGGTGAAAATGGAAACCGTTTTGCTGAAATGATGAGGAAAGACCTACCGCAGGCAAGTCTCTTCATTTTTATTTATTTTCCACTTTTAACTTTAAATCATGTATAAATGATGCATTTTTTTATTCAACTTAAATATATATGGTGGTAGTGGTAGGAGATGCAGCCATTCTCTTTTCTAGGTCTGTGCATTGCAGAAAACATCTTAATTTACTAGATCATCTTCCTTTCAATAACCTGCTGCTGTCCAAAGGAAATTTCATGTAATTATTTGACATCCCCAAATAACTCCCACTTAAGCTCAGAAGGATCAATATATATGCAATTTAGATGGATGACATTTAATTCTATTAATTTGACTTGATGATTGAAAAAAAAAAAAAAAACTTTCTAACCATCTAAAATTTCTAGTAAATTTCTGACACCAGAGAAAACTAGAAGTCAGTTATATCTCACAGTGGGACTTGAGAGCACACAAATTATATTCAATATTTAAATTTCCCAATTAGTAAAATTAGACTGCATGAGCATAATATTCATATCGATTGTTCTAAAATCTTTTGCTTTTGATTATTTCTGGGGTAATTTGTCCCAGCATGGAAAAAACAAAATAATGACAAAAGAGTTTAGGCGTCTATGAATGCTTGATAGGGAGAATAGTTATTTATTTGTCATTTTTTTTTTAGTATTTTTGGACTGGTTATGGAAGACTATGTAGCTACTTGAATGTATAGTGGAATAATGATTTGTGGGCTTGTACTTTATAGAAAGTAGAAATACGAATATAATTTCAATCACATTGTATGTGTACTTTAAATGAAGTGTGGCTTTTTATTTCATGGGAGAAAAATTAAAAAGAAACAAGGATGATTTTTATCAGGATGGAATTATATTACTGGAAGGGCCTGATAGTTACCAATAGCCAAGGTGCTATTGTATTTGCCTAATGACTGTGTTCAGACTGAGAATATTAGGCTATATTTTGTGACCATCAGGTTACAAATTTATTGTATTGTAACTAATGGTTATCTAGCTCAAACAATTGTTAATGTGACATATGTTTTCACCAATCATCAGTATCTGCAGATAGTGTTCAATGACATTTGCAGAAAGAAGTTAATTAAAAATTATAAGGATAACATGCTTGTCAAAACCTTCTTTATAGTCATAGAAATGCTTCCAAATAATGTAAGTGGTCATGAAGAGAATTTTCTGCTTCTTCTGACAGTTTTACTTTCAGGTTGTCATACCAAGAACCTACCATAAATATACGTCAAGAAGGGTTCTTACCACTGAATGGATTGATGGAGAAAAGCTTTCACAGAGCACAGAAAGTGATGTTGGAGAGCTAGTTAATGTTGGAGTCATCTGCTATCTGAAACAGGTAGTTTTGGTTCTTTCACTGGTATTATGTGTTAGAATCACTCAGCTTTCAGCTAACATTATTGTGGACCATTCATCTTGTATATTTGATTGTTTATCCTTACGATAGGTAGGTGTTTACTAAGATTTCTATATATTCAGTAGTTGTGTAGTTTAATGTTACGCATGATGAAATTCCCAAACTTGGGTCCATGTGCATATTGCATTGGCTATGGTTATTGCAAATTGCAGGTTTAGCAGACAGTCTTGTATTCCAAGAAAATATTGTTATATCATAAGTAAATTCTGGCTAAACTATTCTATTTTTGTATTCAGCTTCTTGATACTGGATTTTTTCATGCTGATCCACACCCGGGAAATTTGATCCGCACTCCTGATGGAAAACTTGCCATACTCGACTTTGGTAAAAATTATTTTTATTATAGTTCGACTGAAATATTGTATATTTGTGTACTAATTTTTTACTTGTGATGAGGGGAATAGATGCAACGTCTTTTAATGCTAGGTTTACTGTTTTAAATCTGGTAATATTGGCATTTAATGAAGTATTATAAGAAACTATATATTTCCTTCTTATATTAATATATAATTATGAGGAGAATATTTTTATAGCACCATTTATCTTCATGGTTTGTTCAATTTTCCTTTTTTATCCTGAAATGGAAATATCCACTTTATTTCTACCTGAAAAAGGAATATTCATTCCTGACCAGACAACGAATTCAAAAAGTACGTGGTTGGATTGGTTAACCATTAGTCAAATAAGCTTTAGAAAATTATTTTTAAAAATTAGTTACATGAGATTAAAGTTTGAAAGATTCTTTGCCAGGAGAAAGCATGATATATTTATTTATTGATAAAATATATGATAAATTATAAAGTTATTATTATTCTAATAAAATTAATGTATATTTTTAACTGCAAGAATTTTCAAACAAAATAAAATAAAATGTGAAAGAGTTACATATTTAGTAAATAAATTTGAATATAAGTTTCTTTTGGTATTTTATGAAATATTTTCAATATAATTTAAAGGTGTAACGCAGTATCTCCCTACATATCTTTGTATTTCTTAATAAAGAAATTGTTTAATGAAAGAATAAATATATTTAATGCTTTTTTTTTGGTGAACTATATATTTAATGTATTGGAACATAAAAAAAATTCTGTATTTTCTTTATTTAGCAACTAGGAAGGGACTGAGGAGATTTTAGAAGTGTTTAAATTTAAAAATAGTGAGATTTTTTTTTTTTCACCATACACTCTAAGTATAAAACAAAAGTGCTTTCATTACCTAATGGTTCAATTTAATTCTTGCTGTGGTTCACCAAGAACAATTTGTTTATGGAAAATTGAATTTGAATTTACCAGAATATAGTAGCAGTACTGGAACTGAAAACATGCCAAAATTTGTGGATGTTGTTTGTGGCTTATCTTTAAAAAAATTAGAACTGTGTGGTCAATGATTTGCAAATGTGCCTGGATATTGTTCTCGACGGTGGTTCTGTTGACATGAACAACTATATTGCTTAGTTTACTTTTGTTCCATGATCCTAGTCATCGTGACTAATGATGGGAGTCTTATGTGCATCCAGGGCTTGTGACAAAACTGACTGATGATCAAAAGTATGGAATGATTGAAGCAATTGCTCATCTCATCCATCGGGATTATCCAGCCATAGTAAAAGACTTTGTTAGACTTGGCTTCATTCCAGATGGAGTCAATTTGGAGCCTATCTTGCCAGTTCTTGCCAAGGTTTTTGATCAGGCCTTAGAAGGTGGAGGGGCAAAAAACATCAATTTTCAGGAGCTAGCTTCAGATTTAGCTCAAATTACCTTTGATTATCCTTTCAGGATACCCCCATACTTTGCCCTTATAATTAGAGCTATTGGTGTTCTGGAAGGGATAGCTTTAGTAGGAAACCCTGATTTTGCCATCGTTGATGAGGCCTATCCATACATTGCACAGGTATAATAATAGTCTGAGGAATTTTTGGTTATCTGTTTCATTCTTTAGATTGTTGGCATTTATTCTTTCCCACTGGGTACATGTTTGTGTTAATTTTCTTCGTAATTCACCACTGTGTATTTGCTTGGAAATTGAGTGTCAATAAGATTCTCCATTGGTTTGATTTCCATTATCGTAATCGTGAACTGCACTGAAGGGACAGTCAGGGAGATTTTATCGGGCTATCATGGTTAGATTGTATCATATAAGAAAAATAAATGAAACCAATGGCATGTGGATTGAATGAAAAAAAAAAAAATTATTGTTTAGCGCCTGGAAATAAAGGGCTAACATTGTTTAAATTTGAGGTGTTCCTAGTTTAGAGGCAGGCACATGAAACTTTTACAGAATGCCTGGGAAGAAACTTGTGTTCAGTTTTGTTGATTATGACAAACACTTCATCAAAATTTGCTACACTATAATTCTTAACTAGTTTTGAATTGTTTTCACTTGACACAAAAGATTGAATTTTGACAGTCCATGGAACCACTATGATTTTGCATGACCACACTGGTAACTGCCTTGTGTTATTTTGTGACATTCTTTTATTATTGTGAGTAATCTGAATTGATATTATACTCTCTTATAGAGGCTCCTCACAGATGAATCTCCTCGGTTAAGGAATGCTCTACGTTACACTATATATGGGAAATCCGGAGTTTTTGATGCTGAAAGATTTATTGATGTCATGCAAGCCTTTGAGAATTTTATTACCGCTGCCAAAAGTGGTGGTGGAGAGAATATGAAAGGAAATATGGCTGAGCTTGGGATTCTTACTACTAGCCAGTCAGAATATTTGTTGCCAGGATTCGAATCTGTTATGCCTCAACCACAGCAGCCAGTGCAAACGAGGGCAGCTTTAGCGTTTCTGTTATCTGATAGGGGGAATTTTTTCCGAGAATTTCTTTTGGATGAGGTACTTTTTAGAGGCATTGAAGAAACTTTTATTTTGTTATCGTTAGAATATATGGAAATATAAAATATATATATTTTATCATATCTTTTAAGAATAGTAAGCATATTTAAATGATTTCTTTCTTTAAATAGTTAGGGTTATGATTAGTATAAAGAACGGTTAGTGCTCTAGGTTTTATGGATGTATAAGTACATTGTCACATTTTAATAACAATTCTGTGTTTTTATTTCATTTTATTTCCTCGGATATCTAAAATCATATTTTTGTCAACTGATAGTTATCAATGTTTTAAATTCAACTTTATAGCTTGTTTACTTTGGATCTTTCTAAATGCATAGGAATTTTGTCATTTACTCTTTCTAGAAGGAAGACTGATTTTAACTTTTTGTCCTTCTAGTTTTATAGTTTGTTTTAGCATATCCTACAAGTTGTATAAAAGTAAGAATCTGTAGAAGTTATTTAATTCAGACTTTCAAATGTTTTTCTACTAACTATATGTGAGAAAGAGATGAACTTGTTGAAATAATCCATGACTCTCAATTCTCTCACTGTTTTATGCTCTTTTGTTGTGCATATTGTCTAACTCGGTAACTACACGGGTTCATTAATGAAGTTTTATTTACCTTTCATTCTTGAATTTCTTGGAATGTGTCGTTAAGGATTTCTTGTACTTGTATCTCTCCTTTGTTTCTTAATCAATTATTTTTCCATCAAAAACACAAAACGAAATATTTATACATAATGTGAAATGTGTTTCAGTAGTTATCGGGTCATATTACTGAGATTTCATAAATTGATGGAGAATAGTGTTATTACAATTCATACCATGTGTTTCGTATTATGTTTCAAATAATATCTTGTATCTGATTGATGAAGGTATTTGATACCTCAATTCATAAAATGTATTATAGAAAGCTTAATGTGCAAAATAAAAAAAGTATTGGTATAAATGCATGCTTAGTCGTAGTCCTTATAATCATATCAATTTAAAATTTTTCTTGACTTGTCTGGTGATAAATTTTACCCTAATAGCCGCTTAAGTTACAACAAGAAAAAGCTCTCCACTACAAGAAAGAAAAAAAATTAAAAATAAACGAAACACGAGAACTTGGGGGATTACTTTTGTTCTTGATTACTGATAGGTACTTTAACTCTCTTGGCAGCATGAGAACATGAGCATGATCAGCTACACCTTTCCATACCCAATTATTGTTGAGTTTAGAAAACTTCCAATGGTCTTGTAGTGTGGAACAAATGTTATCACAAGCATTGACATAATCGTTCAGATTTGATGCCTGCCACAAAGAATTAACTGCATTCATTATGATTTTCAATAGTTGGTACATCATGCACCTACATGAATATAATGAGTATTGTAAAAAAGAAAGACACTAGAATACTTGAAATATGTAAATATTTTCAAGATATTTAATTGGATTATGTAAATTTTATGCTTGCTTAGTTAATTGTGGCAGTTGTAAGTATAGTTTTATAGTATATACCATAGTATTACTGTAACAAATCATGACAAAGTAATGAGTGAGAGAAATTAGTTTGTTGAAGTTACTGAAATTTGAATGACAGCTATTTCGTCACTTTTGTGCTTTTGTGCATTTGTAGAGTTTATGGCTTCTAAATATTTGACTGACTTTATTGCTGGTGGAACGCAGATTGTTAAGGGCATTGATGCAGTAACAAGGGAACAACTGGTGAGAACAATGTCCTTAACAGGAATTCAGAATGCAACCCCTGTTTTCAGTATGGTACCTACTGTGGGACCCTTTAAGACTAAGGCTCTAATACCCACCATAACTGAAGAGGATGAAGTTATATTGAACAATGTCCAGATGGTGGTGGAGTTCTTGACTGCAGGAAGTTCCCTATCAAGAACATCTGATCAGGTAATGAAGAATTCACCGCTCAAAATCATGTATTTTGAGACATGCTAAAATCACCCTTTTGAACAAACTGAAATTTATGAAAATTTAAAAATTTGGTGGGTCTCATTTTATCTAATGAATCTTTCCAAATGTTATAATAATTATCAATCAATTTTAACTAATAAAAAAACTCAAAAAAGTGTTAGAAAGAGTGTACTGGTGAGGGTTCCTTTCACTTACCTTTTTTTGCAGCTGTTGTTTCAACAAATATAATATATGCATGTTATTTGTTTAAAGCTAAACATGTTCAGCATAGTTATTTATTAATTTAACTATTTGTTTGTGGGTGACCATAGGTACTGAATATTCCTCATATTATCCAAGAGCTTCTCCCAGTGTTACCGGGCATCTCTGCTAAAGTGCTTCCTGATGTTCTTAGCAGATTATCTTCTCGGGTTTTAGCACGAGTAATTCGTGATACATTTTTGTAAGAGAATTCTGTGTACCTTGGTTCCTTAGCCCTCACAATCGTGCATATTTTACAGAATGGTCAAAACCTCAGTCCAAATATATTATACAGAGTTGTCTATAATTTTTAACATTAATAATAATATATTTATTATTTTATTTATTTAATTATTATATTAAATAAATATGTATTTTTAAAATATTAGATATTAAATTATTCAGATAATAAATAATTTTGTCTATTTTTTTTTAATTTATGATTCAATTAATCCAATCCAATCTAATACCACGAAGGGTGGGTTGGATTGGACGAAATAAAAAATGTTTTTTTTTCATTCTCATAATTAAAATAAATTTTATTTTATTTTTATATTTATCGTGTCATAAGTGTTTATTTTTCTTTTTTAAATTTTAAACCGTTAAAGTATTTTTATTGTTGTTTCAAATATTTTTATCAATTAAAGATTCATTATTTCAAAAACACAGGTAATAATCTTCAATTGTTTTCTATCATTTTTTTACTAAATACAGTATCTCTAAACATAAGAAGAGCGTGGGTCCGGAACAAGATTTTTAGATTTGATTTTTCCTAAACATGTATTAGTAATAACAACCCTCTTACTACTATTAAAAGAAAAGGAAATGAAAAAAAATAATCAAAAACTGTTTAAATCACTTTTATTTTTAACACAAATATGATAAAGGAAAATGAAACATTTACTAATTTACTAATAAAATATACATGTTTCATAAATTTAATTCACAATAAATTAAAGTTAAAAATAAAATAATATATTTGATAAAAAATTATACACCAATTTGTATAAAAAACTAGAGATATATTTTATTTTAAGAAATCACATTAGTGTTATTTAATGAATAAATTATTAATATATTCTAAATATTTTTAATTGTATTTGGACGGAGAATTACACCATTTTCATATAATTAAATTTTAATTTACTTTTTTTTAATGACATAAATCAAGTTTATTAAATTTTAATTTTTATTTGAATAAAAAATTTTAATTTTTACTAAATAAAAGAATATAGTAATAATAAACTATATTCAATAAATATTAATCGATGATATTTTTTATGATTTTAATAATATAATAAAAAATGGTAATAATATGTGGTAGTGATTATTGTGAGTAAAATAAATACAAAAGTAATAATAATGAGAAGAACTATAATAAAAATGGAGGAAATATGTATTTGGGTTTGGGCCTACGAATCACATTTCGGGAATTTATTAAAAAAATATGAGAGTTAGTTGAAGAAGGGTAGAAGTAACGTCATTCTGCTTTTGACTCCGAAATTCAAGAGAAGATGCCGCAACTTTGACAACTTTTGCGCCTCAGTTCCTTCCTCTTCTCTTCATCTTTTTCTTCTTCTTCACTCGCCACCATTTGTTGCTCCTCTTCCGTCACCACTTTCACCGCAACCATCCCCTCACACTCTCATTCTTTTCCCTCAACGTCCCGCGTTTCTTTCGTCGACTCGCGCTATTTCACCGTTTCCTGCTATGAAGTCGACACCGCAAGCCGCGGTGACGAAACCATCGACCAAGAAATCAAGCCTTCTATTCCTATTCCCGTCCCGTCCGAGCCTTTTTCTTTTCGATTAAGTATTTATCATTTCTTCCAAATTTTTTGTTATACTTAGTTTATTAATTCACTTGGATTTTTTTTGTTTAATTTGAAATTGAAAATAAAGAACTGTAATAAAAGTGGAGAGATATGTATTTGGTTTTGGCCGGCAAACCACCTTCGTTCCATTTGAATTGCGGGAATTACTCTCACCGCAGCCATCCCCGTCACACTCTCATTCTTTTCCCTCAACGGCCCACGTTTCCTTCGTCGCCTCCTTCTTCGCTGTGTTTCGTCACGTCACTCCCCACTCTCGATTGGAACGATGTCGTTCCCTGCTCTGAAGTCCATACCGAAAGAAAGGCGCAGTGATGGAACCTTGGACCAAGACACCTAGCGTTATGTTCCCGTCAGAGCTTCTTCTTCTCTATTACTTATATATCATTTCCTTCATTTCATCTTCTTTCACTCTAATCATTTCTCCCAAATTCTTTGTTATGCTTCGTTTATTAGTTCACTTTGATTTTTTTTGTTTAATTTTAAAATGCGAACATGAGTAATGCGAACGACTGGTTAAAATGTTGGTCATGTTATTTTATAATTTTAAATTTGGGGGACCGATCATCAAATATGCTTCAATGTGACTGCAATTGGTTTAAAGTCTTGATTAATGTCTTACTATTAAAGACTATAATGACGTGTTCTACTATTCTCATTCATAAATGTGGTTTTGAACTTTGTAATATTCAGTAACTACAAATCACTTCATTCTGGGTTAATAATGTGACCCATCAAGCACGTAGCGACATTCATTTATCCTACTTAACAGTTCATTAATTTACCAAAGTAATTGGAGAAGACACTCTTTGTAGCCCATTTATCACAAAATAAATGATAGTTTTCTAATCACAAAAATATTAGAATAACATGCTTTTTGAGTGGTACACAACCAGTTTTGGAGAATAAACATGCATAGTTCATGAGAATAAACAATGAGCACTATTTTGGAGCACTAAAGGTACAATAAATAAATATGTATTTTTGAAATATTAGATTATTAAATTATTCAGATAATAAATAATTTAATCTATTTTAACTTTTTTTAATTTATGATTCAATTAATCGAATCCAATCTAATTCGACGAAGGGTGGGTTGGATTGGCCGAAATAAAAAATGCTTTTTTTATTATTATTTTCAAAAAAAAGTTCATCCTCATCATTAAAATAAATTTTATTTTATTTTTATATTTATCGTCTTATAAGTGTTTATTTTTTCTTTTTTAAATTCTAAACTGTTAAAGTATTCTTCTTGTTCTTTCAATTATTTTTATTAATTAAAGATTTATTATTTCAAAAAATTAGGTAATAATCGTAAAAAAATTTCTATTATTTTTTACTAAATACAATATTTCTAACACATAGAATGAGTGTGGGTCGGAACAAAATTTTTAGATTTGATTTTTTGATTTTTCATAAACACGTTATGGATTGATGGATGTGTATTCTAAAAAAAACATTTGAAATTAGTTTTTGAAAAGTTAAATATGTAAATCTTGTTATGATCCATGTGGAATATATTTTTGGATAATCAAATTTAAAAATTTTGTTCAAAATTCATTAGTCTAGAATATGTTTTTTAGAAAATCGAATTTGAAACTCCTATTTCGAATCCCCCACTTTATAACTGTGTTCGAGAAATAATACTGAAACTCTAAATTGATAATTTTTCAACTTTTAGATATAATGGAGGAAGATTTTTTAAATAATAATATGTGAGATGAAGTTAACATGTTAATAAGTTTGAATAATATTAATATAGTGAAACAAATTCTTGATAATTTAGTTGATTATATTGAAATATTTATAATGGATAAAGTGAAATTTTAGTTATATTAATGTTATCATATGTAATGATTTTATATTTATTATTATAGATATTTGCTACAAGATATAATTTGCTTAAACGGAGTTGAGAGGTTGTATTTAAGTTTGAAGTTGTGGTTGTTATACTAAGGTTAAATACAATAAATAGTCATCAAAAGAATAAACATATGGATTGTTAGGTTGTGAAAGAGGTCGTAAATATAGGAAATACAAAAAAGATTTGCATCCAACTTTTATAGAAAGTAGAAAATATGAGTGTCGCTTTAAACTATAGGAAAAACTGGTAAAGAATAGTAAATGATAGATTCTGAAGTTAGTTTATGTAAGTCAAATTACGACTTAGATGATACATTATTCATCTACAACATTCTCTTCTATATTATATTTGTATTAGTTAATAACACTTGATTCCCCACAAGCTTTACGCCTTATAAAGAGGCAATTGGACGAACACGATTCGTTGGTTAAGAACCACTTCTCCTAGTTCTAGGCTTTCTGAAAATTACACTATACAAAGAGGAGTTCATCAAAACATGTTCATATTTTTCAAAACTCATCTTCGAAATGACTATTTTAGAAATGTATTTTGGATTGATTGTTATAGAAATACATTCTAGATTGGTTGTTTTGGAACTCATTTTTGGAACACCAAATTAGGAATGCATTTTCAAGACACCTAATTTGGAAATGAGTTCTAGAACAACTGATCTAAAATACATTTTTAAATTGGGTGTTGCGAAAATGTATTTGTTTTAAAACTAACTTTCGGGTCCAAAAATGCGTTTGGATTTATCAATTTAGATTTCAATGTACATTTTTAGTCTAATTTTTATTTTTATTTGCAAAACAATCAATGAATAATGCACTTTTGGAACACCCAATCCGAAAATGAGATATGAAATAATTAATCTTAATGCACTTTCAAATTAGGTGTTCTGAAAATGTATATTAAATTAGTTATTATGGAACTCATTTTCAAGTGTAGAAATATGTTTTAAATTGAACAATTTGGATTCTTATCTACACTTTTAATTTAGTTTTCATGGATATTGTGATGAAAACTTTATAATAGGGACAAAACATTAACAATTTCTAATTTTATGATCTGAAAATAATCTTTAATAAAAGTACATGGGCAATTGTTTCTGGTGGAATTTCGATTGATTTCAACCCCCGAGATGTTTTGATACTAACCAAAAATTCTACCACGTAAGTTCTTTTTACTTAGGCTAGCAAATTAATTTTCAATCGAAATGCGTATGAGGATCGAACCTTACCTAGTATCGAAAATGCTACTTTTTTGGTGTTTTGTATTTAAGATGCAGAAAGCAATAAAACGTCAAATCGAAAAACAATACAGGATACTAAATTGCTGAAACCTGTAAAATGAAGAAACCTTAAAAATACGTTAAAGGTAAATGACAAGGAATCGAAAGAACAAAAACATAAAATTGCTGAATATAAGGTGTATCAAAATAAATTACCAAGGAAAGTAAAGAAAGCGGTAAAGGTACTCGATGAGCATGGAAATCCAGATTGCTAGAAGCTTCATGGTGTTCGTCATGTTCCAGTAGACTTCTCACTACTAGTTCTGTTCTCTGCCAATTTTCCGCTCCCCATTCCTTCCTCTTTTGCTCTATTTATAGGGCATCATTCAAACCTTCCAGGAGCAGTTAACAAAACTGCTACCACGTTTTTCGTGCGTGTTGCAGTTTATCTTCTATGGTTTCAATACTGTACCCATGTTCTCACGATCTTCAACTTCTACCATGATTTAGAAACTGCTTCCCGTATATGCGCTTGACTGTTCTTCTCTTCATAATTTGGCCAGGGTTTTGATATCCACGTAGGTTAGCCTTCCCCTCGATTTCGATTTTATCGAGAACTTTGAATTACTTTTGGTTCTTTTTAGCCTTAACATCATATACTTCTAATTTCTTGGTTTGTTCCACAATAAACTTTTAACTATTGTTCCTTTGATTCCTACTCTAATCTTTCGATTTTGTGTGCCACGCCCTTCTAATTGGACATCGAATGATTTCTCATTCACCTCTTCGCATTATCGATCGATCACATGTTTCTCGATTTTTATTTCTTTCATTTCTCGATCGCTTTTCTCGATTTCCTCCTAACAAAATGCCCCCTTGGAAGAATATAAATAGTTTCTGTTTATATTCTTTCAACACGATTCCCGCCTTAGTGTTTGGAGGCCCATAGAACTTAGGGTTTAGGGTTCCTGGGGTTCTAGGGTTTAAAGGGTTTTGGGTTTCTTTTTTGCTTTATGTCGCTGTCTCGTCAGTCTGCTGCCTTACAGTACAAGCCACATTAATTGCCTTTCGCTTCCGTCGTTTCCAGCTCCCTAGGTGATTTTCCCCTTAACCTCTCCATCGGTCTTTCTCTGGTCTTTACGCGAACCTTTACCCTTTGCAACTTCATCTTCTTCCTTGAGCTCTTGTCTTCATCCCTGCGCCTTCATCTCTTACCTTGCTTTTCTTTACTTCACCAATTACTGAAATGACAACTTCCTCCAAATCTTCTGACTTTTCCGCTCCACCTCTTCCCTCATTGGTATCTAACCTGCTGGAGATTAATAATCAGAAGTTCGCTCCAGTTCCTCTGATGGAGGAAACTTCTCAGAAAATTGCTGAAACGCAAGTACTTATTCCTTACACTGCTGATAGTGTTAATTATGCTTTTGGGGGTCCTCTTCGTTCTATTGATGGAACTTTTTCTCCCCTCAACCTCTCGAATAGTCCGGCTCTTGTACACCAACCTGAAGTTAGGGTTGATTTTTTGAATCTTGTCTCTAAGGTGTATCGGACGGGCCCTCCTTCCAAAACACCTTTGTACATTAGATGGTTCGATAGGGTTAAAGCTAAGTTCGGGGATCATTGGAGAAGCGTGGGAATTTTCGATTTTTTGCACCTGTCCCAATGTGACTTATCTCATTTAGACATGGCTATGTTTTTGGCTGCCATTCACTTGTGGAATAAGGAAATACATGTCATGGAATTACCTTGCGGTCCCCTCTCGCCCACCCTTTTTGAAGTCGCGGCTATTACTGGATTAGAACCCATAGGGGAAAGATATTTTAAGGGTGCATGTCCCTCGGATAATTCTCTAAGATCCAAAATCGATTGGGAATCGAAAGCTTATGGACATTTCCTCGAGAAGCATTTCGTCGATGACGAATCAATAGCTGTGACCGATGAAGAGCACATAGCCTTTTTGGTGTACTGGTTGTGTACCCATGTTTTCTGCCCCCGATCGATCCAAATTTCCTCCCATCTGTTTGACCTTGCCTATCTCCTTCATCTAGGCTAACCTAGAGTATGTTTGGCCAAATTTTTGCTAGCACATGTATATACTGCTTTCGACGAGGCTGTCGAAATTTTGAGTGCTCCTAAAGCTTCGGGAAATTTTTCTGGCCCTATTTGGTTTATACAGTTGTGGCTAAATTCGATTTTTGAGAGCATCCTTCCTCCAAATTCTACCATCCTCCCAAGTGTAAATATAGAAGGGGCCCGATTGTCTTCTCGCCATCCTCACCACAAACCCGATGAAGCGGTTTATTGTAGATACCTTAATTTTTTGTTAACCAGATTTAATTTCGATTCAACCCTAGCTCCTTTTGTTGCACATCTTGGATGCATAAGTGGCCAACTTAGGGGGCCAATTTGGTTTAAGTCGAAATTCCCTGCCTCGACTCCTGGGTTGCAATTAGAGTTGGTCGATGTATGGAGTAACTATTTAACTCAGGATGTACTAGTATCGGGTTTCCAATCCAAAGATTTCAAGTTCATTACTTACTACCCTCAACTTTTCTCGAGACAATTTGGTCTGAGCCAATCCTTACCCTTCTTCCCCCTAGATACCTTCCCAAGGTCCAAATTAACTGAATCGACAATCAGACGGGAGCTTGCCAAGTTTTTGCCAAAAACCCCGGTGCATTTTTACCCCTATGTTTTTGAATCAAATTATTTATCGACTGTGGGTTTTTCTCAATGGTGGGCCAATTGGTTTTCGAGTAGTCATGCTACTTTTGACGAAGTCCGACAAAAATTGACTGCTCATCCTTCTCTTGTATTGCAGGACAAATCGAAAGTGAAGAAAGGTACACACTTCCACTGTCTTCAAATATCTCGATTCGAGAATTTTTATCAAATATGTTACAACCCCCTGAAATTAGAATCGACCTATTACGATGCTGTTATCTCCTTATCTAATAAAACAGACACTAATCGATCGAACCACAAAATAATCAATCCTCTAGGTAGAACCCCTTTTGAAATGTATTGCCCAAATCGCCTTCCCACTTTTCCCACAGCTCCTTTTGGACTTGTCAAATCTTTAACTCATCCCAAATGGGTTCGAGAATTGAGATCCCTAAGGGAAACACTTCGCCCAAAACCCAAAAACAAAGATATTTCTGTATCGAAATTATCTTATTTCCCTTACCTCCATCTCCCTCAAATTCTCCTACCTTCCTGGCTTGTACATATTGATCGAGTCACGATTTTGACTCCATCACCTTTTGGTGAGATTTTGCTGCCTTTTCTAGATATTTTTAATTCTTGATATTATAAGCTAACTGTCTTCTTTCTTGATAGTTTCAAAGTCCTCTAAGGTCGCCATTGCTGAGAAAGAGAAGGAGAAGGACTGGGAGTCCTCTGATGAGTCCGATCCCTCGGCCCTCGTCAGAAAGCGTAAACATTCGGCCACCATTTCTTCTTCTTCGAAGAGATCGAAGGTTCTTTTTACTTTTCTTATTATTTATTTTTCTATGTCTATAATAGATCTATTTTGGACTCTTATACCTAATTGTCGATTTCTAATTTTTCAGAAACCAAAATCGAAGAGTCCTCGATCCGTCCAGCCCTCTGCCCTCGATCCTTTATCGACGGACTCTAACACAGTTCCTTCAACGGGCCAAACAACACCCGTCACTCATTCAAGTCACATAAGCCTCCTTTTACACGAATTTTATATTTATTGATTTCGATGAAGCTTATAACATGATTTCAAAATTCGATATTTTCAGGATCATCCATCGGCGACTATATCGACGAATGTCGATTCTCAGCTTTTGTCACCACCACTCCTTCCTGAGGTACTTTATATAATTTTGTATGTATATTTGACTTTTTTATGCATTTTCTTTTCTGATATTTGTTTTCGATTTACAGCAACCTGAGGCTATACAGACTCTTCCTCCTGCCTCAGCACTCCTCGCTCTACCTCCCCCTGGTATTTAGACTTTCCTTTCACTGTTACTTTTCCATTTTATCCTAGTATGAACTGTTCGATTTACCTTTTCGATTTCTTTCTTTTCAGTAAATATCCCAATAGTTCATGTTCAGGACTCTCCTTCCCCGATTTCCGCAGAGCAAGTGGATTTCCCTCCGTTCGCTATGCCTGAACTCGAATTGCTCTCGGAGACGTTGCCTGTGCTGAACGAGTCTACTCCAAGCGACGTGCCAGAGTATCGAGCTGCCATCGAGGAAGATCCTTTCTCGATCCTCGATATTTTGGTATCGAGCGACGCCACTCCTTCGAGCCACTCTTCTCAACCACCTGCCACTTCGACTGAAGAAGCATACCAGCTAAAACATCGCTTCAGGATTTTCTTCTACTTTTCGCCTCTGGATGTTTTGGTAGAATCGTTTGAAAAGAAACGACTCTTCAAAGAAATTCTCACATCTATCGAAGCCTTCCCTGAAAAGGCTCTTCCCAGAGGCTTCGATGCAGAGGTCGCGGCGGCTACCGAACTGTTCAACCAGGCCTATGCTGCAAGGAAGAGGAGGCAGTCGATAACGACTGAGTTATCTGAAGTTTCTGCTTTCCAGGTTGAGAAATCTAATTTGTTGAAGACTCAGAAACTCAATCGAGGGGAGATTTTGACAGCGTTGTCTTCGGTCGATGGTGAAATCGAAGAATTAGAGAAGAGGCTTCAGCAGCTGAAATCGCGGAAGGGGTCCCTCACTGCAGAGCTGAACAAGATTAATTCTTCTGCGAAAGAGGTGGCGTTATCCCTAGGCCAAAGCATGGAACGCAAACATAAGTTGGTCATCGAGGAGAATTCGATCTCGTCATCCTGGGTGCAATTGTTGATGGATTTTGAAAGTTTAAATACTCGATATATATCTTTGTAAACATTACTCTATTCTAATTAATGTTGAATGTTTATTTCTCTCATTCGAGGTTCATATTTCTTTAAGTACTTGCCATTTATCGATAGCACTTTATCTTTGTTATACCAATCGATAATCGAATAAGCGTTACTCGATAATACTTTAATGACTTCAAAAGGCCCTTCCCAATTTGGCGACCATTTACCATAACTTTTACATTTCTTGTCCATCGGTAAAATTGTTTTCCACACTAAGTCACCTTCGTTAAACGTTTTCTTTCGAACTCTCTTATTGTAAATTCGAGCAATTTGATTCTTTTGTAAAATCATATTATTAAATGCCTGTAATCTTATTTCATCGAGTTCATTTAATTCATCATACATCAAATTCCAATAATCACAACTGGGTAAATCATTCTGCCTCTGTATTCGATTCGATTCAATATTTATTTCGATAGGCAAAACTGCATCGTGTCCATATACTAGCTTGTATGGGGTATTTTGTAAAGAATCTTTTGGCGAATTTCGATAAGCCCATAAAATTTGCAGTAACGTTTCATGTCATGTTCTGGGTTTATTACCAACATGTTTTTTAATTAACCCAATAATTACTTTATTAATTGTTTCGACCTGCCCATTCGCTTGAGCATAATATGGGGTTGATGTTAATAACTGAATATTTCTCGATTCAGCATATTTAATTATCTTTCTACCAGTAAAAACTGTCCCTCTGTCCGTAGTAATAGACTGTGGGATCCCGAATCGATAAACAATGTACTCTTCGATGAAATCGATTACATCCTGCTGATCAACATCTTTTAATGGTATTGCTTCTACCCACTTTGAGAAATAATCGACAGCGACAATTATATATCTATGTCCCTTCGATGATTGTGGAAAGATCAGTCCGATTAAATCTATAGCCCACCCTCTAAAAAGCCAAGGTTTGATAATCGAGTGTAATTCGCTAGCAGGAACCTGTTGTATAGGACTGAATTTCTGACATTCTTCACAGGATTTAGCATACTCGATACAATCTTTTAGAATCGAAGGCCAATAATAACCTTGTCGAATTAATGTCCATTTCATCTTCTGACCTATCATGTGGGCGCCACATATTCCATTATGTACTTCAGCCATTGCTAAGTAAGCTTCATCATTTCCTAAGCATCTAAGTAATACTCCATCGATTCCTCTTTTATATAACTCATAATTTAACAACACATATTTTACTGCTCGATACTTAATTTTCTTATCAGTTCTCCCATTGGGGTTTTGCAAGTAATCTGTAATCGATTTTCTCCAATCTTGGTCATCCAGGTTACTAATATGTAAAATTTCATTCTCTGGAGGTAATTTTTCTTTAATTTGAATCATTTCTTTTAAACTTTCCAAGGGTATCTTATACTTAGATGCAATTTGTGCCAAGTCATTGGCCTCTTGATTGAATTCTCGAGGAATGTATTCGAATGTTATATCATCGAACATTCTACTTAAAGTCATTACTCTTTCCAGATATCTGATTAAATTGGTATTAATACATTTATACTCTTTTCGCACTTGTTTGATTACTAATTGCGAATCACCTCTTATAATTACATGTCGAGCTTTTAACTTAATTAAAGTCTCAAGACCTGTTATCAAAGCTTCATATTCGGCTTCGTTATTTGAACAAAAGGGTTGAATCTCGAATGATAACTTAGTCGAGATATTACTTGGAGAAATAATAAGAACTCCTACTCCAGATTTCTCTGACGTGCTCGAGCCATCGAAATACATTATCCATTTACTTATTTCAATAAACAAGTTTTCAGTAGAATCAACTGTATGATCGGCCATGAAATCGGCAATTATCTGTCCTTTTATCGATTTTAAAGATTCAAAGGATAAGGAAAATTCTGTCAAAGCTAGTACCCATTTTCCTATTCGATTATGCATAATATGTTTCGATAATAGAAACTTCAAAATATTATTTCTGGAATAGACTATTATATCATGAGGCTTCATTACATACTTGAGTTTTGTACAAGAGAAATATAAGCATAATCTTAACTTTTCAATATCACTGTATCGAGTCTCAGCATCGTTCAAAATTCTACTTAGATAATACACAGCACATTCCACATCATTTTCATCTTCCTGTGCTAGTAGACTGGCCATTGTTCGATCTGATGTTGATACATATAGCTTTAATGACTTATTTCTCTTTACTGGTATCATAATCGGAGGATTCGTCAGCATCATTTTAATTTGCTCGAAGGCTTCTTGATGTTCCCCCTTCCATTTAAACTCTGCTTCTTTTTTCAACTTTAACAAAGACGAAAAAGCGTAAGTCTTTCCAGCCAAATTCGAAATAAATCTTCTCAAATAATTTGTTTTTCCTAAGAATGACTGCAACTGTCTCTTAGTTTTTGGAGCAGAAGTATCTATTATAGCCTTTGCTTTATTTTTATCGATTTCAATACCTTTTCCGTGTACTATGAATCCTAAGAATTCACCAGCAAATACGCCAAAGACACATTTCAAAGGATTCATTTTTAATCCATGTTTTCTCATCCTCTCGAAAGATTTTCTCAAATTGTTCAAGTGTTGACATTTTTCTTTCGATACCACAACAATATCATCTATGTAAATTTGCATACAATCATTGATCAAATCATGGAAAATTAAATTCATTGTTCTTTGATATGTTGCCCCAGCATTTTTTAATCCGAATGGCATCACTATCCATTCATAAGTGCCTAATGCCCCCGGGCATCGAAAAACTGTTTTAGCTATATCATTTTCAGACACAAATATTTGATTGTATCCTGAATAACCATCTAAAAGACTTAACATTTCATTACCAGCTACTGCATCTATTAACATATCAGCTATTGGCATAGGGTATTCATCTTTAGGAGTAGCTAAATTCAAATCTCGATAATCAATACATACTCTCATTTTACCATTCTTTTTAATAACAGGAACAATATTAGAAATCCAATCGACATACCTGACAGTTCTGATGAATTTTGCCTTTAGAAGTCTCTCGATTTCTTCCTTTATCTTCCCCATCACCTCAGGCGTGAATCTTCTCGGTGCTTGTTTTACTGGCTTTTTCCCTTCTATGATGGGTAATCTATGTTCGACTAGGCTTCGATCCAATCCAGACATTTCTTCGTATTCCCAAGCGAAGCAGTCCTTATATTCTTTTAACAAGGAAATCATGTCTTCCTTCATTTCTTTTTCGAGATATTTGCTGATATACGTAAGCTTCTGATCCTCGATACTTCCCAAGTTAATCTCTTCTAATGGGTCCTGAGCCTCAACCTTTTTGTGATTTGATGTAATGGATTTTTCAAAACCTAACGGAGAATTATCGTAAATACAATCAAGTATAACTTGATCGCTTTTATTTGCAACTAAAGTAGAATGAATCGATTTATTTGGTCCTATCTTACTACTACTATTACTTTCTTGGCTCTTCTTTTCATCTTCATATTGTCTCAATCGAGCCAAGAACCCTTCGTAATCTTTATTCATCTTCATCGGCCACTTCGAGGTTGGCCCCCTCTTTGATCATAACAAATCCTTTCTTCTTATTCATTTCTAAGAATCGCTCCTCATGTAACTTTGAATTAAAATCTTCGATCGTTTCGAAGGTGAATGGCTGAGCCGAGTGCAGATTCTCGTAGTGCTCGACCAGACTCGAGAGACGAACGTTACAAATTCGTGCTGATCCCCGGGATTACTTCGAGATGTCCATCTCGATTCCACATGAATAATTTCTGATGAGCCGTAGATGGAACGACCCCTACTCCATGGATCCACTCTCTTCCAAGTAGTGCATTGAAATTTGCATGTGACTGGACAATAACAAACACAGTAGGCCTCGAATAAGTTCCCACTTTTACGTCTAAGGCAATCATGCCTTCTAAGCTCGATGTTTTTCCACTGAAATCGGAAATCATGATATTGTGTTTAACTAAATCTTTCAGTTCAATGTCAAACCTTTTTAGCATAGTGATTGGCAATATGTTTACTGCCGCACCACCATCGACAAGGACTCTATTCACCATTTGTCCTTGAATCTCGATATTCAGTAATAGGGGCTTCAGGTGGAACCTCATTTCCTCGGATGGAGGATCAATAAAAGCAGCATCTCTATGAGGTACTTCACATGATGTTTGTGTAACCCATGTTACTTTTGGCCTTATGTTTTCTGAATAGAAGTCATCTTCTCGATCGGCATCACTCTGTTCTTGGTACTCTTGATATTCACTAATATATTCCGCTGGTAGTATCGATATCACTCCGATTTGATGCTCATCCCAGCTACCCTCATTCTTATCGTCGAAATAATCTCTTGCATATTGGCCCCCCATTGGTACATTATTCCCTTCAAAGTTTCTGTAATTATTCCAATAAGGGATCCTTCCTCCTCTTCTCCAGGGCCTTCCACGGAATCGCCTTTGGAATGTCGGGAATCCAGCATTTGGTCCCTCTTCATATGAAAGCCTCTCAAAGACATCATTACTCTGAAGTCTACTTCCTCCTCTTCGAGAAGGGTACATCGCTCTTTTTACCCATTGTCTTTGATTCCCACTGACACCAGAACCATCGGATTTCTGTTGGCTTTCTTCGATCGTTGGTTGGCTTGCTTGATCCACTTTGTCATTCTTCCTTTTGTTCTGACTCTCGATTTTCTTTATCTCGTTCTACTCGAAAGCCTTAGCGGCTGACTTGTCGAAGACCGCACTGCATCGCGGACATAACGACACATCTTCATCTTTTCCTTTCTTTCTGTTCAAAAACTCGAGGAGAGAATCTCCTGACCGAGGATAAATTTCCCTCTCGAATTCCTTTTCGAATTCACTCAGATCGAATTCCATATCTTCTTCAGACACATCCATTCTGACATGTTTAGGATCAATGTCTTCAGTAACATCGACCATGCCTATAAAAGCAGAATTCGTCACTCGGACATCCTCAGTCATGCCCGTTTGGGATTCAATATACTCCACTTGTACTTCGAATGGACTCGTGTCCACTTTCATTGACATCTCTTCAAATTTCAGTCTTCCTTGGTCAATCGCATCTTGGATCATATTCCTGAAATGTATACAATTGTTAGTCCAATGTCCAAAAACATTATGAAATTTACAATATTTTCGACCATTCCTTTGTTCTGCCGAAGACAGTTTATGATCTTCACTCAACTTAATTTGTTTATCTTTTAATTAAATATCGAAGATTTTATTAGCTTTTGTCACATCGAAAGTATATGTTCGATTTGCCATCTTATCTTTCACTTCATTCTTTTGTAGCAGTTTACAGATATATGGAGCCCCTACTTTAAGTTCTGCTATGTTCACTTTCTCATCGACAGTTTCTTCAATATCATTTTCTGTCATGGTATCTGTCTCATACAAATCATTTATATATGCTACTCTTTCTTTTTTCAAGGGTTTCTCATATTTCTTATACCTTTGTTTTTTCGTACTCGATTTGTTCCACTCTTCTTACTTTATCGGCTAATTGAGTCATGTCATTCAACGGCAAATTGACTAATTTTTTCCTAATCGAGAATTCTAAGCCTGCAGAGGTCATTCTGACTAACTCATATTCGGGGATTTGAGTGAAACATCTCGACTTCATTTGTCTAAATCGATTCAAATAATCATCTATGCTTTCATGATTGTATCTTTTTATATTCATCAAATCAACAAGACTTACTTGAGTTTCTCCTCTAAAGAATTGCTCATGAAAATTTCTCTCCAGTTGCAGCTAATTATAAATCGAATTAGGTGGCAACGAGGTAAACCAAGTAAACGCATTCTTAGTCAAAGAACTAGGGAAATATTTCATCTTTAATTCCTCACTTATCGCTAGGTCCCCACATTCGATCTGATATCGAGCTACATGCTCGATAGTTGATTCACCAACCTCTCCAGCGAATTTGGTGAATTTAGGCACTTTGTATCCTCGGGGTAACTCTGTCTCGAGAATCGCATTTGGAAAAGGTGACACAAAGTATGTTTGATTGGGTGGTCTAAATTCCATCCCTTGTAAATTCACCCTCTGTCCTAACATGTTATTCTGATTGTACATATTTTGAAATCCCTCATTCAAATTCCCATAAATATCATTCCTCACATGTTGGTGGTGTTGATCATTGTTTCTATTTCTCCTCAATAGATACGGGGGATTGATATTAGCATTCTGGTTAGCATGATTTTCTACCCTTGTTTGTCGAGGTACAACCAATGCATCCCCGATTCGTGACATTTGGTCTGCTAATATCTCAAAACTAGCAGTAGTGTTTTGAACTAATGGATTTAAAACTGTAGTCAACTGTTGTGATAACATATTCACCATCTCAAAATTGCTCTCATCCATTTGTTGTCTAAGTATCCCTAATGAGTTACTGGATATCCCAGTACCAGTGATTTCGATAGTCTCAAAATTGGATCGATGATAATCTCTGTCGAATGTGTATCTTCCATGTTCCAAATTTCCTCTATGATCTAGATTTCCTCTATGATCTAGATTTGGAAGCGTTTGTTGTGTACCTAAATTCTGCCCACTTCCTGAATTCAGGGGGATTTCTAAGTTTTGAGATGTTCCTAAATTCGGAGGGACTCCAAAATTTTGGGGCATACCTAGTGTTTGAAGCATTCATAAGTTATATCTTGAATTCCGTTGTGCTGAAGAAGTTCCAGCTCCACTTATATTATTAAGTGAAAACCCAGGAGGTCTTCCACTCATATATGGCCCTACATATGTGGTTGTGGGGTTTCCCACAGTTTGCATATTATTTGGTACCACCACACTAGATCCTACTTGGGTATTTGCTAAGGTGCCTGAATTTTGTTCATTACCCGCAGGTATCGACATACTCGCAGTTGTCGATGTTACAGGCATATTCCCATTATGACTTTGCCCCCCAGTATTTGGTGAATGTACACCATTTAGACCATCACTATTACTCTGGTTATTTGATGAATTTTGACTCATTATTATAACTCTCCCACTCCTTAATCTCATACACTTTCGAACTAACCAATTTTGTGTATTTTCAACACAAGTGGTCCCCTACCTGGCGCGCCAATTTGTTTATGGTGGAATTTCGATTGATTTCAACCCCCGAGATGTTTTGATACTAACCAAAAATTCTACCACGTAAGTTCTTTTTACTTAGGCTAGCAAATTAATTTTCAATCGAAATGCGTATGAGGATCGAACCTTACCTAGTATCGAAAATGCTACTTTTTTGGTGTTTTGTATTTAAGATGCAGAAAGCAATAAAACGTCGAATCGAAAAACAATACAGGATACTAAATTGCTGAAACCCGTAAAATGCAGAAACCTTAAAAATACGTTAAAGGTAAATGACAAGGAATCGAAAGAACAAAAACATAAAATTGCTGAATATAAGGTGTATCAAAATAAATTACCAAGGAAAGTAAAGAAAGCGGTAAAGGTACTCGATGAGCATGGAAATCCAGATTGCCAGAAGCTTCATGGTGTTCGTCATGTTCCGGTAGACTTCTCACTACTAATTCTGTTCTCTGCCAATTTTCCGCTCCCCATTCCTTCCTCTTTTGCTCTATTTATAGGGCATCATTCAAACCTTCCAGGAGCAGTTAACAAAACTGCTACCACGTTCTACGTGCGTGTTGCAGTTTATCTTCTATGGTTTCAATATTGTACCCACGTTCTCATGATCTTCAACTTCTACCATGATTTAGAAACTGCTTCCCGTATATGCGCTTGACTGTTCTTCTCTTCATAATTTGGCCAGGGTTTTGATATCCACGTAGGTTAGCCTTCCCCTCGATTTCGATTTTATCGAGAACTTTGAATTACTTTTGGTTCTTTTTAGCCTTAACATCATATACTTCTAATTTCTTGGTTTGTTCCACAATAAACTTTTAACTATTGTTCCTTTGATTCCTACTCTAATCTTTCGATTTTGTGTGTCACGCCCTTCTAATTGGACATCGAATGATTTCTCATTCACCTCTTCGCGTTATCGATCGATCACATGTTTCTCGATTTTTATTTCTTTCATTTCTCGATCGTTTTTCTCGATTTCCTCCTAACAGCAATAAAACGAAAATATAAGAATTATGGAGGTAGAAAAGAGATATGGAATTGTACAAAAGGAAAAGAGTGAATAAGCTTTTTAAGGTTTCAAACAAATAATAAAAATTTTTTTGATCATTTTACATGAATTATAAAGATTTGGGAAGAAATTATGGGATGCAATTAGAATAAACCTAAATGTATAAAACCGTGACCTAGCCGTACTTAGATATTTTTTTATTAAGTTGGATAATGGAATTATCAAGACCCAATCCAACCCGAATACACTCCAATTATTTTCGATCCCTTGCCATAGATGTTTTAATTCCCAAATATCATTCTAGATTATTCTCAGGTCAATCTATTCATATTTGTTTATATTATTTAATTTTTTTAATAATTATTTTTTAAATTTTATTTCATTTTAAAATTCATATCATAATTTTTTTTTATTTTCATTCAAAGTAGACATCTTTTTTTACCTTTCTTATATTTTTATTTTCTCCTTTTTCTCTAAATATATGATATTATAATAATTATTTATATATATATATATATATATATATATATATATATATATATTATCCATTACTTCTTTACCAGTAATATATCATAAAAACAATTATAAATAATAAAATTAATCAGTTGTAAAAAGACAAATTCTTTTATATAATATAGATACAATATTTGTCCTATATATCTTATCTTGAATTATGTTAGTGGTGTTTTATTTTACATAATTTTAGAATGTATATTATGACATCTTTTATTCGGATTCAGCTTTATTCTAAATTAAATAATTCAAAAATACATCTATAGTATATTTGTATAATATATTATATATAATGAAGATTTAGATTCTCTTCTTCATATGTTATTGGAAAGAAAAAAAATTATGTATAATTAGTGGAGAAATAATATATATATATATATATATATATATATATATATATATTAATAGAAATTTTTGTCTTTTTTTGTTTATCATCGGACAGAAAAAAAATTAGTGATTCAGAATTTTTTATAAATTTTGAAATGTGTCTAGACTTCATGATTTCTTTATTATTGTTGATTTAATGTAATGGGGAGGTTCGAGAGAAACTACGAGGAAGGATAGGAAACAAAAGCCTTTATATTTGTCTAATTGTATTTTTAATTACTTTAATTTGAATTGATTATGATTTTAGTTTTTCTTATGTTTTTTAGTATATTAAGTAGGAGATTTAAAAGTTTGAATAATGAGTTCCTCCCTAAAGACTATTAGGAGAGAAAAATATGAAAAAATAAATTTAAATAATGAGTTTCATCTTTACAGTAAAGTCTTTCCACGGAATAAATTGATGATTTTTTTTATAAAGCCATAAAATCTATCTGATTTATGTAATTCAACTTATTCTAAAATTTATATAATAGTCCAGGTAAACTTATACATAAATCGATTTCATATAGAACGAAAATTTCTATATACCAGCATCGTTATATTCTGGTATATAACTACCATAACATCTGTTACTGTTATAATAATTTAGTGGGATAATTAAAATAACTAAAATATATATATATATATATATATATATATATATATATATATATATATTTGTATTATATTATATATTAATTATATTATCACGTTCATTCAATCATATGATTTAGGGTACAGGGTATAAGAAAAGAGTGAAAGAAGAAGAAGAAATAAGAGTCATGCATGATGGGAGAGACGAGAAACAACCTGAGAATAAGGGAAAGAAGAATATGGATTGGTATTTTTTTCTTTCTATTCTATTGTACATTTTTTTTTGTCATACTTTCATGTTATATATCTTTCTTTTTACATTAATCACTTCTCTTTATTTTTATGTCTTCGTACCCAAATTTATCTAAATGGAGTGTAACTGGATTTGTCATTGTTGTTATAAAATAAGGGATATTGCAAAACTTAAAACATGTCTCACTAACCTAGAACATGTCATGTCCCATTAACCCAGAGGTGCTCCACTCTCTCATTTTACAACCCCAGTCACAATCTCTTATTTTACAACCCAGGTCACAACTATCCATGATGTTGAATGAGAAAATGTGTTTGTTGCTTATATTACATCTATAAATATATCACTCTACATTCCTCTAAAGGACACAGTTTTATTCATCCTTTTTTCCTCTTTTTCCATTTCTTTTATTCTGGGTTTATTTTATTTTTTTAAGAGTTTTAAGAGTTACTTGTTAGTTTTTTATATCCTCGAAAATCCGAGAAATTCTTATTGTATCCTAGGAACTTGCGCAATATTAACAACAACTCTATTCCCTTTAACAGTTTTTACAATATTGGATGGTGAAAGAAATGGAACAAAGAGATACATCAAGGAATAAAGAGGTTTTTACAATATTGGATGGGGAAAGAAAGGAATCAAATTGGGGAACAAAGAGATTAAATAATATTTTGTACATCATGATCAAATGCTTATTTTGTTAGCCTATTGTTTTGTCCACCTATTATTGTGTCCATCTACATATGTGTAGAAAATACATATGCCATTAATCAACAATCTTATAAATGATTATTTTAGATACACCAACGTATACTACGTAATCGATGAAGTGAGTACCCCTTATGACGTTAACTTTAAGTTAAAAAAGATATATGAGACTCAATCTCTCAACCTCATATCCTAATCAAGAATATTGTGATACACTTGCAAGGCTTATGATATAGTTAAGAGTTCAATGGATGATTCATTGAATATAGTAGATTTCTCGTTATACTAGAAGGGTACAGTGATGTTAATTGGATCTCTGATTTAAATAAGACAAAATCCACTAATGGTTATGTATTGACACTCGAGGGTGGTGCAATTACATGGAAATTAGCCAGGCAACAATTATTGCAAGATCAACAATGGAATCTGAGTTTGTTGCTCTCAAAGTAGCTGGTAGTGAAGTTGAGTGGTTGAAAAACTTCTTAGCAAACATTTCATTAGGAATGAAACCAATCTCATCTGTGTCAATACAGTGTGATTGTCAATCATCAATAGTTATAGCTAAAAACAAGAACTATAATAAAAAGAATAGACATATACAATTGAGACATAATTTAGTGAAGCAACTTCTAAAGAGTGGAACAATTTCCATTGACTATGTGAAGTCATAACGAAATCTAGTAGTTCCTCTGACAAAATCCTTAGAGAGAAATATGATTTTAGAAACATCTAGGGGAATGAGACTCAAGTCACTTGCAAACAAACAGGTGATAACCCAATCTTTGTGACTTGTTAGTTCTGTTAGCACTAAAATTGATTAAAATCAATTATGTTCATTCCTATAGTATGTGAAAGTGTTAGATATTGCATCATTGACAGGTTAAACTTTGTAATTAAAATTTTATGTGGTGTATGAATTTTAGTCTAAATAAAGTTTCTAATGATTTTATATTTCTTTTGGGTAGTGTATGATTTGCAACATACACTTGATGAAATCACCTAAATTAGTGTTGAGTGAAGCCGCTTATATAAGATCTTTGTGAGATTTCTAGAGGACTCATGAATACCGGACACGTACATGACCTAATAAACGCAACATAATGATAACAAGGAGAATCGTGGGATATATTGTGATTGTTAAACTGTTAACACACAATAAGTGTTTTGGTTCATATAACTTATTATACCAATTATACCGTGTGTTACGTTTACAATTTAAGACTGGTTCATATAGTTTGTTAGCTCTGATGCATTACATCTCATATAACATCTAAGATTTTGTTCTTTTATCTCCTTTTTGTTTTGTAATATGTGGAGATTATTGTAAAATAAAAGGTATTATAAAACTTAAAACATGTTCCACTAACCTATAACATGTTTCATTAAACTATAGGTATTCTACTCTCCCTTGTTTCCAGGTCATGACCACCCATAATATTGAATGAGTAAATGAGTTTGTTATTCATACTATATTTATAAATAAACCACTTCACATTCCTCTAAAAAAGAAATAATTTTCTTCATCTCACTTCTCTCATTTTTCGTTCCTTTTATCCTATATTTATTTTATTATTTTAAGAATTACTTGCGAGTTTCTAACATCTCAAAAATAAACTTGTTCGTGTCTCTTCTTTTAACACCAGTCATTATCCTTTTCTTTTAGTGGATATAAAAGGAAGGTATATTATAATTTGTTGTTCCAGGAAAAGAAAATACTCTTATTCTGTGGCACCCCGTTAATCTGCTATGGAAAAATTGCAGGGAAGAGCAGCAGAAGAGTCTCATGCAACAAACGAATGTTTTGGTGGAACAACAGAATATTCTTGTTGAGCAGTTGAAACTTCTGATGAGGCATCAGAATGTTCTAATGGATCAGCAGAAGATTCTGATGGAGCACCAGAAAGTTCTGATAGAGCAACAAAAGGTTATGATAGAGCAGCAGAATGAGGGAAATGAGGATTTGGAAAAGACGGGGCAGAATAAGGTTCCAGAATTCATGGAGAAGCAGAATTCATCTTCTGAAGATCCTGCAATGCAGCAGGAGGCAAAGGAAGAAGAGACTTGGAAAATCAAGAAAGTGCTGCAAGAATTCGATGTGACTTTACGACTGCTAGTGGCGGCAGCTATGGCAAGAAACTTCATGCTTCCTGTGCTGAATGCTACTGATTACGAGATTGAAAAAGGAATTGATGTTGAGGTTTGGGACGAGGACACTGAGACCTCTCACTCTCTCTTTTTCACCAAAAAGTCCACAGCTTATATTTTAGTGGGAAACTGGGTCAATGATTTTGTTGTTAGAAGAAGCTTAAAAAAAGGGGACGAGATTGGCCTTTATTGGGATCCATCCAAAAAAAGGTTTCATTTTTCTGTTCTTTCTAGACGCCAGATAGGTTAGTATAATAATAATAATACTTAGTTTCTAATAGAACACAGGACTTACAACTAAATGGGGCAATTAATTTTTTTCAAATATTGGTAATCATTTTAAGATGCAAAATATATATATTCATCATTGTTCGTTGAAGAAGACTATCTTTATATATATATATATATATATATATATATATATATATATAATTGATGTAAATGATATTTACTTGGTGAATACATTCATATTCCTTTTTCATCAATTAGATTAGTTGGATTGAAATTGAAATAATTAATAACATAATTATTACTTCTTAACAATGAATATAGAATATAACTTAAGAGTATTAATTATTTATTTATTTTTTCATTCACATAAAAAAATCTAGAATAATAAATGATTAAGAAAAATGAATCAAATAAATAAATTAATAAAATAAGGAATATTTTTTTCATGTTATTTAATTAATTTTTTTTATAAATCACACAATAATATTTATTTTATCAGTTTTTTTTGTTATATTAACTGTAGCAGAAAATTTATATCTATTAAATTTAAAATAAAGTCAATAAATATTTGTATCTAATATTTATCATATATATATATATATATATATATATATATATATATATATATTCTTTGTCTTTTATTTTATTAATCCACGAATAATATTAATTTTGGATAATCTATAGATGAAATAATATTATAATTCACAAATAATATTTTATGTAAATAATCCATAAACTATAGTCAAAATAGACAATTCATATATAATAATTTATATAAATAATCGACAAAAGAATACTTTATTTAAATAATAATTAAGAATAATATATTTTTAATTTATATATATATATATATATTATTTTATCAAAATAACTTACTGAAAGTATTTTGATTGAATGATCTATGATATAATAATTTTTTAAAATTAATTTTATTTACTTTATAATTAAAATTTAAAATTGTCATTAAATGATTTTTTTTATTATTTTTGTTATAATGATAGAAGTAAATAAAGTCTTTGTATTTTTTTTTGTTATTATGATATTTTAAAAAAATTCTTTATTGTTATATTATTTTGTTTAAATTCTCTTAAATTTTAGTTTAAGCATACAGTAAAATTTACAAGAGAGAAAATGAGTAAGTGGATTAACAAAGTAATAATAATTAAGAAAAAGAAATTGAATAGAAAAATCAACAAAATAAGGTATAATTAATGTTTTTATCTTGTAGCTGAAGATACAAGTTAGCCAAATAGTTATACTCTTAAATGAAGTGTTACTTAATAATTAGATTAACTACTTAATATTAGAACAATAAATTATTACGTAATTAATTATTTAAGTGATGAATCTTTAATGATTATCTCTTTCACGATTTTGAAGATGAAGGTGAATTGTTGATTGTAAATAAGTTTTTTATAAAAATATTTTAGATAATAAATTATATCTTATTTAAAATATCTCATTAATATAAAATTATTTTATATTTAAACCAATAATTAAATATATTATTTTATATGATATTATTTTGTTGATATAGATTTTGCAGGATTAAATAAGAAAAATTATGTCTTATAATTGATAACAAATTTGGGTAATTATGTAGAAAAACAAGAGTAAAACTTGCATGGAGAATGAATGACTCAATCAAAATTGTAAACATAAATTTATGAAAGAAAAAGTAGCAACTGCAGCTTATAATAGATTCCATTGCATTATCCATAGAAATATTGTGTAAGATAGAAAAGGGGAAATATTTAATGAATTATGAAATAATGAAAGTAGGGTAAAATCCATAGAGGAATCAACAGTGAAAAGGAAAGGAAATAGAGAAGCAGGTTCCTTCTTTTGTGGCTCACATGCATGCTGCCTTTTTCCCATCAATTCAATCCACCTTCCATGGACCCTTTCCCTCTCTCTCTCTTCTTCTTCCAAACTCATTTTTCATGAAACTTCTTCAACAAAAGTCACAACCTTTTTTTACTTTTCTTTTCATCATTTCCTCTCTATCTATGAAAGAAATGTTGTGTACTCTCAGAATAGTAATGTCCATTAAGTTCAGACATAACAACTACCATCTTACAATATCTTTTCTTTTATAGTATTTGAAAAAGAGTTTAATTACATGAATGAATATTATATAGACAGAAAGTATATTTACATTAGAAATTATTGAAGATGATCCGTCTTTTAAATCTTTGAATAAATATTTTAGATATATAGTAAAAAGATTATCTTCTTTTTTTTTCAAAAAATGTAAACTTTTATGCTTTTTTAAAAGAATGTAAATTTTCATCTTAGATTATATCGTTATTTTAGAGATATTTATCACTTGGTCTCAAAAAAACATGACACCCCATCTTTGAAACCTTGACTACACAATATTCTTCTCTTTCACTTCAAAGTAATTTTCTTTTCTAACTATTCCTTACGTTTGGTCTTCCAAGTTCCATCCGTTTTTAACTAAACCTTTGCAACATAAGTGAGTTCCTCTTTCTTTGCTTGTGTGGTGGGGTTTTTCTCTTTCTTGATTGATCCTGGCTGTGTTATTCCCCCTTCGCACACCTTTTCTCTCACCAATTTCCCCTCCTCGCACACCTTCTTTTCCTCTCTCTTTTTTTTCTTGTGTTTTGTGATTTTTCAAATTTTTAAAAAGGCAAAATTGAATTAAATATTCAAAGGTCATTTTTTTTTATTCTAGAATTTTTGTTTCACGCAACCACATGCATGTTCTCTTCGTGCTTGTCTGATCTGGATTGGATCACTAGGATCTTTGCCATCTGCACTTTTTGTTTGGTACTTGAGGGGTAGTGAGAGGTGTGGTGGGGTTTGTTTGAGTAACACATGATGTGAATCCCTGGACTCTGGGGCAATCATATTCATTGGACAAAGCAAAACACAGAAGAAAGGAACAAGGTTAGTGTGTTAGCATCTTTCACCCCCTTTTGAAACTTCTTGATCTGGGACCCCACAATATGCTTTTCTTTGATTTTTGATTTTCTGTTATTCTTTTATGTTCTGATGCAAAATGGGTCTTTTTGTTTTTTAATTTCTGATCTTGATAGGGACCCTTTTTTTCTGTGTTCTGGAGGTGAATTGTGCATAAGGGTCTGTTTCATTTGTTACATCCAACTTCGTGGTGTGAGCGGTGGTTGGTTGGATTGGGCAAGTGTGGGTGGGGACCAATTCGGGAAATTTTAGATTTTTTATGGTGGCGTTTGTTTATGCTTGTGATTGATAGTGGGAGTTGGTGGTGGTGTGTTATCCCTTGTGCTGTGGAGCTATGGCGGGGATTGATATCACAAAGTATGGTCATAGTCCTGTGCACAGGGCCATAGTTTCAAAGGATTATTCTGAGCTTAGGAGGATAATTTCTGGCTTCCCACGGCTACGTAACACGGCCGAGATTCACACCGAAGCGGTTTCTATTTCGGAGGAAGAGAAGGCTGATGCCATTTCTGCTGTGATTGACCGGCGTGATGTGCCAAACCGTGATACCCCTCTTCATTTGGCTGTGAAATTTGGGGATGAAGTGGCCACCGAGATGCTTATGGTTGCTGGGGCAGATTGGAGTTTGCAGAATGAGCAGGGATGGAGTGCTCTTCAGGAAGCTATTTGCAATAGAGAAGAGGGTATTGCCAAGATAATAATTAAGCACTACCAGCCTCTGGCTTGGGCAAAATGGTGCAGACGGTTGCCTCGCTTGGTAGGGACCATGCGGAGGATGAGAGACTTCTACATGGAGATTACATTCCATTTTGAGAGTTCTGTGATTCCTTTCATCTCCAGGATTGCTCCTTCGGACACCTACAAAATTTGGAAGAGGGGTGCTAATCTAAGGGCAGACATGACTTTGGCTGGTTTTGATGGTTTTAGAATCCAGAGATCAGATCAGAGCATTCTTTTCCTGGGCGATGGTTCGGAGGATGGGAAAGTCCCACCTGGGTCACTTTGCATGATCTCACACAGGGAAAAAGAGGTACTCAATGCACTAGATGATGCTGGATTTCCAGCAAACGAAGAGGAGGTTCAGCAAGAAGTGGCTGCAATGTCTAAAACAAATATTTTTAGGCCTGGGATTGATGTTACCCAGGCAGTTCTTTTGCCTCAGTTGACTTGGAGGCGGCAGGAGAAAACAGAAATGGTAGGCCCTTGGAAAGCTAAGGTGTATGATATGCACAATGTAGTTGTGAGCATAAAATCTAGAGGAGTTCCTGGCGCTATGACAGATGATGAGCTCTTCTCGTCTTGCAATGAAAATGAAACTGAGAGTGAAGAGTTCAATGATATTTTGACTGAGGATGAAAGAAGACAATTGGAAGATGCGCTTAGGTTGGATTCAGCAGACTTGACCAACGAGAGTGATGAGGTGATCATTGGGCATCGTCACAGCTGTTATGAACATAGAGATATTCCCATTGAAGATGGAAATTGTAACAAAAGTGGAGAAAATAAGCAGGAAAAGAAAGGATGGTTTGGTGGATGGAGAAAAAAGGATTCTAAACCTGAAACACCAAAGAAGATTGCTCCACCAAGAAGTTCTCTCTGCGTAGAAGAAAAGGTGAGTGATTTGTTAGGGGATTCTCCTTCAAGAAATCAGAGTAAGCCAGGAAGACATTCTGTTGAGATAGCTGTGAAGGGTGATGAGTTACGGAGGAAAAAAGATGTCAAAGCTCCTTCTTCAAATTCTGATAACAGAAGTCGTCACAAAGATGGAAATCGGGAAAATGAATATAAGAAAGGATTGCGACCTATTCTTTGGCTTTCCCAAAACTTCCCACTTAAAACCGAAGAACTCCTGCCATTGCTTGACATTGTTGCAAACAAAGTTAAAGCAATTCGACGATTAAGAGAACTCCTTACAACGAAACTTCCAATGGGAACCTTCCCTGTTAAGGTCTGTGCCTATCATCTTTTTAAGGCCTGTTACTAGAAGTATGGATATTAAATTCTTTATTTGCTTCCATTTTATTTTCTTCTGTATCACTTACTACTAGGATGAATTCTACACGTGGTTGTATATTCTGCTTATGCTGTAGTGTGTTGCACATCATTTTTTGGTCTATAGATGGGAGGAAATCACTGGATAAATGGTTAAGGGAGAAAACTCTGAGTAACAGTGAAACTGGTTGCAGAATAGGAGTCAGGAATAGATCTGAGCTAGAAACAGAGTAATGTTGTTCAATTCAATACCCATTATCAAGCTAAAGTATATAAATCATTGCTATTCACTATATAGATATATTTCAAGGAGAACCCAACATGATCACCAAGCAGTCTTAAATGACTCAGAAGTTAAATTAAAAAATAGCCCTAATTTATTAAGAACAAAAAATCCTACAACACGAAGTATGAGATAGTGATTCTTTATGAATTGATAGGTGATGATGACAATGTCTGCATCAATGACAGCTTAAATGTCACTGTGAGTCAGTATCATTACTATTGTAAATATACATTATAATTTTCACATCAATGAGCTTGAATTGTGATTTGTTTTTCTTGAGATTAGGATTTGGTTGAATTATGAAAACTATTCTACTTTACTGTTTATGATGGTTTGCTTACAACTACCATCACAACATTTTTTTTCATTTTGGGGATGGAAGGGAAATTGTGTTTTTAGTTAATTCCAGACCTTTCAGTACCAAAATCTCTTTGGCTGTAGACTACTGAGGTGTTTATCTGATCTGCAGAGAGATTAGAGGGTTTCATTGTTTTAATTTATGAGGAATACTAGCTAAAACATCCTCTACTATTGTTTAAAATTGATTGAAAACTATAAAATTATGAATGAGACTCATTAAATAAGAAGTGATGTTCACAAAATTGTAATTTCTACTAAATTTCAATCAATATAAAAGTGTGTTCCAAAGAGTATTAGTGTTTTGCTGTCTCTTCTTTATACACACACACTTTGCAGATTTGATGCCTTCTCTTGACTTTCTTTTAAGATAATTTTTTTTTTCTTAATTGTTTTTAAGAAAGTAACATTAGTGTAATCATTTTGTCTAAAACTAAGATGACATTTATATTATTCTTTCTGTAACTTTTTTTTTCACAGATAGCTTGAGGGTTAAATACATTATCTCTAGCAGTGATTAAAATTTCTTTCCTGTAATGAAATAAATATTCATTTTGAGAAACCAAAAGAAGTTTCAATGGGTGGAAAATCTAAGTGCTTATTCTCTTAGTAACAAAGAATCTAGTTTTCATAAACCAACTACCTAAAACCTTAAGGTGCTAAGTGAAGTTTCATGAATTTGAGGAGGTAATTTCAGCTTTTGTAGTGTTTTTGTGATTAGATGAAGTGAAAAAACCATGTACACACACATTACTGATTCTTGTTAGTGCTCTCAACGAAGATTGCTCAATGCTCACAACAAAAAGGATACCTACTGAAGAAGTGCTCTTGTGAGGTGCTACTGTTGACGTGGCAAATGACTGGTAAGGAAATTATTGGCAACAACAGCAAATGAAGTAGTGAGGAACCTCAAATATATTGTGTTCCAATGAGGGACTGAAAATCAACCTTGGGACAGTGGATTCGATCTGGGATGTCTTGTGTCTGCAACCTTTTTTTTTTTCTTCTGATTTGCAGAACTGGCCAGACACCAGTTTTTTAAAATGTGGCCAAGTCATACCTGTTCTTGCTGATTTGTTGGCGCATCTGATCCAACATGTTAACCAGATCAGTTATTTGGTCAATTCAGTAGATCAACACTTGAACCAGCCCAGTCTCTGGTTCCAGTTGCTTACTATAGAAAAAATACTATAGTTGACAAATGCAACCTTTTATTTATGTCTTATTCAGAATACTTGTTGGAAATTATATCCAGGTATAGTCTAAACATTCTGAGTTTGACCTACTACCTACACGGGCAGCAAACATATTCCCATCTCATTTAGTTTCACAGGTTTGATTAATTTGGATGAGTTGTCCTGAACTGATTCATTATCCTCACCCTTGGTGCTTTCCTATCTGTCAATTTTTTTAATCAATAAAAACTGAACCATGTATGTCTAACTTCTTCAGGAAAGGGAGTTGTAATCGCTTCTTACCTAACATGATGTTCAACATGTTCATTAAATTCCTGAGTTGCTAATTCCATGACTAGAAATTCCAGCTGCAGAACATGGATTGGATAACGGATCATTGTATAATTTTGTTATTATGACCATGAATCTTTTTATCAACCTATTCTTCACTTTTATTTATTTTAAACTGTAGAAGCACTGATAGTGGATTTTTGGCATTAAGGTTTGTTATTCAACTCTTGAAATTAGTATTAACTGAGATAATAAATAAGCTTATTTATATTTTACCCGCATCTTTATCGGTAGGTTCTTTGATCTTTCAAGCAAGCCTGGTCATATTGTTTTGCACAAGTTCTTGTGATCAATGGTGGTCAATCTTGGAATTTAATATTTGAGTGACTAGTTTGGACCAAAAGATGGGTGGGTTCGCTATATAAAAGGTCAGTACTTAAGTGTTTAAGACGCCTCGATGGCCTAGAACTGGATACTACACTTGCACTTCTTAAACATTCTTGAGACTTGGCTTTGATTTTGGTCTTCATATTGAAGGCTGTTCCTTTGGACTGAAACTGTATCATGTTAATCCTAGTTTTTTTGTACATCACATGATTACTTTCTTTTCTGGCTTTTCTTTGTCTCTTGACATGTTTTCTTTGTAAATGATGTTAAATCCATTATCCCTTTCATAATTCAGGTTGCTATCCCTGTGGTTCCTACTATAAGAGTATTGGTTACCTTTACAAAGTTTGAAGAACTACAACCAGTAGAAGAATTCGCAACGCCACCATCGAGTCCATCTGCAACTGGCCAAGAGAGCCCTGCAGCACCACACTTCTCGGCATCATCTTGGTTTCAATGGATAAAAGCTCCATATCGCTCTAGTACATCTGCTTCAGGATCCAGCAGTAGGATAGAAAATATTCAAGACCCATTTGCAATTCCATCTGACTATACTTGGGTTAGTGCTGAAGCAAAGAAAAAGCAGATGCAAGAGAAGAACAAGTCAAAGAAAGCAAAGAGTCATAACTAATTATGGCACCACCATGTCACTTCATTAGTAAGCTCCCACACTTGGGAAGTACTTTGGTTGCTTAGAAAACTTGGGCCAAAATCTGGAAATTGAAATTGAAGTTATCTTTCATGTAGGAGTGATTCTCCTAGGAGTTATGCATTGACTCTTTGAAGCATGTGGCATAAGGAAAAGAAACATTATGATCCTTGCAATAATAGCTAGAGTTTTCAAGTGTACACTAATGAATTTGTTGATTGTGTTTCAATATATGTGGAGAAGAACCATTAACTCAGAATAGTTGCAGTCACAGCGATCAACTTTTCATATTCATGATTGCAGTTTAAATTCACCTATGTTTGGTTATAATTCTTTTCCCTGATTTTATTCATGTAAATAAACTGAAGAATTTGTTTACTAGCTTTGAGCTTTATCATATTAAGTTTCATTATATTTCAGGAATTGGGTGGTACCATTTATCATTGGACTTATATTGTGTTCATGAGTGCTATTGTGACTTTTTAAATTTAATCTTTCTAATTTGATGTGCTGTATCACCATTTAAATTTTTATTTTGAATTAATTAAGTTTAAGCGATGGTGTTCGGAAGATTACAAATTATAAAAAATAAATTAAAATCTTAATTAAGAGAATACATTTTTTTTAATGTTTCCGTTACTGGCATTTTCGATATAAAATGAACTGGTGTAAACAATGATTACATCGTTGAGCTTTTAAATTTTTAATTTTATCTTCAAAAGTGTTTTACATTTTTTTTAATTTCATATTTTAAAAATTTGTCTAATTTTTATATTATATTAGTTATTTTGTTAAATTTTTAATCGTGTTTCTTTAAAAAATAGCTAACTTTATATTACGTGTATGCTAATTTAGACGATTTTAATTAAAGGAAAATTCGATCTCATAAAAAATCACGATTAATTGAAGATGTGTATTATAAAAGTCGTCAAATATGAAGTTTTTTATAGGTAAATTTTGAATCATATGTGAATAAATTTTTTTCATCTATTAAATGACTTTTGCATGACATTTAAATTCACATATAAGAACATTTATTTAATAATTTATGGAATATAAAACTAACATTCTTTAAAGATGATGATTAAAAAGTTTACCAAATAATTAGTAATGTATGAAAAATAAATAAAATACTTTAATTATAGTAAATATAATTATTTATTATAATTATTATAAGAAAAATATATTTTACACTTAAATTTAATATTTAGATTTTTAAAATATAAATATTATTAAAGTAAAAAAAAAAAGAGTAATATAGTGTAACTACTTAAAATAAAATAACACCATGAGTTCTTGTACAGGATCTTGGATTGGAAATGCCATCATATGTTCTGATTTGGTTAGCAAATGAGTAAAGCTGTTACGTAAGAACTGAGTGAGTCAAGATTCAAGATTTGAACTTCAACCACTTTCCCTTCTCCCCATATATATATAATAGAAAACATAGAAAAGGTTTAAAATTATTTTCTGAAAATCAGTAAATTTAAGAAAATATAAAATTCTGCCTTCAATGTCTATGGCTTAATTTGGATAGGTGAATTTTTCTGTCTGCGGATCTTATGCTGGCCTAAAATAATATTTTCTGTTTTAGGACTTTTGCTTCTGATGAATCTACCCCACTGGTAGTTTCCGTTATAAGTTTTTTGTTTTTCTATTTTTTTTTTCTTTTCTGCTATTTTCTCAATGAAATCTCCTCTCTTCATGATTTTTTTCATATTTCCTTCCTGAGTTTACCATTATAACAAACATATGCTTCAGCAAATGCTTGGTTTGAACCTTGTAGGTTTTTGCTTCTAATTGTTGTAGTTGTTGTCTCAGCTATAATATTCTGTTGTTTGGTTCTGATCAAAATTGGAGTTGATTTCATTCATGATTTTCATAAACTTTTTCCTGTATTGTCAATGGATCTGTTTCATTTTTTGAGTTCGTCTCGATTCAGATGACAGAAATTGTTGATTTTACAAAGTCATGTGATATTGTTCGAATCGGTGATCAATCATATTTCTGGTAGGAGTTGACAATTGAATCCAGTTTTGGGCACAATTTTTGGTGTGAAAAGAAAGACTGTTTTGGATGATTGGAATGGGTGTGAGGTTGTATTGACTAGTGTGGGTTGGTAGGCACCCTCTAATTTGTGAGCATGGCAGGTATTGATGTCTCAGCATATGATCATAGTCCTGTGCACAAGGCTGTAGTATTGAAGGATCATATTGCTCTTGTTGAGATACTTGGAAATCTCCCAAAACTATGCAACCCTTTTGAGATTAAAACTGAGGCTGAGTCAATAGCTGAGGATGAGAAGGCTGCAACCATCTCTCTTGTGGTGGATAGGAGGGATGTACCAAATGGTGACACCCCTCTTCACTTGGCTGTAAAGGAGGGTGATTTTATTGCAACTGAGATGCTCATGGATGCTGGGGCAAATGGTAGGTTGAAGAACAGGGAAGGGTGGACCGCTCTTAGAGAAGCCATCATTCACAAACAAGATAAAATAGCAATGGTTATAATAAGGAACTATTGGAATGACTATGACAAAAAGTATTATAGAAGGTTGCCTAGGTATATAGGGACTATGAGAAGGATGAAGGACTTCTACATGGAGATTACATTCCATTTTGAGAGTTCTGTGATACCTTTCATCTCAAGGATTGCACCTTCAGACACTTACAAGATTTGGAAAAAGGGTGGGGATATGAGAGCCGATATGACTTTGGCTGGCTTTGATGGTTTGAAAATGAAGAGGGCAAATCAGAGCATTCTTTTCCTTAGTGATGGTACTAAAGATGATCAGAGGAGATACCCAGGATCGCTGTTCAGAGTCTCACACGAAGAGAAGGAAGTAGTTGTGTTTTCACCTACCAAAGTTGCTCCCACTGATAGACAGGTTAAGAACACATTGAATAAGAAGTCTAGGACTGACTCAGTAAGGATTGGGATTGATGTGAGTGAGGCACTTCTTGTTCCCCAGGTAACATGGAGGGGAAAGGAGAGGAAAGAAACGGTGGGGCCATGGAAAGCTAAGGTGTATGACATGCAAAATGTGGTTCTTAGTGTGAAATCCAAAAGGGTCCCTGGAGCTCCACCTCTTGAGCCCAAGCAGCCTTGCAAGGAAAAGAAGAAGAAGGACAGTGTCGTTTTGACAGAAGAAGAAAAGAAGCAATTGGAAGCTGCAATGAATTCAACAGATGACAATGGCACAGGTCACAAGAGTCATCATGCAAAGAAAGAAAAGAAAGCAAAGTCTGGTGGACATAAAGACCACAAGAAGAAAAACACAAATGCACCCTCTGAGAATTCTGCTTCCCAGAAGGGTGAAAGCCAGTTTAAGAGAGGGATGATGCCTGCTCTTTGGCTCTCCCAAAACTTTCCCCTTACAATTGATGAATTGCTACCTATGCTTGACATTCTTGCAGAAAAACTTAAAGCAGTTCGTCGGTTAAGAGAACTCCTTACAACAAAACTTCCAAAGGAATCCTTTCCAGTAAAGGTATGTCATTTCTGTTCTTTGATTTAATCATTCCACAACAAGGCATCTAAAATCAATTGGCACATTGGCATCTGAAAACCCCATTTAATCATATGCTTACTTTAGTTCTTTCCCTCTTGGTTTCCTTGATGCAGTACTCACTAGGGAAAATTATTAGTACTTTTATTTATGTTCTCATCAATAAACATCATGGGCAGATAATGGTGGATATTATATTTTTCTATAATTAAAAGTTTCATTGTTCAATGCTTGAGCTTAAATGCTTCTGATGGCAACTGATCTGAACTCATCTATGACCGTTGGCTAGTTGTCTCTCCAAGACAGTATTTCATGAAAATTATCAGAAAGTTTTACAGTTCAATCATCCGATATGTGACACACTTTTTCATGTTTGACTAGTGGAAAAATATATATAAACTTGTCACCTAGAGATTAGACAGAAATTGGTTAGATGTAGTGCATTTCTTTTGCAGCAACCAGTGTTTTTGTACAAAAACATTTTGTTATGCTAAATACTAATGTAATGCATGGTAAGATGAAAATGAAAATATTGAAGATGGAAGGAGTGAACTTTGAGAATGTATCCAACCATACATAATAATTTGGAACATTCATTCCCCTTATCCGTCTTCATGTTCCACATCTATCAAGCAAGCGTTAAAACCTTTTGGTAAGAGAAGCACGGAACTCATTTTGAGGACCTTTTCAAGAAAAAAACTAAAAGGTTATAGTTCTAGTTTGATGGAAAATCAGAACTCTGTTGTCTTGGTTCTCTCAATAAATTGAATGAAAGAATAATAAACTTGTTATGACACATGACTTGGAGTGTCAGAAACAAGAATTCAACTAAACCAAGAGTTCGCTCGAGACTCAAGAACATAGATTTCAGACATGGTTAACTGGTTACCCATTGACCTGTTCCTTTCTTATTTTTACTGTTGAACAGAATTTATTAGTTGCCAAGTGGGTTCACACTTGTTAGGATTCAAAGGGAAAATTTCGACATTATTTATGATTTCTTTTCTATGTTTATCATGCTTGTCTTTGATCTTTCCCATTTTTCAGACTTTTTGGTTCATATATATGACTGTATACCATCTCATTGACTTTGAAAATTTAGGTAGCCATCCCTGTGGTATCCACTGTTAGAGTATACGTGACTTTCACAAAGTTTGAAGAACTACAACCTGAAAATGAAAATGAAAATGAAAATGGAGATGAGTTTGAATCAGCCCCATCAAGTCCTACTTCTGGCCCAAAGAACCAAGAAGAGGAAGAAAATTCCTCCAACACATCATCATCATGGTTTCAGTGGATAAAGACCCCTTCTAGATCTAGTTCATCAAGTGTGGAATCTGGTAGTAGGTTGTTTGATGAGCAGGACTTGTTTGCTATTCCCCCTGGTTACAAATTCGTTACTATTGAAGAAAAGTTAAAAAAGAAAGGAATAGAATAGGCAAAGTGCATGAAAGTAATAACTAGCAAAGTTACAAAGATTTCAAGTAGGATTCTTTTAAGGGTCAACCAAAAGTATTTGCAACATTTAGACTCACTTACTTCATATGTGAAAGTACTGGCCTTATTTTTTATCACATCCTCTGTGTATTTATTCATTCTTTACTCATTATTTTCAAATAGAAGAAATTATGATCGCAATTTAAAGCTTTGATTAGGAGAATCCACACTTAAATCACAAAACAACATAAAACTTAAGCATAATTTTAAAGGTTAATTTCGTATGATTGCCCACTTTTGAATGTGTAACATAAGAAGAAAATAAAGACTCAAATTCCAGTTGAACTAAACACATAAATAAACACAATTGTTCCTTCATTCATAACCTAACATGATTTTGCAACAAGTGGTAAATAAAGTATACATAAAGTAGCATGAAGGTAGTTAAGGGTCTGTTTGGCTAAATATTTTAGGAAAAATAAGAAGAAAAATGTGAACTAAATTTCTCCATAAGTTAAACTAACTATGAATAAGTTAAAAAAATAATTTTGAAAAAGTTATATAAGAAAGTTTTTATAAATTAATTTATGCATACAAATATTGATTGATGAAATAACAACTTTTTGCTACTAAGTGATTTAGATATCTTTGTCATATTATTTTATATAAGAAATAAATTATGTTAAGAATAGAATATTAACAAGGTTTAAATAATGAAAGAGTGATTAATATCCCTCAAACAAAGTGCACCTATATTCGCATTAAAAAGTATTAGTGGTTAGATTTTTTTTTTTTTTTTGGTTTTGTTGAAGGTTATGTATTCTACTCTTTACTGTTTTGGAAATAGGATGGACTCGTTTAATTTGTCAGATTTAGAAATTGATAAGTTGTTGAATTTTAATTAAATTGAGATAAAAGTAAACAAAATTAAATTGACTAGATTTTTTTATTGATCTATTCATGAAAGAAAAACTAAGATTAATATTTTTAATATAATTTTTTTATAAAAATTATATATTTTATTTTTTTAATTTTTAATTTTATATTAGTTATGTTAACTTTAAATAATTATTATTTTATTATATTTTTATCTTATTTTAATAATTATTTATTTTATATTTTTAGTATATTTAATATTTTTAATTATTATAACTTATGATGACATAACAAGAGTTTTTATTATTTTTTTATTAAAAAAATTAATATACTTATTATATTATTAAAAAATTATTTTATTAAATCTGGTTAGACTCAATTAAATATTTAAATCACATGTTTTCATTTTTTAAGCGATTTTAAAAATATTATAATTTTTTTATTAATGTTAAAAATATTGTAATTTTTTTCTTTTTTATTAATGAATTTTTCGTTTGCTAGAAATGATAGATGAAGAAAGAGGTTGTTTTGTTACTCTAATTTGTTTTTTTTTTAATTAGTGGATTTTTTTATGCTACTAGGCCAAAAAAAATGAGGTTACGGTGGTTGAAATTCTATATTTTATTGTGATGCCTTTAAAGAAACTAATGGCAGACTAGTAAAGTGATGAATTGGTTCTTTTATTTTACTGATACTAAAAAAAAAATCCATAAAAGTTAGAGAAATACACACTCATCTTCTTACAAGATGGGTGTAAAAAATTGGAAAAAAAAAAAGAACATAATGAATAGTCATTGCAACTGAGGCCATGGATGAAGCCAAGAGGAAGAAGGTGAAAGAACTAGTGTTCTTTTCATTTGTGATAGCTTCATTTTTCTTAAAATTAGTGTGATAGAGACTTGAAAGGAAGAGACTTAAATGATAAAAAGATCTATTAGATAGATTTAACCATTTTTTTTTTAATGTAAGAAACTCAGAAATTCATTGTATTGTAAGAGAGTAAACACAATTATAAATGAAATAAAAGAAAAACAAGTGAGTTAACAAAAAATCCAGACTCTCTAATTCAAGTACCAATGACATGATTAACATATTAAGTTGTCAACCAACTAAGAAGCTTCATTAAAAAAAGTTGTATAATCGAAAAATCTCATATCTGCACTTCTTCAATAACGTTTTGATCAGTTAAAGAATCCACAATATGATTGTGTTCTGATTTTTGCTCCATAGTAAATTACTTTGGCATTTTGGTGCCTATAACCATATCAGAATGTATGTGAAGGACAGAAAAACACAAGAATCATGAAAATACTCGATTTATTTGTTATTCAGAGTAGAAAAGCTACGAGGAGCTCAAGTTATTGTTACATGGCCCGATATATATATATATAGTAGAAAAAGCTATGAGCTCTTACAGTATAGATTTTAGTAGATAGTTTATTCAGTGGAGAGTGCCCAAAATCGAAGATAATGGACCCTTTCTTCCCTTATACCCCCCCTTCTCTTGCTGAGGCTGAGCATCCACAAAGAAGGATTCCTTCTGCTTCTTTATTAGCTTCTCAACATTTTCACCAGATCCAGGGAAAGTAACCTCCAGCACTTGTTTTGGTATCTCGCTCATCACATTGTCTTTCTCACCTTCATATTTTTTCAATCATGCACCAGTAATTGTAAGCACATATAACCCAATGACAAAAAAGTACGAGTAGTATAAATTCATATCATTTTCTGCTATAAGTGTTTGTGGGAAAGTTTTTCAAAATACAATATTCTTTGCAAAATAAAACCTTTGATGCTTATTTAAAATGTAGATACCTGCGAGGAAGTTCCTTTCGCTGTTCTCAGCATTGATACCAAAGGCAAAGAAATTGAACTTGGAGGTAGCATTTATGGCAACTGGATAAGCTGCTGGGATTACAAATACATCGTCTTCAGACAAGTCAGCTCTGAACTTCTGCACTTTCCTACTTTCTTCTTGTTCCTCTTCCTGCTTCTGTTCTTGTTCTCTAGGGCCAACAAGTTCAACCTTTGCTTCTCCTTTATTAACCACTATTACCACTATGGCCGTTGAATAGTAGTGTGGCAGATAAAGACCACCCTAAATTTGTTAACAAAACACAAAATCATTATTTCATTAAAGTCTCAACAATTAAGGTTACCTACATAAGAAGAGAGTAAGCAGTTTATGATTTTAATGAAAGAAAGAAGAGAAAACTTTCCAAACATATCTTAGAATTCAATTGGCCAGTTGAGATTTTCTTTGCACTTACCTCACTGATATCCGTATTACTGAGGAAGATATTGAAGTCCCGAAGCTGGGGGTTTTTCTTTGGTGTGATCTCATACAACTTGCCATACTTGTTGGAATAGATGGGTTTGAGGCTTTTCAAGTTGAATGGTTCATCTTCAGAGGAAATGGTTTTGCTTGAACTAGGTTTGGTGTGCTTGCACAGTTGACGAATTTGCTCCTTTGACAGTTCAACAATCACTCCCTCTTGCTTACTCTTACCATATTCCTCTCCAAACAGAGCCTTGTTTATGTCCTTGAATTCGCTCTAAAAAATTAAGCAAATGTGTATTATGATATTATCTAATTAGTTAGTGTGACATTTAGACAAACTACTAGCTAAATGTTGCTACATCGAAGGAGGCCTCTAGAATATTCCTGCTGAACCCTTGCAAGTAGGATTGTTGGGCTTCAGTACTGGATAGGAAGAAATTCTGCAGGACGAAGATTTATCATCAAATTAGAAGAAAAATAAAAAACCGCATAATTAGTCTTGAATCAGAAAAGGCAGTACTTGAAATTTGTGAGGGTTGTTAACGGGTTTGGCGAGTTTGATCACTCTGAGATTCTCGTTTTCATCAGGGTTAATCAAATAGAAAACGGTTCCTGCAGGGATTTTCTGGGCATAGCCAGGCTCAAGAATGAAGGTGTCATTGCCATCAGGGTTCACCAAGGTGAGTATTGCTCTCCCTGTAATTAACATATTCATTATTTTAAGAAAAACAGATAAAATAAACTTCTTTAAAAGTTTATTTATCTAACTTATTATTTGGTTAAATTACTTACCACTAAGGACAACTAGGAGGAAATCAGCATCAGCATGGTGAGGAAGAAGGAGTGTCTGGGGTTTGGACTTGAACTCTACAAGACGGTAGTCTTCAAGATTCTCAAGTCGTTTGGAGCGTTGGTCGAACCTCTCGAGGACACGAATATGACCATATTGGTTTTTGTAGAGAGTGAGGAACGAACTATCAGAGCTGAAGTAGAAGGGGTTTTCTTCTGAATATGAGTTTCCTTCGCTCTCTTGGTGATTCCGAATTGAAGTACCAAATGAGACAGAAACTGATGCCAGCAAGAGAATCCCCAGCAAATGTAGCAGTTGAATCCTTGCTCCCATCATAGTGTATGAATACCGTGGATCAAATATTAGTAGTACTTAGATTTAGGATGAAAACACTGAATGATATTGTAGGTATTTATAGCTATTATACAAGACATATATAGACTCTTGTTAACATGCATGAACATTTGGCCATAGAATGACACGAATATGCGCAGGTTGACATGTGTTGAGTGAACAAATGGAGGTGGCGAAAGGGAATTAACATATTGTGTTCATGATCAAGCTTCGTATGAGGTTGAGATGGTAAGAATTTGAACTGTATGTGGCTGAGATGGTGAGAGATTTGAAGTGCATGTTGAATACGTGTTGCTGCTGTGCATGGCATTTTGTCTCAACCTTATGAACTTGGACATGGTTTTTGAAAGGAAACATTTTGCTTTATTTTGTCTTTGCATCTGCATGCATGATCCAGAAGACCTTGTACTGTACCAAGATAAAACAATGGGGGTGAACTTGACATGATATACATGTCAAATAATCCATCTGAAAACAATTATAAATATAACAGATAACGTAATAAAAGCTCAAGAAACAGATTAAAAAAATGAAAAATGAATATACATATAAAAGATAATAGTTAATAATCAAAAGCTAGAAAGCAATTATATATATATATATATATATATATATATATATATATATATATAACATTTACACGTGAAATTATAAAATTTACAATCTCAATTATGCCCATTTTCAATAAATCGTTTATATCATTTTTTAAATTTTAATATTTCAATACAATGTTTATAACATTTTTAAATACTTTTAAAATCAATAAATTTTAGAGTTGTTATTCAACTTCAATTTTCTAAATAGTGTATTTAAATAATTACAATAAATAGATTTAAAATAGCTTATTTAAGATTATAATTAAATTATAAGAACTAAAAATATAATTAAATTTTATCAAATTTATAATATAAAGAACTAAAAACATATAATTAAATCGTATTAAATTTATAATAAAGAAATTAAAAAACGAAATAAATTATTTTACTCTAATAAATAAATATATATATATATATATATATATATATATGATTATTATAAAAACATGAATAGAAAAATAGGTTAAGTGTCAACACTATTCAGATCGGAATAATAGTTTTAGGGTTTTGTAATTGTTTGTTTGGAATGGGTGGATTTTAGGGAGTGAACGGAGAGAGAGAGAGGATAAAAGGTAAAAAAAATTGAGTAGAAAGATCATAATGTAATTTAATAAAAAATATTAATAAGATAAAAAATATATTAACTAAAATATTATTGTAAAATAAGTATAAAATAAAATTGGGATCTATTCTAATAATATAAATTAGTAATTAATTTATATTATATATAAAATTTTAAATATATTAAAATTAATTTATACTTAAATTTTTATAAAAATTGTGATATTTTATAGAAATATTATATTTTAATTTTTATAATTATAAAAATTTAGAAGTATTTTTAAAATTTTTAAAAAATATTATTGGGAAAAATATTTAAAAATAAATTTTAAATTATTCAAGTAATTAATTATAAATCATGTATAATTTTATTAATTAAAAAAGAAAATATAATAAAAAATATCATAATAAAAAATAAAATATATATTAAATTATTAAAAAAGTTAAAATTTATTAATAATTTACATTATAATATTAATATATTTAAGTAAATTAAATTTTATTTAAATATTTTAATTTTATTATAAATAAAATATATATATAAATATTTTTATATTCCAATATTAATTCATATATAATAAATATATCAATTTAATTTTTTTAATATAGTAATATATTTTTTAATATAATCATTACTCATATTTATATAATGGATTATTTATATTCATATAATAATCATTATACATTCATCAGTGGTTAAAATCATTATAATGGTTATTTATATTCATTACATTAAAATTATATATTACAATGATAAGAGTGTTTTATTTTTAAAATTATATTAAAAAATATAATTTATAAGTAAATAAAAATAAAAATATAATTAGTTAGTAAGTAGTAATATATATATATATATATATATATATATATATATAAAATTAACATTTTTTATATTAAAAATAAAAATAAATATAAATAGAGATAAAAAATTAAAAATTAATAATGTAATTTTTAATATATATTTTGATATAATAATAATTTATTTGAAAATTTTTTTTATTAAAATTAAGAAAAACAAAAATGACTGTATCTTTTATCTTAAATCTTCTCCATAGAGAAAAGAAATATATTACTTTAGAATATAAGTTTATTTCTTTTCAAATCAGTACATTTTTAAGTAACTTTTATACAATATGCTTCATCTACTACAGTAAATAGTCTGGATCAAACATAGGCTTAGTCATTAATTTTGATAGAATTGACCCGTCAAGTCATTTTAAAAAAATACTAATTATATATTAAAATTACAATTATAAATATTATATTTTTATTATGATATTAGAATATATAAATATAATATAATAATTTAAATAATAAATATTAATTAATTAAATTTAAATTATTAATTATAATTAATTATAATTAAATATTTAATATAAATATAATAAATTTTTAATTTATTTGATATAAAATATAATTCATAAATAAAACATTTAAAAAATAGTTAATATTTATATACATAATAATGTATTATATTTATATATATATATATAAATTATATAAAAAAATATATATTCACCATCCATCTGTTATCAGAGAAGGCAGAGAGTATACTAATTTTTTTGTCATCATTTAAAAAGTAAATGATGATAAAAGTGAAAAATGTTTTTTCGATGATACTATTGATGAATTAAAAATGGTAAGACTTAGTGATCTTATGACACAAGATATCATTATGGCACAAGATATCATTATGGGTAAAAAAAAAAAATCGAAATATGTGCAAAAAGATTTATAAATATTATTCCTATATTATAGTCCAGTTTTTTTGGTGTGTTATAATATATTTATACTTTGTTTTCTTTTTCTACATAATTTATCTAAATTATTGACCATCCAAATATGAAAGTGAAGTTTATTGGTTCACTATTTACGAGTTTGATCATTTTGATATTTTTGTTTAGGATAGTGTTAGTGAGAAATCTATAAAAGGATCGAGAAAATATCGAGAATTATAATCGAAAATTGAGGGAATAACGCTTAACGTCCGTTGGTGAAAAAAATCAAGAAAACAAAATCTGGTGATGTTAAGGATATCGAGAATCAAAAGCAAATCCAAAATTTTCGAAGTTGCGAAATCTAAATCGAAGGAAAGACTAATATACGTGAATATCGAAATTTTGGCTAAGAAGAACGGTCAACGTATACATCGAACATAGTAAGCGGTAGCAAAAGTTGAAGGTCAAGGGAGCGGTTACCTCATTCATGGGAACGTGGATACAGTTCCTAAACCGCAGAGCTAGGAACAAAACTGCAAAAAACGTGCACAGAGAACGTGGTAGTAGTCTTCGTTAACTGCTCTTAAGAGACTACTTGAAAAGACACTATAAATAGGGCAAAGGATGAAAGGAAAGGGAGCAGAAAGTTGGCAGAGAACAGAATCATTAGTGAGAAGTCTACCGGAGAAACGACGAACATCATGAAGCTTCTGACAATCTGGATTTCCATGCTCATTTAGTACCTTTACCGTTTTCTGTATTTTCCTTGGTAATTTACTTTGATGCAATTTATCTTTAGCAATTTTATGTTTTTGTACTTTCGATTTTTGGTCATTTCGATTCAATGAAAGTTAAGTTTCCGCGTTTAAGTTTCCTTATCATTTAACATTAATGCAATTTCGATTTCCAGTTATTTATACTTTCTGCACATTTGATTTACTGTCATTTGTACTTCCTGTTATTTACATTTCTGCTGTTTCGATTCCCTGTCTTTCATACTTAAAGCGAATTTAAGATCTCCGCATGTTACGTTTCTTTGCAATCTAATGTTCAGCACTGCTTTTCGATTCCATGAATTTTCTGCTTTCTTTACTTCGAGCACTTTAAATATAAAACACCAAAAATAGTATCTTTGAAATCGGGTAAAATTCGATCCTCATACGCCTCTCGATTGAAAATTAATTTGCTAGCCTAAGTAAAAAGAACTTACATGGTAGAATTTTGATTAGGATCAAAATGTCTTAAGAGTCGAAATCGATCGAAATTCCACCAGAAACAAATTGGCGTACCAGGTAGGGGGCTAGTCTTGTGTTGAAAACACACAAAATCGGTTAGTTTGAGAGTGTATGAGATTAAGGAGTGGGAGAGTTATAAGAATGAGTCAAAATTCATCAAATAACCAGAGTAACAGTGAGGGTCTAAATGGTGTACATCCACCAAATACTGGGGGGCAAAGTCATAATGGGAATATACCTGTAACATCGACAACTGCGAGTATGTCGATACCTGTGGGTAACGAACAAAATTCAGGTACCTTAACAAACACCCAAGTAGGATCTAATGCGGTGGTACCAAATAATATGCAAACTATAGGAAACCCCAAAACAACATATGTAGGGCCATATATGAGTGTAAGACCGCCTGGGTTTTCGCTTAATAATATGAGTGGGGTTGGAACTTCTTCAACACAACGGAATTCGAGATATAACTTAGGAATGCCTCAAACACTAGGCATGCCCCAAAATTTTGGAGTCCCTCCGAATTTAGGGACATCTCAAAACTTAGCAATCCCCCAGAATTCAGGAAGTGGACAGAATTTAGGCACACAACAAACGCTTCCAAATCTAGATCATAGAGGAAATCTAGATCATAGAGGAAATTTGGAACATGGAAGATATACATTCGATAGGGATTATCATCGATCCAATTTTGAGACTATCGAAAACACTGGTACTGGGATATCCAGTAACTCATTAGGGATACTTAGACAACAAATGGATGAGAGCAATTTTGAGATGGTGAATATGTTATCACAATAGTTGACTACAGTCCTAAATCCATTAGTTCAAAACACTACTGCTAGTTTTGAGATATTAGCAGACCAAATGTCACGAATCGGGGATGCATTGGTTGTACCTCGACGAACAAGGGTAGAAAATCATGCTAACCAGAATGCTAATATCAATCCCCCGTATCTATTAAGGAGAAATCGAAACAATGATCAACATCAGCATACGGGGAATGAATACCAACAGATGAGAAATGATATTTGTGGGAATCTGAATGAAGGATTTCAAAATATGTACAATCAGAATAACATGCAGTATAATCACATGTTAGGACAGAGGATGAATTTCCAAGGGATGGAATTTAGACCGCCCAATCAAACATACTTTGTGTCTCCCTTTCCAAATGCGATTCTCGAGACGGAATTACCTCGAGGATACAAAGTACCTAAATTCACTAAATTTGCTGGAGAAGTTGGTGAATCAACTATCGAGCATGTAGCTCGATATCAGATCGAATGTGGGGACCTAGCGATGAGCGAGGAATTAAAGATGAAATATTTCCCTAGTTCTTTGACTAAGAATGCTTTTACTTGGTTTGCTTCGTTGCCACCCAATTCGATATATAACTGGTTGCAACTGGAAAGAAATTTTCATGAGCAATTCTTTAGAGGAGAGACTCAAGTAAGTCTCATCGATTTGATGAACATAAAAAGATACAATCATGAAAGCATAGATGATTATTTGAATCGATTTAGACAAATGAAGTCGAGATGCTTTACTCAAATTCCTGAATATGAATTAGTCAGAATGACCTCTGCAGGCTTAGAATTCTCGATTAGGAAAAAGTTAGTCAATTTACCATTGAATGACATGGCTCAATTAGCTGATAAAGTGAGAAGAGTGGAACAAATTGAGTATGAAAAACAAAGATATAAGAAAGTTGAGAAACCTATGAAGAAAGAAAGAATAGCATATATAAATGATGTGTATGAAACAGATCCCACGACAGAAAATGATGTGGAAGAAACTGTCGATGAAAAAGTAAATATAGCAGAGCTCAAAGTGGGAGCTCCATATATCTGTAAATTGCTGCAGAAAAATGAAGTAAAAGATAAAATGGCAAATCGAACATATACTTTCGATGTGACAAAGGCAGATAAAATCTTTGATATTTTATTAAAAGACAAACAAATTAAGTTGAGTGATGATCATAAACTGCCCTCTGCAGAACAAAGGAACGGTCGAAAATATTGCAAATTTCATAATGTTTATGGACATTGGACTAACAATTGTATACATTTCAGGAATACGATCCAAGATGCGATCGACCAAGGAAGACTGAAATTTGAAGAGATGTCAATGAAAGTGGACACGAGTCCATTCGAAGTTCAAGTGGGGTATATTGAATCCCAAACGGGCATGACTGAAGATGTCCGAGTGACGAATTCTGCTTTTATAGGCATGGTCGATGTTACTGAAGACATTGATCCCAAGCATGTCAGAATGGATGTATGTGAAGAAGATATGGAATTCGATTTGAGTGAATTCGAAAAAGAATTCGAGAGGGAGATTTATCCTCGATCAGGAGATTCTCTCATCGAGTTTTTAAACAGAAAGAAAGGAAAAGATGAAGATGTGTCGTTATGTCCGCGATGCAGTGCAGTCTTCGATAAGTCAGCTGCTAAGGCTTTCAGAATGGAACAGATAAAGAAAATCGAAAGTCAAAATAAAAGAGGTAATGACAAAGTGGACCAAACAGCCCAACCAATGATAGGGGAAAGTCAACAGAAATCTGTTGGTTCTGGTGTTAGTGGAAACCAAAGACAGTGGGTTAAAAGAGAGATGTATTCTTCTCGAGGAGGAAGAGGCAAACTCCAGAGTAATGATGTCTTCGAGAGACTGTCGTACGATGAAGGATCGAATACTAGATTCCCAACATTCCAAAGGCGATTCCGTGGAAGGCCCTGGAGAAGAGGAGGAAGGATCCCTTACTGGAATAATTACAGAAACTTTGAAGAGAACAATGTATCAATGGGGGGCCAATATGCAAGAGATTATTTCGACGATAAGAATGAGGGCAGCTGGGATGAACATCAAATCGGAGTGATATCGATACTACCCGCGGAATATGTTAATGAATATCAAGAATACCAAGAGCAGAGTGATGCTGATCGAGAAGATGACTTTTATTCAGAAAACATAAGGCCAAAGGTAACATGGGTTGCACAAACATCATGTGAAGTACCTCATAGAGATGCTGCTTTTATTGATCCTCCATCTGAGGAAATGAGGTTCCACCTGAAGCCCCTACTGCTGAATATCGAGATTCAAGGACAAATGGTGAATAGAGTCCTTGTCGATGGTGGTGCAGCAGTGAACATATTGCCAATCACCATGTTGAAGAGGTTTGGTATTGAACTGAAAGATTTAGTCAGGCACAATATCATGATTTCCGATTTCAGCGGAAAAACATCGAGCTCAGAAGGCATGATTGCTTTAGACGTGAAAGTGGGCACTTATTCGAGGCCTACTGTGTTTGTTATTGTCCAGTCAAATGCCAATTTCAATGCACTACTTGGCAGGGAGTGGATTCAGGGAGTGGGGGTCGTACCATCTACGGCTCATCAGAAATTATTCATGTGGAATCGAGATGGACATCCCGAAGTAATCCCAGGGGATTAGCACGAATTTGTAACATTCATATCTCAGGCTGGTCGGGCACTGCAGAATCTGGCACTCGCTCAACCATTCACCTTCGAAACTGTCGAAGATTTTAATTCAAAGTTACATGAGGAGCGATTCTTAGAGATGAATGAGAAGAAAGGATTTGTTATGATCAAAGAGGGGGCCAACCTCGAAGTGACCGGTGAAGATGAATAGAGATTACGAAGGGTTCTTGGCTCGATTGAGAAAATATGAAGATGAAAAGAAGAACCAAGAAAGTAATAGTAGTAAGGTAGGACTAAATAAATCGATTTATTCGACCTTAGTTGCAAATAAAAGTGATCAAGTTATACTTGATTGTATTTACGATAATTCTCCGTTAGGTTTTGAAAAATCCATTACATCAAATCACAAAAAAGTCGAGGCTCAGGACCCATTAGAAGAGATTAATTTGGGGAGTATCAAGGACCAGAAGCCTACGTATATCAACAAATATCTCGAAAAAGAAATGAAGGAAGACATGATTTCCTTGTTAAAAGAATATAAGGACTGCTTTGCTTGGAAATATGAAGAAATGCCTGGATTGGATCGAAGTCTGGTCGAACATAGATTACCCATCATAGAAGGTAGAAAACCAGTAAAACAAGCACCGAGAAGATTTGCACCTGAGGTGATGGGTAAGATCAAGGAAGAGATCGAAAGACTTCTGAAAGCAAAATTTATCAGACTGCCAGTGTATGTCGATTGGATTTCTAATATTGTCCTTGTTGTTAAAAAGAATGGTAAAATGAGAGTATGTATTGATTATCGAGATTTGAACTTAGCTACTCCTAAAGATGAATATCCTATGCCAATAGCCGATATGTTAATAGATGCAGTAGCTGGTAATGAAATGTTAAGTCTTTTAGATGGTTATTCAGGATATAATCAAATTTTTGTGTCCGAAAATGATATAGCTAAAACAGCTTTTCGATGCCCGGGGGCATTGGGTACATATGAATGGATAGTAATGCCATTTGGATTAAAAAATGCTGAGGCAACATATCAAAGAGCAATGAATTTAATTTTCCATGATTTGATCAATGATTTTATGCAAATTTACATAGATGATATTGTTGTTGTATCAAAAGAAAAATGTCAACACTTGAGCAATTTGAGAAAATCTTTCGAGAGAATGAGAAAACATGGATTAAAAATGAATCCGTTGAAATGTGCCTTTGGTCTATCTGCTGGTGAATTCTTAGGATTCATAGTGCACGAAAAAGGTATTGAGATCGATAAAAATAAAGCAAAGGCTATAATAGATACTTCGCTCCAAAAACTAAGAGACAACTACAAGTCATTCTTAGGAAAAATAAATTATTTGAGACGATTTATGTCTAACTTAGCTGGCAAAACTTATATTTTCTCATCTTTGTTAAAATTGAAGAAAGAAGCAGAGTTTAAATGGAAGGAGGAACATCAAGAAGCCTTCGAGCAAATCAAAATAATGCTGACAAATCCTCCAATTTTGATACCAGTGATGAGAAACAAGCCATTGAAGCTATATGTATCATCATCAGATCGAACAATAGCCAGTCTATTAGCACAAGAAGACGAGAATGGTGTGGAATGTGCTGTTTATTATCTAAGTAGAATTTTGAACGATGCTGAGACTCGATACAGTGATATCGAAAAGTTAGGATTATGCTTATATTTCTCTTGTACAAAACTCAAGTATGTAATGAAGCCTCATGATGTAATGGTTTATTCCAGAAATAATATTTTGAAGTTTCTTTTGTTGAAACCTATTATGCATAATAGAATAGGAAAATGGGTGTTAGCTTTGACAGAGTTCTCATTATCCTTCGAATCTTTAAAATCGATAAAAGGACAAATAATCGCCAATTTTATGGCTGAGCATACAGTTGATTATACTGATAACTTATTTATTGAAATAAGTAAATGGATATTGTATTTCGATGGTTCGAGTACATCGGGCAAATCTGGGGTAGGGATTCTTATTATTTCTCCAAGTAATATCCCGACTAAGTTATCATTTGAGATTAAACTCATTTGTTCGAATAATGAAGCCGAGTACGAAGCTTTGATAGCAGGTCTTGAGACTTTAATTAAGTTAAAAGCTCGACATGTAATTATAAGAGGTGATTCGCAATTAGTAATCAAACAAGTGCGAAAAGAATACAAATGTATTAACGCCAATTTAATCAGATATCTGGAAAGAGTAATGACTTTAAGTAGAATGTTCGATGATATAACATTCGAATACATTCCTCGAGAATTCAATCAAGAGGCCAATGACTTGGTGCAGATTGCATCTAAGTATAAGATACCCTTGGAAAGTTTAAAAGAAATGATTCAAATTAAAGAAAAATTACCTCCAGAAAGTGAGATTTTACATATTAGTGACTTGAATGACCAAGATTGGAGAAAATCGATTACAGATTATTTGCAAAACCCCAATGGGAGAACTGATAAGAAAATTAAATATCGAGCAGTAAAATACGTTTTGTTAAACGATGAGTTATATAAAAGAGGAATCGATGGAGTATTACTTAGATGCTTAGGGAACGATGATGCTTACTTAGCAATGGCTGAAGTACATAATGGAATATGTGGTGCCCATATGGTAGGTCAGAAGATGAAATGGACATTAACTCGACAAGGCTATTACTGGCCTTCGATTCTAAAATATTGTATCGAGTATGCTAAATCCTGTGAAGAATGTCAGAAATTCAGTCCTATACAACAGGTTCCTGCTAGCGAATTACACTCGATAATCAAACCTTGGCCTTTTAGGGGTTGGGCTATAGATTTAATCGGATAGATCTTCCCACAATCATCGAAGGGACATAGATATATAATAGTCGCTGTCGATTATTTCTCGAAATGGGTAGAAGCAATACCATTAAAAGATGTCGATCAGCAAGATGTAATCGATTTTATTGAAGAGTACATCGTTTATCGATTTGGGATCCCACAATCTATCACTACAGATAGAGGGACAATTTTTACTGGTAGAAAGATAATTAAATATGCTGAAGCAAGAAAGATACAGTTATTAACATCAACCCCTTATTACACTCAGACTAATAGGCAGGTTGAAGCAATTAATAAAGTAATTATTGGGTTAATTAAAAAACATGTTGGTAATAGACCCAGAACATGGCACGAAACGTTATTGCAAATTTTATGGGCTTATCGAAATTCGCCTAAAGATTCTTTACAGAATACCCCATACAAGCTTGTCTATGGACATGATGCAGTTTTGCCCATCGAAATAAATATTGAATCGAATCGAATACAGAGGCAGAATGATTTACCCAGTTGTGATTATTGGAACTTGATGTATGATGAATTAAACGAACTCGATGAAATAAGATTGCAGACGTTAAATAGTATGATTTTACAAAAGAACCAAATTGCTCGAGTTTACAATAAAAGAGTTCGAAAGAAAACGTTTAACAAAGGCGACTTAATGTGGAAAACAATTTTACCGATGGACAAGAAATGTAAAAGTTATGGTAAATGGTCGCCCAATTGGGAAGGGCCTTTTGAAGTTATTAAAGTATTATCGAGTAACGCTTATTCGATCATCGATTGGTATAACAAAGATAAAGTGCTATCGATAAATGGCAAGTACTTGAAGAAATATAAACCTCGAATGAGAGAAATAAACATTCAACATTAATTGGGATAGAATAATGTTTACAAAGACAAATACTGAGTTTTAAGATGATCAAAATCAATTAATAATTGTGCCTAGGAAGAAGAAATCGAGCTATCTTCGGAGATCAGTCTATGTTTGCGCTCCATGCTCTGACCAAGAGATAGCGCCACGTCCTTTGCAGAAGTTTTAATCGAATCGATCTCTGATGTAAGGAAATCCTTCTGCAACTTCAGCTGATGTAGTCTCTTCTCCAACTCCTCGATCTCACTATCGACCGAAGCCAGCGTCGTCGATGCTTCCTCCAGATTGAGCTTCTGAGTCTTCAGTAACGTCGATTTCTCAATCTGGAAAGAAGAAATATCAGATAACTTGGTTGCAATCGAACGCTTCTTCTTCTGTGCAGCGTAGGCCTTATTGAACAAATCAGTGGCCGCTGTGACTTCCGTATCGAAACCCTTTGGAAGAGCGTCTTCAGGAAGAGCTTCGATCGAAGTAAGAATCTCCTGGAAGCGTTGTTTCCTCTCACGAGACTCCACTAAAGCTTCCAGAGGCGAAGAGTAGAAGAAGGACCTGAAACGTTGTTTCAGCTGGTACACTCCCTCGGTCGAGGCCGCGGGCAGTTGGGACGAGTGGCTGGAAGGGGTGGCTTCGTCAGACATCAGAATATCGAGGATCGAGAAAGGGTCTTCCTCGATGGCAGATCGATATTCCGGCACATTGCTTGGAGCAGGATCGCTTATCGATGGCAACGTCTCCGATAGCAACTCAACAGCAGGCATCGTAAAAGGAGGGGAATCCTGTTGCTCTGCAGAAGCTGGAGGAGAGTCCTGGACATGGACTACTGGGATATTTACTGAAAAGAAAAGAAATCGAAGAGATAAATCGAGAATTCATAATAAAGAATGAAATGAAAAAAATTAACAGTGAAGGAAAAAGTTTTAAGTACCAGGGGAAGGTAGAGCAAGGGGTGCTGAGGCAGGAGGAAGAGTCTGTAGAGCCTCAGGTTGCTAAAAATCGAAAACAAATATCAGAAAAGGAATTGTATAAAAAGCCAAACAAACATTTATACAAAATGATATGAGTAGTACCTCAGGAAGGGGTGTTAGTGATAAAAGTTGAGAATCGACATTTGTCGATATAGTCTCCGATGGATGATCCTGGAAAAATATCGAATTTTGAAGTCATGTTATAGGTCTTATTGAAATCTAAAAAATATAAAGTTTGTGTAAAAAGGAAACTTACGTGACTTGAGCGAGTAGCAGGTGTTGTTTGGCCCGTTGTAGGGACCGTGTTAGAGTCCGTCGATAATGGATCAAGGGCAAATGGTTGGACGGATTGAGGACTCTTCGATTTTTGTTTCTGAAAATTAAAGATCGAAAAAGGTATAAGAATCCAAAGTGGATCAACCATAGACATAGAAAAATGAATAAAACAATGAGAAATCGAAAAGAACCTTCGATTTCTTCGAAGATGAGGAAATGGTGGCCGAATGTTTGCATTTTCTGACGAAGGCCGATGGGTCCGACTCATCTGAGGACTCTTAGTCCTCTTGTTTCTTCTCCTGCTCTTTCTCGACAGCGACGGCCTTGGTGGACTTCGAAACTATCAATAAAAGAAGACAGATTAGCTTACAATATACAGAATCAAAAAACATGAAAAAGCAGTAAAACCTCACCAAAAGGTGATGGAGTCAAAATCGTGACTCGATCAATATGTACAAGCCAGGGAGGCAGGAGAAATTGAGGGAGGTGGAGGTAAGGAAAATAAGACAATTTTGATACAGAAATATCTTTGTTTTTGGGTTTCGGACGAAGTGTTTCCCTCAGGGATCTCAATTCTCGAACCCATTTGGGATGAGTTAAAGGTTTGGCGATCCCAAAGGGTGCTGTAGGAAAAGTGGGAAGGTGATTGGGGCAATACATTTCAAAAGATGTTTTTCCTAAGGGATTGATTATTTTGTGGTTCGATCGATTGGTGGTTGTTTTATGGGATAAGGAAATAACAGCATCATAGAAGGTCGATTCTAATTTCAATGGGTTGTAACATATTTGATAAAAATTCTCGAATCGAGATATTTGAAGACAGTGGAAGTGTGTACCTTTCTTCGCTTTCGATTTGTCCTGCAACACAAGAGAAGGATGAGCAGTCAATTTTTGTCGGACTTCGTCAAAAGTAGAATGATTACTCGAGAACCAATCGGCCCACCATTGAGAGAAACCCACAGTTGATAAATAATTTGATTCAAAAGCATAGGGATAAAAAAGCAGTGGAGTTTGTGGTAGTAGTTTGGTTAGCTCTCGTCCGATCGTCGACTCACTTAACTTGGACCTGGGGGAGGTATCGAGGGGGAAGAAAGGTGTGGATTGGCTCAGACCAAGTTGTCTCGAGAAAAGTTGGGGGTAATAGGTGATGAGCTTAAAATCTTTAGACTGAAAACCCGATACTAATACATCATAGGTCAAATAATTACTCCATACATCAACCAACTCCGATTGCAACCCAGGAGTTAAGGAAGGGAATTTTGACTTAAACCAAACTGGCCCTCGAAGTTGGTCGCTGATTCGTCCAAGATGCACGGTAAAGGGAGCCAAAGTTGAATCGAAATTAAATCTAGTTAACAAAAACTTAAGATATCTACAGTAAGCCGCTTCGTCAGGCTTGTGGTGAGGGTGGCGAGAAGACAATCGAGCATCTTCGATATTTACACTTGTGGGGATAGTGGAAGTTGGAGGAAGGATGCTCTCAAAAATCGAGTTCAGCCATAATTGTACAAACCAAATAGGGCCAGAAAAATTTCCCGATGCTTTAGGAGTACTCAAAATTTTGACAGCTTCGTCGAAAGCAGTATACACGTGGGCTAACAAAAGTTTAGCCAAACATATCCTAGGCCGGCCAGTATGGAGAAGGTAGGCAAGGTTGTAGAGGTGGGAGGAAATTTGGATGGATCGGGGGCAGAAAACATGGGTACATAGCCAATACACCAAAAAGGCTATATGTTCTTCGTCAGTCACAGCTATCGATTCGTCATCGACGAAATGCTTCTCAAGGAAATGTCCATAGGCCTTCGATTCCCAATCGATTTTAGGCCTCAAAGAATTATCCGAAGGGTAAGCACCCTTATAATACTTTTCCCCAGTGGGTTTTAGTCCGGTTATAGCAGCAACCTCAAAGAGAGTAGGTGAAAGGGGACCACAGGGTAACTCCAAAGCATGTAATTCCTTATTCCACAAATGCACCGCAGACAAAAACATTGCCATATCCAAAAATGACAAATCGCATCGAGATAGGTGTAAAAAATCAAAAATCCCTACATCTCACCAGTGATTCCCAAACTTGGCTTCTACTCTATCAAACCACCTAATAAATGAAGGTTTTTTGGAAGGAGGACCCGTTCGGTATACTCTCGAGACCATATTCAAAAAATTAATTCGAACTTCAGGGTGGTGAATAAGTGCTGGGCAATTCGAGAGGGTGAAGGAAGAAAAAGTCCCACTACTAGAACGAATAGGACCCCCAAAACCAAAATTAACACCATCAGCAGTGTACGGAATGAGTACCTGCGTCTCAGCGACTTTCTGAGAAGCTTCCTCCATTAGAGGGACTGGAGCAAACTTCTGGTTATTGATTTCCAGAAGGTTAGCCGTCAGCGAAGGAAGAGGTGGAGCCGAAAAATCAGAAGACTTGGACGAGGTTGTCATTTCAACAAGCTAAGGAAAGCAGAAGGATAGAGGCTAAAAGGTGGGGTAGCAAGGACGAAGGCAAGAGCTCAAGGAGGAAGACGAAGTTGCAAAGAGGTAAAAAATTCGCGTAAAAAACCAGAGTAAAAAACTAATAGAGTTTAAGGGGAAAGCTACTTAGGGTGCTGGAAACAACGGAAGCAAGGGCAATTAATGTGGCTTGTACTACAAGGCAGCAGACTGACGAGATGGCGACATAAAGCAAAAAGAAACCCTAAAAACCCATAAACCCTAAAACCCCAGAAACCCTAAACCCTAAATTATTGTGGGCCTCCAACGAGCGAAAGCGGGAATCGTGTTGAAAGAATATAAACGGAAACTATTTATATTCTTCCAAGGGGGCATTTTGTTAGTGAGAAATCTATAAAAGGATCGAGAAAATATCGAGAATTGGAATCGAAAATCGAGGGAATAACGCTTAACGTCCGTTGGTGAAAAAAATCAAGAAAACAAAATCTGGTGACGTTAAGGATATCGAGAATCAAAAGCAAATCCAAAATTTTCGAAGTTGCGAAATCTAAATCGAAGGAAAGACTAATATACGTGAATATCGAAATTTTGGCTAAGAAGAACGGTCAACGTATACATCGAACATAGTAAGCGGTAGCAAAAGTCGAAGGTCAAGGGAGCGGTTACCTCATTCATGGGAACGTGGATACAGTTCCTAAACCGCAGAGCTAGGAACAAAACTGCAAAAAACATGCACAGAGAACGTGGTAGTAGTCTTCGTTAACTGCTCTTAAGAGACTACTTGAAAAGACACTATAAATAGGGCAAAGGATGAAAGGAAAGGGAGCAGAAAATTGGCAGAGAACAGAATCATTAGTGAGAAGTCTACCGGAAAAACGACGAACATCATGAAGCTTCTGGCAATCTGGATTTCCATGCTCATTGAGTACCTTTACCGTTTTTTGTATTTTCCTTGGTAATTTACTTTGATGCAATTTATCTTTAGCAATTTTATGTTTTTGTACTTTCGATTTTTGGTCATTTCGATTCAATGAAAGTTAAGTTTTCGCGTTTAAGTTTCCTTGTCATTTAACATTAATGCAATTTCGATTTCCAGTTATTTATACTTTCTGCACATTTGATTTACTGTCATTTGTACTTCCTATTATTTACATTTCTGCTGTTTCGATTCCCTGTCTTTCATACTTAAAGCGAATTTAAGATCTCTGCATGTTACTTTTCTTTGCAATCTAATGTTCAACACTGCTTTTCGATTCCATGAATTTTCTGCTTTCTTTACTTCGAGCACTTTAAATATAAAACACCAAAAATAGTATCTTTGAAATCGGGTAAAATTCGATCCTCATACGCCTCTCGATTGAAAATTAATTTGCTAGCCTAAGTAAAAAGAACTTACGTGGTAGAATTTTGATTAGGATCAAAATGTCTTAAGAGTCGAAATCGATCGAAATTCCACCAGAAATAGGTAGTTACTTAGTATGACATATTTTTTGTAATTACTTTGATTAGTAAAAATTTATGATTAATAAATACTTATACATCAATGAGTCTTAAAGTGAATAGATTTATTATTTGCGAGTTATTTATGAGTTTGATAATTTTAAATTTTTGCATATTTGATATGACATATTATTTGTAACTACTTCAATTAGTAAAAATTTATCATTAAAAAAATATGTATATATCAATCACTCTTAAACCATTTAATCTTGTGTTTGTAAAGGATAATTTAATAAAAAATTAAAAGAAACTAAAAATGTACAAATTTATAAAAAGTATTAGAGAATTTTATTTTTTTTTAAATTAAAAAAATTTATCTTAAAAAAAATAAAAAAAAATTATGGTTATTCTTCTTATATTTTCTCTTTAATTAAGGATTATTTGAGATATATTTGGTTTATTTTGATATGGTTAATTTATTATTATCTAATCTCTCGTCCATCATGACTTAGTTTAATCCAATTTGACTTATTTTGACTAAACTTAATGCAATCTTAATATATTCAAGGATATTTTTTTTCATGCACTTCCATAGTTTCTTCTTACACGTCCATAATTAAATTAAATCATATTTTACCTTTACACATATATTCATTCTCGTAAATACTTATTTATAGTTTTTACACCTTTGAATGTCTTATTTTTAAAATATACTAAAACATTCTCATTTTTCATTCTCCTTTTATTTCAAGAATAGTAAGAAACAGATAAGAATCTCCAAATATTTTTAATTTGAATCAATTTATTACCACGTATAGTATTCGTGCAACAATGTTTTTTTGTAGTTAATATGTTATGGGGATTGGATATGGAGAATACAGTTCTGAAAAAAAAAATTGTAAACATGCTTCGGAAAGTGGGTGTTTGAATATATTTCCATTATTGATTTTTTAGAAATATATTTGATATTAGTGGTTTGGAATACACTTTCAAATTGACTTTTTTAGAAATGTATTCTAGAACGTTCAATCTGAAATGTATTTCGGGATTAATTTTTCAAAATTTACATTATATAATAGATGTTCCAAAATGTGTTTCCGAAAAAACTAATCTAAAAATGTATTTTGGATTGAGTGTTGTAGAACTCATTATTATTTTCATAAAACTGCTCTGGATTGAACAATTTGAGTCTTAATGTGAAATTTCAGTGTAGAAACATGTAATAAATACATAACATTAATTATTATTCACCTTTAAGTGTTTGAAACAATATTGAATTGAGGTGATAGCACAAAAAACCAAATCTACATATTGATAGAGGTGCAAAACTTTTGTAGGAAAAATAGAAGAAAAGGATTAAGATTTGAAACAAAAACTATTAAAAGGGTATTTTAGTTATTTTACTTGGCATATCATTCCAACTTGACTACTAAAGTTGAGAGAAAATATGATCGTGTAGGAAGAAAGTGTCTACTAAACTCATTCAAACTTGACTATTATTGACTTGACATGTCTCATCTTGATCTAACCCAATCTATTTCAACGTCATTTGATTTGATCTAACCCCTTTTGGTATAACTCAATGCCACTTAATTTTGCTAATCTAACATTTCTTGATTGGGTACAAGTTAATTGTCCAAAGTAAGCCTGACCAATCTTGAATCAACCCAAACCAATTCATCTCAACTTGGTTTATCCCAGTCAAACCTGACTTATCTTGATTTGATATCTTCTAACCCAATACATCATGATTTAATCTTACCTTATCTCATCTTAGTCTACCTTATCTAGTTACGATATAGTTTAACCTACTTTAACATGTTTGACCTAATTAATTTTGACATAATTTTACTCGTTTTAACTCATCTTAACGCAATGAGTCTAGTCACATCATGAATTAACTCATTTTAACAAGTTTTAGTCTAACTTAGCTAGTTGATCTGACTTGACCCAATCTTTTTGACCTATATGTCTTGATTAAGTTTAATCTTACTAGTTTGGTTCTAACTTGACATAATCTAATCTAACATTGTTTGTTTTGGCTCACCATGACTCATATGAGTAAAAGTTACGTACTCCTGAGTTAGACCTAATTAATAAATAAAATAATGATAATTTTTGTGTTTGATAATAATTGAAATATTTTATCCAAAAAAAATTCAATAAATTTAAATTATCTTATTAAAAAAATCATTTAAAAACTTAAACCATTTAAAATAAAAAATTAGTAAAAATCACAAAATAAGGTAAGTTTTTTTAAATTTTTTTAAAATGGATTTGAAAATACATTCACTTGTATCAAAGAAATTATTTTTGAAATCCGTATAGAATTTAAGTTCCATGAAAAATAAATTAATTATAAAAAAATTTTAAAATCTCATATTGAATCATTTAAATATGATTACCTTTTGTATGTATACAATATAAAATAATTAGTGACTCCAAAATAATTTTGAATAATTTAAACTATATAAATATATTTTTGGTTTTTTAAGTGTTAAAATATTAAACTCACTAAATAGTATAATTTAAAAAAATGTCTAAACGTTTAAAAATATTTGAAACATCATCATTTATTGGATATTGTTGGATTAGATTAGTTTTCAAAATTAAATATCTTAAAAAAATTATATTATAGGATTGAAAAATGATAAGTTGATTTATATTCTCAATTATATAGAAAAAATAAATATTTTTTCGATAAAAAACAATGTAAATTATTTCAGTATTAGTATTAGTGGCTTCCGCCAAAACAAGTTTTACGAAATTAAAATTAATAAAATCTTACTAAGAATAATAATGTCTCAATAAAAATAATTGTTATAATAACAAATACTAATAAATATTTTTAAAGTATTCTTAAATTTGCTTTACATCAACTAATTTTTCAATTTTTTTAAATCCTAAAATTTAAACTCTAAAATCATAAATCCAGTGGATAGTTTTGGTTCTCAATTTATTTTAATTTATTTTACCTAATTTATTAATTTAATAAATTAAATATAAGAGAGTCTATTTTTAAAAAATATTTATATATTAAAATAAAAATAAAAATTTATAATTAAAAATATATTTTTATATTATTAAAATATATAAATATGATATTATATTATAATTTCAATTATAAATATAAAATAAACGGTGAGAAAAAATATTTAAAGAATAATTTATCTTCACAAAGCATTTGAAATGTTTTGTAATAAATTATATTATTTGGATAAAATAAATTGAAATTATAAGATAATAATTTGATCTTTTGATTAAAAAAGTTTAAATAATATTAAAAAAAGAATTTAACATTTTTCTTACAATTTTTTATATTTCATATATTTATATATTAATCTGTCATAAATTTATCTTTACTAAAGACATTATCAACGTAATAGATATTAACATGTCTACATCATTTATTTAGATCTAAATTTCTTTTAGATTATTATTTTTCAATGATCATCACCCATATTAATAATATTTTGTCAATATAGATCACTATTATTTTTTAATTCATATCAAACATAAATTTTTGTGTGTAAACTAAGGCTATTTTTCATTAATGACAACTAACAAGTAGAATGTAAGTGAAGATTATTTCTTACCAATATTAATTAGGGTTTTCTCAATTAATATTAGCATGATCATTTTTCATACGATGTCAACTAAGGCTTTTCGACTAATGTATATAAATATTTTTTAATCATATTGATAAGATTATTTTTTAATTAACACTAGTAATATTATTTATCCATAGAAATACATGAGAATTATTTTTCAATTAATATATATTAATGTCGAAATTACTATGTTAAGTATGCAATGATTATTTTTGGTTCGATGTTTGGAAAAAAATGTATTTCTTAATACTAGTATTATTTAATTATGCTTTTTATATTTATCGGTAATTGAAATATTTTATTCAAGAAAAATTTTAAAAATAAATTTTATAAAAATAATTTATTTTTTAAAGTTATAAAAATTCTTTATCTAATATATAATTAGGAAATATGGTAGCAATATCCCTATAATTAATTAATTATTATTTTTTTCTATTTTGTTTATTCACATTACAAACCTATAACCATATACAAGAGCAATTTCTTACAGTAAACAATTATAAACAGTATTAATTAATTCTATGAAAGAACTTAAAAAATAATAATTAATAGTGTATGAAGATGAAGATAATTTAAAAAAGAAAAAATCTACTGATTTAAAAAATATATTTTACCTAATTATTAATAAGCATTAAACTCTCTTTTTTATTTGTTTGAATAATTAATTAGATATTAAGAGTTTCTCACAATTGAAATTGTTTCATTTCACGGTCTCTTTAGTTCTGGGATTCGATTTGGGTACTTCGATCCATCTGGAATTCGGATCGACTCGACCCGTTCTTTTTCCTGCTCGGATAAATACTTGTCCCTCATCTCCGTTCATCTTCGTGTTTCAAATTCACAATAAAATATACTCTTTACTAATCAGGTATTCTTTTTCACCTCTTTTTCATTTAAATTTCTTGTTTCGCTTATGCTTTCGAAATGCGCTTCAATGCTTGTTTTCATTTCTTTAATAAGTTTTTCGTTCGTGTTGTTTTGTGTTTTTTTTTTCCATTTTCGAACAAATCGATTTTATCGTTTCTTTGATCCTTTTTGTGTTGGTGATTAGGTTTTCATTCTTATTATTTTGCACCGTTTTTCGAATTTTTATCTGAGGTTGATGGTGCTTGTTTATGCATTTGTTTCAGTTTTTGTTTTTTTATTCTTGGCCTGATTTTTCTGTTATATAAATCGGGGGTATGGTGAAGTAACTTCGTTTTCACATTGTTTTTGGGAATATAAACTATTTTGCTCCTTTATTTTTTTTTTGCTCTGTGATTTTTGTGAAACCCATTCAGTGATGTTAGATGATTACTTGTAATTGATGTGATTTCATTATGTCGGGATGAATGCTGAACTTCCCTTCAAATTTGAGTTCATGTTTTTTATTTTATTGTATTTTATTGAAGTAGCAATTCTCCTTTCAGCTCAATATGATTGGCTTTAGGTTCTTTTACTGTTGCTACCAGTAATTTCTGTAGCCTCTTACATTTCAGTTTTGATTGGCAAATTGCTCAAGTTATTTATATATATATATATATATATATATATATATATATATATATATATATATATATATATATATATATATATATATATATATATATATATATATATATAGGTTTTCTTTCAATCTTTGACCTCTGAATGCTAGGTTGTAGCGTGCAAACTATCATTTCAAACAATTCGATTCTATCGTATCTTGTTTGTGTTAACTAGTAGGTTGTTAGTGTTATTATTTTGTACCATTCCTAGAGGTTTTCATACTACTTTGCTAAAAGGCTTTGACCACTTATTAGGTTTCTGTACTATGTGATAAAAGCTTTTGCATATCATGGTTTATTAAATCGGGGTCTATGTTACGTAGCTTAATAAGGGTACAAAACATTGGAAAGTTTTATTCATTATTATGTCAGGTGTTTGTTTAGATTTTTCAGTTTATTCATGTCTTTTAGTGTTCTTGTTGTAAAGAAAATTATTCATTAGGAAGAAAGTTAAAATTTTGGATTTTGAAATTAGGATACGTTAATGCTATTATCAGAAGCTAAATGTTTTAACTTTGACTCTACAATGTTTTTCTTTGTTTCTATCTAAAAAAACTTTATTCTCTTTTGCTAAAATAAGGGAATTTTAAATTGTGATAAGCTTTAAACTTTTCCTCTTACATTTTAGATTTGCCTATCCACTGATTTCTATCTGTTCAATTATTCTTTTACAAATTTTTATGAAATTAGTTATTTTGGAACATATGAAATGTGGATAAAGTAACCCTGATATGTTTATTATGTGTAGAGCAAGCTCAAAATTATTTCCTTGTCTGTTCTACGAGATGGAATTCATAATCTTGCAACTTTAGAGAATGTTTGGTGTGCCACATACGATTGGATCAATTTTTTTATGACCAGCCTTACGTTTTTTTGGTAGATGAAAAGAAGACAATTTTTTGTTATTGTCCAATATTTGCTATAAGTTGGTTCATATGGATGCAGGAGTGAACTCTTGCATTCTTAAGAAAAACTCTTCATACTTTAGGTGTTTGGCTTCCATATAATGTAAAACACATGGTCCTTTAAAGGGCTTGTTTTGCTATGTTGATATCTTTTATTCTGTAATGCTTGATCTTTCTTTTCTTTTAAGGATCTTCTTGTCCTCCTATTTATTTGTGTTCTTCTCCATTTTGTCCTTTTGAATTTTTCTTCTCGATAATTTTTTTGGTTAAAGTATATAGTACATGAGTGCGACCCCTGGTGCAGCAGTAAAGTTGCGCCTTGGTGTTCAGTTGGTAATGGGTTCAAATTTGGACAAATTTTTCATTATCTATTCTTTGCAACCATTTTTCTGTTACGTATATTGGGGAGTGTTTTGTGCATTTTAGCATCTGTATATGGAGATTTCTTATTTTTCATGTGCATAAGTTACTTTCATTTATTACTTTCCTGTTTTAAGAAATGTTTCACGATTGCTCTTATGATTTGTAAACAGGATATGGCAGAAGATATGAAAATTGATCAAATTGTGGAAGTTCCTGATACCCCAGATAGAATAACTGTGAAGGGTGGCGATCAGAAATATTTAGGTAATCCTGAGAAGAGGAGCAGAGCTTTCAATGCTGCAGTTGAAATGAATAACAGTAACTGTACAACATTGTCACCGTCAGAGAAATCTTATCCTTCTCAAAATGCTCCCATCTTTAGGAGAGGTCAAACAACACATTCTATTGGAGCTGAAAAGGCGGAGAAAGGGAAAAGTGTAAGCTCCAAAGTTTCTTCTAAATCATCTCACTGTGGTATTTCTGTTTTAGATTTGACTGAAGAGAACGGACAGTGCCAACAACTTAAACCAACTTTCTCACATCGTGGATTAAGAGATCATGCAAACGAAGACAAGAAAGTGCTGAAAGCAACTATTGGGAACTCTTTATTGCCAGCCATTTCAGATTCTTCCAATACATCTAGAAATTCCTTCACTGGAAAGTGCAAACTTGATAATAAAACACTTACAGGCCCTAGTATATCTGTGGACCGCGGCAAAGGTATTTCTTTATCTCATGATTCTCGATCTCAAATTGAAAAGCAAGTGGCTTTGACTCCATTTGTTTCCACCCCTCCACGAGGTAGAGGGCACAAGAGATTGGTGCGAAATGGGTGCATTTCACCTCATAATATCGCAAGGGCAAAACAATTAGCTGAACAGAGCAACCCTCAAACAGAAGATGTTGAACAGAGGCATGCTGATCATGTGGTTTCTATCAATAATACAGTGTCACCAAATAGTGTTGATGACATAGTTGCTAGTAGGAGAGGCAATGGTAGAGTCAAAGGAAAGGAAGTACTTGTTCCTCCTTCATTCCATGGACGCAATGCGGGAACTTTTCATGTTGCTAGCAGGTAATGTGGCTATGCTTCACATTGAAATTCTTTTAGTTTTTAGTGAACAAGGAGAAGGTAAATCACCTGTTGCTGGTAATCTTGCATCAAGAGTTATACAAGATTTATCTGCATGAAATTATCACATTGTATGAATAAACTGTTTGTAGTTTGATAATTGACTGACTACTGTAAAGGTTGCATCAAGCTAGTGAATCATATATCATATAAATTTATTGAATCTAATTAATTAAGAAGGCCATCCACTATGCTCAACATTTTATTGGAAATTGGTTCTCTTAAGTGGATTTGATTTTTGGGTTTCAACTGAAACTAAAATGAGATTATTTCTTCTTTCCTGATCAAAATGCATGCATGCAGTTCATTTATTGTGGTAAAATGTTTTATCATAAAAAAGTGCATATATATTAAACCTTGGTCGTCAAGTCAGAAAAATCTTCCTCTAGCATTAAGGTAATTCTGATTGTCTTATGAATTTGAGCTTAGGGTCCACCCTACAAAACTGGCTCTTGTGGTGAGGATTAGCAAAGCCTTATAGGGATTGTATTGACTATATCTCTAGTTGATATGAGATCTTATTCTACTAAGAGTCAACATCCTGAGACATCGCTTGACTTTTCTGATCAGTCCCTCCATAGATAGCCATTACAGCAAGGATTCCGAGGTTTGCAGTTTCATAATTTTGTCAAATTATTTCTTAAACAGGGAGTCATTCAAAATTCTGTTGGAGGTGTGAATACTTTCATTGTGCTTTGCAACTTTTATTTTTGTTGGTTGTTAAAAGTCAAACTTAATTTTTGCCATATCTCGTGGTAAGGATTAGCAAAATTACATTGACCATATCTCTAGTTGATGGGAGATCTCAACTCATAAGAGTTGAAATCCTGAGAGTTCACTTAGCTTTTCTGACCAGTCTCTCCATAGCCAGCCTTTATAGTGAGGATTGTGAGGTTTGCAATCTTGTTTCATAATTTCAGATGTTTGCTTAAACAGGGAGTCATTTTGAATCTATTGGTGAATACTTTCATTGTTCTCTGCAACTTTTCTGTTTCTGTGGACTAATACTGAGAAGGAATTTGATACTTCTTCAGCAGCCCTGTGATCAATTATGAAGAGGTCACTGGTAGCAGTAATGATACAAGAAATTCGCATCAATACTCTGGGGGACAAGGTGGATGGAGAACTACTCATAATGAGAGGAATGCTAATCGGCACTTGTATGATGTACATGGGCATCATTTGACGAGAAATAGTGGTGTTGGAAGAATTATTCATAGACGGAATACATGCAGAATGGACAAAATAAACATTGGGAATGATCAAAGCAGCACACATGTACACGGTTCTCAATCAGATAAGACAGCTCAACCAAGTTCTGGGATCATTCTAGACGTGGACCAGTCATCAGGTATTCGTCCTACTGCTGACATTCTGACTAAAAGGCAAAGGAAACGTGAATCACCTGGGGAATCAAGTTCATTTCCGGAATTGGTAGAGTTGTTAACCACACCAAGGAATTCAGCAAGCACATCCCAGAGCCGTGTGGATCCTGAAGTGATTGAGTTGTTATCCACACCAAGATACAGATCAAGTGAAGATTTAGATGATAATGATAGTAATAGCTTGGAAGCTCGGGCTAGACAAGTGGAAGCAGATGAGATATTGGCACGTGAACTCCAAGAACAATTGTATCATGATGATTCTATCGAAGACACAGGGGTTTGTTTTTTCTTTTCTTTTTCATTTTTCTCGCCTTGTATTAGATGTAGATTAAGCATATGTTTCTTATTTACGACAACTACTTCACATGTTGATTTGTTGCAGATTGATGAACATTTAGCGTGGGAGTTGCAGCATGCAGAGGATCTTCTGGATACACCTATTGATAATCACAACATAAATTATTCTGTAACTAAGCCTTGTTCTCTTTCTCTGAATTGAATATGTTAAATAGAACTTCTTTCTGTATAAGCAAAGTTTCTTGATTGTTTCACTTAATATTATGTTGTTAAGATGCTTCCTTTTATGCAGCAATACTAAAATTTGTCCTGTATATACTTATATAACCCTTTCAAATATACTTAAAAGACTTCAAGATGATTGGTGGACGGTGTGGAATTATAGGTGGAAATGTCTGGAAGAAACTTGAAAGCTTCATATGACAACCATTATCTTTATTATTTGGCATAACTGTACAGTTCTCAAGAATTTATCTGTCCTGAGCATATTTTTTTGTTAATAGGAAGCAAGAAAAGTATTATTAGAACTTGTACAGTAAAGAGGATATCTAGTTGCTTAGCCAGTATTATGCTGGCAGAAAAGTTGCTCTATATAGAGAGAGTTATTGATAGTTGAGCGGGGGGATTTAACAAACCTACTTTTTCATTATACAGACACGGATTCCTAGGGCAAATAGACAGTCTCGTATATGGCCTAATCAAAATTCTTCTAGAAGGAGAGCTATGCCTCAAGGTTCTTTCCCTAATAGAATGTCACGGTTGAGGAGTCGTGTTCCAAGTAGGACTCGGACACCTAACATGTCATATAGAGGAAGAGGCCCCCGGTTTCCTCTGGATATGGACTTGGACACGGTATTTTCTTACATTTTCCCTCTGATCTTTTCTTGTTTTCTTTCCTTTTTTACTTCTCTTTGGATGCCTTGATGACTTTGTAAATTTTCTTGCAGTGTCATGTTTTGGTAGCTTGCAGTAATATTTTGTTATTATTTCATTGATATAATAATAACTTTACTAGAGTGTTTTGTTGTAGACTTGTTGTATGATGTCTCCATGTTAGAAGGCATTTCTTTATTTTCCCCTAAGGTCCTTCTCTGGTACTGTATTCACTGGTTTTGTAACGGGAGTCTCCACATTTTGTTTGTGGGGGGACTAGGGTGCCCTGTAGTTTTTAATTTTTTTTTTTTTTTTTTCTAGTTTCTGTTTTATTTTTTTATCTAAGAAAGCCAAACAAAGTATGTATCTCTACCTTTTCAGTTCATATGCCACAAATTAAATGATTTGACATGTAGCTATTAGGTGGATAATTTAGTTCATTGGTAGATCTAGTATTGAGGGTAACGCTGATATGATTTTATAAATCGAGGGACAAAAGAAAACAAAATATTGTGGATGAATGTGTAAGTTAAAAAAATAAATTTAGGGACAAATGTGACATTTCAAAGATGCCACCCTCCAATTCATTCCATGTTTGTCACATCAGGTCCACATATAAGAACTAGGGTTGGAACTATGTACATGGTAAACTTTGCCACGATAAGGTTACGAGTTATTTTGAACAAAATAGAACTTAAGGGATATAAGTAAAATCATTAAACCAAGTTAAGTACAATGTGTATTTAGCCTCAGCATATTGATATTTGTCTTTGAATTTTTAAATTGTAAATTGGAATTCTGTGGTATTGCATAATTATAATTTTAATTTTCCATGGCATCCATCTCTCCTGTGCAGAGACTTGATATATTGGAAGCTTTAGAGGATTCAATGGGGGGTTTCAGAGATATGGGAATGGCTGATGACATCTTTAATGAGCTACGTGATTTCAACGAGTAAGTTTGTATTGAATAATTTATAATTTCGTCATTTATTTTAATCTCTAAACTAAGCTTCTTAACTCATCATAAAATTGAGTATAGTAAAACAACTTAGAAAGTGAGGGAAAGGACTGAATGAGACACAGATACCGTTGAGAGGAGGCAGCATACAAGTTCTTCTGTATATTGAGAGTACTGCACATCATTAAAACACAAGTTTTTTGGTTCTGCGAGGTCCTATAACATAGTATACTCAGTTTTCAATATGTTTCTATTCCTTGATATTTGAATTTTTTTATGAAGTTCTTGGGTAGTGGCTTCACAGTTGTTTACAGAATTTTTTAATTTCTTCTACGTTTGTTTTGTATAAAAATGAATTTTTATGGTTCATGTCCTCGTGCAGAAGTGATTATGAAAGGTTATTGGCCCTTGATGAGAGAAATCACCAACATACTGGTGCATCTACCAATCTGATCAATAGCCTTCCGCAGTCAACCATCCAGGTAATTCGCTCTTGTTAAATTAGTTTTCCAATTCCAGGATGAAACCCTTGACCCTGTCTCCATTTTCACTCAACCCTCCATGTTCTGTTCGAATTTCAGTTTTGGCGCACCTGGTGAGATAGGGGTTGGGGGGAAATGGAATGATTTTCTATTCAATACTAATATATGTTTCTGTTCATTTGACACAGAATGACAACGTGACAGAGCCATGTGCTATATGTCTTGAGACCCCAGCCAGGGGGGAAACTATTCGCCACCTTCCTTGTTTGCACAAATTTCACAAAGATGTGAGACCGTTAAATATATTCGTTTCTTTTCTAAGTAGTAATTGTAAAAGCCTAATTTGCTTTAGTCTTTCTTTTTTGTAGTGTATCGATCCTTGGCTCCGGAGGAGAACAACATGCCCCGTGTGCAAGTCGTCAATCACCTAATTCATTTTGGGATTTAAATGTTTAATTTATGTTTTGATGCATTAGATATTCATTGATCAGCCACATGATTTTGTTTTCGAAGGAAAAAAGTAAAAGCTGATAGTGTAATAGACTTGTATAACATCACATAGCTTGTTTTACTTTTGATATTCAAAAGTGAGTGGAGGCATACGCTTCTTTTGAATTATAATTGGTTGTGGGGTCCACATTCAAACGGAGAGAGAAGTCTATCATTTCGATGAAGAAAGAAAAAGAAATATCGTAATAAGCCTGGCATATCCCCTCCACCAATAACTTTTTATTTTATGCTTATACTTTTAATCATTAAAATGTCAGATTATTTTAATTTTCTGCTTTCTTAAATTTTGTTTCTATGTTTTCTGATATTATTTCAAACTATATTTACACCTTTTGCTTTTAATGTTATTACAATAACTTTTTTAAAGAATGTATGTGTAATATAGTGTTTAAAATTTAAGAAGTGCATTGCTAATTTGTTTAAAATCTTTCACGAAAATTGCACATGAATGTATATTTATTATTTAATATACTTATATTTTAACTACGATTGAAAGTTTTTGTTATTAAATAAAAAATGTTTTTTTTTTCATTGGTTTATACATGTGTATGGTCATATCTTGTGTGTATGTGTAGGGTATCTTATTTTAATTAAAGTTTATTTTAGCTCTATAAAAATTATAATTTACATTGAATACATTGCCATAAAATCATCAAAACATAACATTAAAAGCTATTAAATATAATCTTAAATAACTTGAACATAAATCACTATGCATAATCATTCTTAAATAAAAATTATACAATATGATAATCATCCTTATAAATATCAGAATTTTTACTTACTCCTATCGGAAATTAAAAAATTTCGGCATCATTTTCTCTTTTGTCACTCAGGATACGACAATTTTTTTTTTTAAAATATAAGATTTCTAAAGTTCAAAGATTAAAAGTTTAGGAGAATAAATGATAATATAAATATACAAAAATAAACTATTTATAAAAAGCATATAATAAATAATTTATGAAAATTATTAAAGTAGAAAAATAAATAAAAACTTGTTCTGTTCATTTATGCAATATAAATCAATAAAATATATTTGCTTTTTTTCTTTTCACTGATAGAGATGACTGAGAACCAAAAATATGTTTGTTTGTACGTTCTCTATCAAACAGACTTGGGAAAAATATTAGAAAAAATTGAAATATTGTTTCTTATTCTTCACCCTAATTAGGGTGGATAAAGTGTAGGGAGAAGAGTGTGAAAAATGTAAAAGCAGGTGAGGAAGAGAGAAATAGGGTGAGAAGGAGATGGGAGAAAAAATGTGTTTTTATAGTTTACCAATATATATCACAAAGTACAGCGAGTTTACCAATATAGAACTTTTTTTTTAGTGGGTATACTGTATCTCTGCGGTATTCCATCCTTTGCCTGTTTTTGGTATAAGGATGAGATTGTTAATGATAGTAGGTTGTATAATAGCTTGTTCTGCAGCAGAATTAACTGCATTTTATATGTTTCGTATTTATTTACTTGTTTTTGAAGGATATTTAAACGTTCATTTTTTTAATTTCAATGGAAAAAAATAGTTCATTCTATTCAATATCTTTTTGGGAAGAGACAGTAAAACTTAAATTAAAAAAAGAAAATTTTTTATTAGTTTTACAAAGAATGAAATGACTTCTTTTTTTATCCAGAAAAGATATCTACGTTGTGTTAATCAAAATCTAAAAAAAATAACACGTCTTGTTTTTAGTATTACCAATTTTGGTAATAAAAAAATTGTTTGTTTATATCCTAATAAATCTGATAATACTATGCAATTTTCTATGCTTGTTTTAGTTTTCTTTACTTTATTCGTTGGGACCATAGGAATATCTTTCAACCAAAAAAGAGTAGATTTGGATATATTATCAAAATGGTTATAGACCTTTTACATAAAGATTCAAAAAATTTTGTCAATAGGTATGAATTTCTTACAACCGTTTATTCATATTTCAAAAATTTGAATTTATTCAATAGTTTACCAATATATATCACAAAGTACAGCGAGTTTTATGAAATAGAAGTTTTAAATTCTTGGGCAGTGGTTGACATTTTCACTAACATAGGACAAAGCTTTATTGTGATTTCTTGTTTGATGAGCAAGTATGAAGAAACTATTTCTAGCGAGCATCCTTGGACAAAAGAAGGTCATCCACTTTCCGAGCATTGCATAGCTCATCAGCACAATCACCTCGCTCAAAAACAGCAGCGGCCCCCATTCCAGTACCTACACTCACAATAGACAATGGCATCATATTTTGCAGGATATTTATGTGAATGCAACCAGGCAAAAATACAACAGCAAAGTGAGTTTACCTATGCACATGGATATAACTCCAAATCGGCAGTCCCTGCCACGTTTCCTCATTTCATGCAACAACGTTGCGACACATCGAGCGCCTACCAATAAAAATGAAAATAAAAATGAAAATCATGCTTGCAAGACAAAAAAAAAAATGCCTCTATATTATAGGTATTTGACAAGTGCAGGTGACAATAATCACGTCCAGGCAGAGTATCCAATATATACTATATGAGTTTATGAGCAAAATAATCAACAGACTAACTTGGTTCAGTGGCATATCTATCACTTTACATCCAAGGGTTCCAGGTTTGAGTCCTTATTGTGAGTCAAAAACTAAGATATCCTAATCTAGTCCGATAGTACCAGTCGACTTTCAAGTCTGTTTGGTAATGACAGGTTGCTTCCCCGTTTAAACACTCCAATTAGCCAGAGTAGTTTCTTACCTAAGCACATGTTTGACAATATTACTTAATTAACTAACTAAAAGAAAGGGAAATTTTGTATATATCATGGTAAACTTTTAGCAGTAAATTCTTCTCTATGGTTATTGGCTACTTCAGCCACAGGCAAGATCTATCTTGTATTTTGTAATCACAAGTGGTGGTGTTGCATTTGGAATGTAAGATAAAAGGTTGTGATATACACCTGTTGCACCCAGAGGATGCCCAATTGCCATTGCTCCTCCATTAACATTGATCTTTTCTGGATCAAGCCCTAGCTTGTTACGGCAATATACGAACTGGGAAGCAAATGCCTGAACAGAAGCATGTTATTGAAGTGAGTAAATACAAATTCAGACAGAGAAAAAGGAAATGTAACAAACACAATGGCCAAGTACCTCATTTATTTCAAAAAGATCAATATCATCAAGCTCTAGACCAGCAGCCTTAACAGCAACAGGAATTGCAGCAGCAGGGCCCACACCCATAATGGCAGGATCAACACCAACTGCTGTGAAAGTCCTAGATGACAGCCAATAAATAATTTCACATTTTTATCTAATCAGTTATTCAATTTCACATTTTACGTACAATGATAATAGAATATGATTTTTTTATGTTAGGATCGAATAATTCATTATAAGAAGGACAAATATATAAATATGAAATTCCAGCTTCTAAAAGAAATGCTTGACAAGTTTGTTCAATAAATTGTAGTCTTCCTTGATAATATCGTATGTGGAAATAAAGGGCCTGAATCTTGTATTTAGGGATTATAGTGTAATGCAAGTTCTTTTATATTTTTCTAACAGGGATGCACTCGAATAAGAGAGTGGATAAAACATGAATTTGTCAGTATCATTTTTTAAATGTATTTGGAGTTATGTGCACTTATACTTTTGATGAATAGATCACTCTATGGTGAAAACTTGTGCCAAAAGTTGCTGGTTTAGTTAGCAAGAAAATTTGTACTAACCTAGTAGGACTTGATAGTCAAAATACACACTAGTATAAGAAGGAACTAGATGTATCATATGAAACCAGATGAAGTATTAATGTATTTTATGTGGCCAAATCAGAGAAAAAGTACATCATTCTCCAGCTTAGCACTGATTTAATATCTATTCCAAAATATATTTTTTCTCAATATTTCAAACTTCTTTCAAACTTTCTTCATAGAACACTCGGCATGTCAATATGAAATCAGTATATAAATATTGCAGGGACTACAGCTTATATGTCACAGGCTAAGTACCTGAATACACCAAGAATGGGTAGCCCCTTGTGCACAGCAACACTTCTTTTCATGAGTAGAACAGCTGCAGCACCATCACTCACCTGGCTAGAATTACCTAAAGCACAGGCATCACATGATTAAATTCTGAACATCAATTAGAAGGGCTATGGGGGGAACAAACCAAGTTTTAATGATCTTATACCAGCAGTAGTGGTTCCGTCTTTCTTGAACACAGGTTTGAGCCTTGCTAGATCAGACAATGTTGCTCCAGGTCGAATTCCATCATCAACAGAAATGGTGACAGATTTCTCCTCACCAGTTTTTGGGTCCACAATCTGTTGGAAGAAAAAAAGGTTTTATTCAGCACCCAAGACACCAAAAAAAGATTCAATATACCCTGTAATGACAAATACCTTGGTGGAAACTGGGATAATTTCATCTTTAAATCTACCAGAAGCAGTAGCTGCAGCAGCTCGCCTGTGAGACTCAACCTATCAACATAATTGTTAGGAAGATTCAGTTCAAAGTTGTTAAATTATAAAATAGAAGTTTACGTTGCATTAAAACATATATTTAACTTACTGCAGCCAGATCTTGTTCGTTCCTTGAAACACCAAAGCGATGTGCAACATTTTCAGAGGTAATCCCCATTGGAAGAAGGCAGTTTTGTGCTTGTTCAAACATTTTTACCTGTCACAACACCCAAGGAAATATTATAACCTTGTATTTAAAGGTTTTATTTCCTAAAACCAAAATTTAAACTTATACAATGAAGCTGAGGAAATGGAGTGAGGAAAAGAAAATACTTTAGGATTCACTGATCCTTCCCATGCCATTGGATTCGCTGTCATAGATTCCAATCCAGCACCAATACCTACACAAAATAATTAAAGGTAACATAAGCAACTAAAAGTCATAGCAATCACAAGAAGAACCAGGCAAATTGATGCATCCTTTACCAATGTCATAGAACCCAGCCCTTATAGCAGCAGCTACATCGGCTACAGCCTGGAGCCCAGATGAACATTGTCTATTAACAGTCCTAACAGCCACAGTTTCTGAATGGAAATAAAATCACATGTGTTATCATTAACAAATCAGAGTCACATGTCAGATTGACAAGAACAAATATCTACACATACCAGGAAAACCAGCATAAAATGCAGCCATACGGCATTCACTAGCTCTTTGAGATCCAGGAGCCAATACTGTGCCCACAACAATATCCCCAACTTCACTTGGGTTGACATTGGTTCTCTCAATTACAGCCTACAATGAAAACTCGTGCTCATGTAGAGTCATAGACTAAAACATTAATATTTAATAGAGTAAACTATGAACTACAGTACAAAGTAAATGTGAATAAAAATCATCACAGCTTAAGAAAAGCAGTTATATGTTGGAACTCATTTAAAATTGAAAATGCACAAAAGCTAAAAATCAAAAGGAAAAAATAAAAAATAAAACCTTCAAGACAGGAGCAAGTAGATCATCAGCATGAGTGTCTTTGAAACCACCACGCTTAGATTTGCAAAGAGCAGTCCGATAAGCACTGCAAAATTGCATATACATAATTTTGGGTAAAAATTAAAGATCCCTCAAAGACAAATACTTAAAATTCACAACCGTAGATTGTTTAATGTGAGATATTTCATTTGAGTATGAGCAGAACTTACGCCACGATTACAACATCGTCAGCAAATGTAGATGTCCTATGATAAGCAGCACTATCCCCTGCCGCACATGCTGAAGCCTAGTGATCAAATGTTCAACATAGAAACAATCAAGTGGCAGCATATTAAAACATCAACAAATTGTTTTGTGATATAAATGTACAGCTAAAGCCTAACAATCCATCAAGGAAACCATGTGTAGCAAAACAATCCATCAGGCATATAAAATCATAAATATATACAACATCAAAATTTACATAGAATTCTGAGCAAACAATTAATCAAAAAACATAATTTCAATTTAAAAGACAAAAAGGAGACTTCTAAATACGCCAAACAAGTGAAACAACCTATTGAACAAATATACACACATTCAGCACATGAACACATCCATATACATATTGTTTTATAATAAATAACTAAATCCTAACAATCAATAAAGGAAACTATATGTAGCAAAAGAGTCATATTTAACCTTCTTCCCCAACCCCCACTCGAACTCTAGCAGCCTATAAAATTATAAATACATCCAAGATCAAAATTTCTATACAATTCTGATGTAGTAATCGATCAAGAAAACAAATTCTCATTCACACATACAAGATCAAAATTTCTATAAAATTCAAAGCTAACAATCAAAGAAGAGAACAATTTGTCATAGAAGTAACAAAAGGGTTATTATCACACATGCCAAACAACCTATGAAATGAATATATATATATATATATATATATATATATATATATATATATATATATATATATATATATATATATATATATATATATATATATATATCAAAACTTCAACAAAATTTTGAGCTGATTCTAGCAGAGTTGACAAAGCGGTAGTTTTCCCACAAGCCAAACAAGCATCATGAGATCAAATAAAAAGGGTAAAGATGAAAACGCCATATTCCTGATGAGAAAGTGAAGACAGAAAAGGGGAGTGAAACTAACAGAGAGGGAGGATGATTCGTTTGCGTGGGTGAATGATGAAGGGTTGAGATGATGAAGCAAAATCTTCTGTCTGTTGATCGCTTTCTCCATCTTCTTGTGTTTCGTGAATTCGCAGAGAACGGAAAAGTGGTGAGATTGAGAGAAGAGATTTGATTTGTTCACTTCGTTACTTGCATTTATAGATAATTATTTTATTATTATTAGGTAAAATATGTTCTCACGGTTTTTTCGCTATATTTTAAAATTTATTATAATAAATTGTAATTTTGGTTCTATCCAATTTTCAATGTATGTTTTTGTGATCTTTTTTTTCTGTGATTTTACTGTATAGATTTATAAACTTCTTAATTTTGATGAAACATTCAATTCTGTAAAGTTTACTTTTTTTTTATATTTATTTGATTAATTTTTTATCATTTTTAAAATGAATGTGTTTTGTCAAAGTTTAATTAAAGAAAATAAAATAAAAACATATGTTAAATTTAATACTTGCAAAATAAAATTTAATAAAATCCAAGACAGATATTATAAGAAAATTACAATTAAAGAATTAAAGAAAAATATCATTTTTAACTTAGCCACTGCATTACTATTAACAGTTTTACATGTTTCACTTCTTAGTTAATAAGTTGGTCTGATAAATTTTTAATAAAAAATATATTCAAAAACTGATAAAAATATGCTAATTTAAAATATTAATTTTATTTAAAACAACTTTATTTTAGTCATTTAAAAATATTATTTTTAATGATATATATTAAAAATATACTTTTGGTGTATATTTCTTTCTATTTTAGTAAATAATAATATTATTAAAAAATATAACAAATATTTTTCCTTGATATTACTAGATTGATTTTATGTTTGGATAATATAAAAATTTTAATATCATATTAATTTGAAATACAATAAAAAAATTTAAAATTGATGTACTTTTATTTGTTGTATTAATATATACACTGTTTTCTCATTTTAATATATACACTATTTTCTCGTATTAATACGATGAGTTACGAAAAATAATGATAATAAACAAAAAAATGTGGAAAAAAGTGTTGATGGGTGTTGTCTCCGCTCGCGGCCTCCAGCGCGTTCTCACCTTTTTTACTTTTCTTCAATTTTCACGTTTTTTTTTTTCTTTCTAAAAAGACAACAATTTTACCTACGGAAACTCATCTATTTCGGATCAACCATTTTTAATGAAACATTTCATATTCTTTAAAATTATAATAATTTTCCATCTTAATTTTTTATTTTAAATTTTAAATTAATGTTTGAATTTATTAAATTGTTAAATTTTTATTCTGATGTAATTTATAATCTACATCAACTACTTCAAAATGGTCTTATACAAAGTTAATCATTAAATAAATTTAAGAATTTAATCCATTTTAAATATATTTTTTAAATTTATATTAATTCTTTTTAAAATACTTAATAAAAAATATTTACGTCAAAAATTAATAATTTTTTTTAAATCTAACAGCCAATTAAACTAAATATACGTTGGCACAGTAAAGTGGAATTCAGTTAGCGGCCGTCGACCTTGAAAATTAATAGTATTTTTAAAATATAATAATATTTATTAAATATAATAAATATATATTATAAAATTTTATTTATATATATATATATATATAAAATAAATATAAATATAATTTTTATATAAAATAAAAATATATTTATATAATTATATTATTAAAATATTTTTATAAATATAGTAAATACAAATATATTTAATTTATATATAATAATATTTAAATAATTATTTATATTTTTATAAATATAATAAAATTTAATAAATATATATGTAGATATTTATATTTTTTTAGATAACATTTTTATATAAATAAATTATATATATTATTTAAATATTTTTTTAATATAAATAATTTTAGTAAGTAAAAAATAATATTTTTTATAAAAATATGATAAATATATTTTTATTAATATAATATAAAATAATTTTAATATAAAATTATATATATAAATATTTTTATTATATTTTAATATATTTATATATTTTTATAAATTCGATATTTTGTTATATATATATTATAATTTTATTAAATATAATATATAATAAATATAAATGTATACTTTTATATATAATAAAAATATATTTATATATATTTAAATATACTTATATAAAATTTATATATGATAATATAATATTTATAAAAGTATATATAAATATATTAAACATATATATATATATATAAATTTATTTAACATTAAAATAAGAATTAAAAATTTATTTATTATTATTATTATTTATTTTTTAAAATAATATATTGATCTTAAATAATATTTAATCGTAATTATTACATCTTAAAATAAATAATTATTAAAAATTTATTTTAATATTTATTCTTATAATAAATAAATTTATTATTAAATTAATTTATAATATATATACATATATTTAATAAAATAATATTATTTTTATTTAAAAAATAATTATAATTTTATAAAATAAGTCAGTGCTTAAATTTATGAACCTATTTTTAAAATGTTTTATATTCATGTTAAAATGTCTCTATTTATAATTATGATTATTTTTTATAAATTCAATTTAAATATCACAATTTTATATAATAAATGAATTGATCGATAATATAATATAATATATATATAATATGTGAAATAAATTCGTTAGGATAATATATATCCTACACACAAAGTAAAATTCATATAACAAACTTTTTAATTAATCATAGTGATATACTAAAATTTATAAGATGAATTACATTAGAGAAAAATTAAGCGATGTCAAATTATATGATTATTTTTTATATATTTTATTGTTTATTACATTTTTTTATTATCCATTACAATTATATTATTAAATATTATATGTAAAGAATTATTGATTAGAGATATCAATTTTAATAATACACATTATCTTTTATTTAAAAAACCTTTATTTTTATTAAGTAATTCCCTGATAATCATATGAAAGCAATAAGGGGAGATTATTGAAAATGTTCCTATATTCTCAAGAGATGATTTTGATGATGATTCAAGTCAACTATATTCAAGTTAACACCATTCAAGATGAATTAAGAAAAGTTGAATTTATGACGTTGGTGAAAATATGAAACATTTCCCTACATGCCCAATATATGTTTTTTTATAAAGATGATGATTCAAGAAAACTCAAGATAATTCCCGAAGACTAGATAGAGTCTTAGAATGCTAAATATGGAGGTATAAGTTGACGAAGTAATATTATGCATAAGCCTCCAAAGCACAAGTGTGATAAAATTCATAACATGATATTTTTCTCTGTCATAATCAATTATGATGCATCGGAAATGGAAAAATGATTTTCTCTATCTTAATTAATTATATCGGTAATATAATCAATTATGACAATTCAAATTTGAAAAATATATTTGTTTTAAATAATAAATATTTTTTAATACATCTTGATTTTCTCTATGATATTATTAATGTCCAACGCCCATTTTCGATGTTATTTTTCTATTTAATTAAATTTTGATGAAAAATAAAAAATACACAATTACAAAATTCGAAAATATAATTTACATTCAATCAGTTTTGAAAAAAGAATTTTAAGCGAAGACAATAGAGATATTTTACACTTTTTGAGAAAACCCTCTTCACTCTTGTCTTTTGTGCTTTCATTACATTTGTTCTTGGATATTGACATTCTACAGGCTTCTACAATTTGTTGTCTCCATTACCCAGGTGTGTTTGTTCTTATTTTTATTACCTTCATCCTGTTTGTATTGGTGAAAAAGAGGTATTTTTCATCCCTAGTGTGATTCTAGGGAGGTGTTCATCCTTAGTGGGATTCTAAGGAGGTGTTTTTATCCTTTGATTTGTTCAAAGGAGGTGTTCATCCCTAGTGAGATTCTAGGGAGGTTCATAATTAGTGAGTTTCTAAGGAGGTGATTGTCTTTTTAATTAGTTTACTCTTTATTGGTTCTTCTGCTGAGTTGATCGTAATTTGTAAACTGAATTTGAAATATAGTGAATGGGGAGTCACTCTTGTGTTAAGAGTTGACTGAGAACTGGATGTAGGGTGGTTGACTATACCCGAACCAGTATAAATATCTATGCACTCTTTTCTTTTTCTTATCTTTTTCTCTTTTCCTGATTATATTATTGCTTCCGTTTTATCTGTGTTCAATCAAATTATTGACTCACAAATAAATTTTTAATTTGGCATCTATTTTAATTTGTGCATCTATTCACCCCCTCTAGATGTCATTTGTCTAACATCATAATTTGTGTTTTAAAAATAGATAAATAAAATAAGACTATTTAATCTATTACATATTTATTTTATCTCTTTTTTTATTTTCTTTTGACTTATTCACTCAAAATTTATAATTTATTTATATGATTACTCAATTTCTATTTCCTTCCTTATGATTTTTTATTCTTCACCATTATACTTTTAATTTTGTTGAGAAAAAAAAGTGTGTTGAGCGTTCACTTAGTTGTTAAAAATCTTTTTTATTTTCATAAAAATTGAAGTTTAAAAAATATTTAATTATTCAGGGAACATTAGTTTAAATGTACTATTTCATAGTAGTTTTTATAGAAAATAATATATTTAAAATATGACATGCTTATGTTATGTGAAAATAAAAATGATTTGGAAAAAAAATGTGTTCCGTATTTTTGAAAGAGAAGTAGTTGATAAGAAAATTGAACATATAGGAGGTGTGGCCTCAAAGTGAAGAAGCGCGTTGAATACTCAAATTGGGGTTGTTGGGAAGCGTGCCACTTTGATAAAGCAAGATCGCTGCGTAACCGATACGTACCTGGGTGGATAAACTCCAACTCTTCTATTTATTAGTTTGCATGAAATAATATTATCTATTCAAAACTTAATTATACAATTAAACAAATAATAAAAATATAAATTATAATAAATAAAAAGATAACTTATATATTATTTAAATTATATTTAATGAATAATAATTTGTATATGATTATATTTTTTCAAAACATACATTTGAGTAAAATTATAACTAATAATTAGTAATATAATATAAAATAAATATAAGAAATAATATATTCATATTAAATAAATATTTATATCTTATATGAAATATACAATGTTATTTTTCATGCATAATTTAAATGTTCAATCCTTTTTAAGTTGTTATATTTCTTGAAACTTGAAAAGAAATCTTAAATCTAAAATAATTAAATTCATTATTGATATAAAAACTTTGTCTTCAATATTTTTTTATAAAAATCACAAAAATAACATTTTTTCACAATATATGTTTCTCAATAAGACAGACCAACTTTCAATTTAAGAAAATAATTTAAAATTTCCAAACATTTAAAATCGTTTTAAAATTATAATTTAAATTGTTCCCTTTCAATTTCTTCGTCTTCATGTGATGATTGACAAGGTGTATCTAAGAATGAGGAAGAGAAAAACGTCACAACGAGCGTGAATATATGACTGAGAAATGTTAAAAAAAAAAAATCATAATACGTGAGGTAGCGCGAAAATGGTAACGCATTTTATTTATAATTTTGTGTTTTATTTTTTATAATTATACTATGCATAACAATTTATGTTTTATATATATATTATAGATTGATTCACACTTAAAATATAATTTATATGATATTTTATAAACATATGAACACACGTGTGTGGATGAACAATGAAGTTTAACATAATGAGCTTGACGAAAAATATATATGATATTTATAACTTTATCTTTTCTTTAGATTGAAAATAATAGGAATGGTAAGACCTTGTTACCAAAAATATAATTTGATAATAATTTAATACATGGTAACTTTTGTTTATTAACTTAGTTTAAAAGTAATTAGATCGAACAAACTTAATAAATCAACCGCAAAATATATTTAAAATTACAAATAATTAAATTAAAAGATTAATATTACGTAAAAAAAATCGAAAACCAAAATATTGGTTTTAAAATATAGAAATTAAAATTACAATCTAAATCTTATTATAAGATATGGTAGGTAATAAATAATATAAGCAAAATTGAGTCTTCCACTTACATACTTTATATTAAAAGAGTAATAAATTTGATCTTGGGTAAATTTTGATTTTTGCTTTGCTTAGCCTGTTTTTTACATTGCAAGGGTGTTGAATCGCTCGCATATTAGTAATATAAAATATTTGGCAAAAGAGGAATCAATTGACTTCAATAATAAATCTAAAAAAGTTACTTTTATAATCTAATAATGTAACATAGTAATATATTTCATCATTAAATTAATAAAACGAAACGAGAAAATTTCATTTTACAAATATTATGAGACAAGAAAACGAGTTTTAAATGAAAATAAAACTTTTAATTATCAAACGAGTTTAAAAAAATTTACGCTCCGATTAAAATAACCAATTCAACTCTCAAACAAACCCATTAAATTAAGATAATTCAAAAGAATGGGTATATGCATTAATTAGGAAGGCAAACGTAAGCCTAAACTCCGCGATCTTAATCCTTAGCTTCCATAATCAATTTGTCTGAACCCATAAAAAACAAGGTACAAGCAGTGCAGACAGAAAATAAATAAATAAATAAAGTCTCGAGGGAATCACATCACATCAACCAAACCAATAAATTTCAACATGTATTTCCACTCCAGTGCCCAGTGATGAAGGAGCCTCCCATCTAATCTAATGCATATTTAAGATGTGTCCACCATGGAAAACTTCAGTTTATCTGTACGAATCAGGGCGCTTTGGCTTGCTTTGAACAACAGCTTCAATCTTCTCCATCACAACAGGAGTCAGTAATGGAATGACATCGATTGCTTTCATGTTCTCTTGAATCTGAGTAAAAGAAAGCAGAAAAAAAGAAGATAATATTACAATGGAAAAATTCATTCTTGCAACCAAGTTATATCTCAAATTAAGAATAATATCAACTGCTTTCATGCTCTCTTCAACGAGTTGAATGTCAGAAAAAGGAAACGGAAAAAATATGAAAATTTTAATGGCGATCTACTCTTGCAGGCCAGTTATAATTGTGCATGCACAGGTACAGGGATGTGTAAGCAACTGTTTCATTGCACAATTATATGTACAGTATATTTTCAATTTTATTACAATATGTCAAAAAGTACGACTATACAATATGGATCGTCAGGAGGACTTCCTTCCCTTTCCCTACTACAGAATCATTGGCTTTCTGTTCACTGCTTCTCTTCTCAATCAATGTAAACTAAACTGTGCCCTCATATGATATTGATTGTGTAAATTTGTCAACATGCAAACCATTTTGTTGTGTTCCTTGAGAAAAACCAATAATATTTCAGATTCTTTAAAGAAAAGGTTGTGTATGAACTATACTATACTGATGAAGTTCCATATTTCCACACTAAATGCACCATTTAGAGAATTTATCCTCCTTCTCAAATTTAATTCAGTCCATAACTCTTGCAATCCTTATAATAAAAGCTCATATTTACTATTCAAACTTAAATAAAAATTAATAGAACTATGTTTTATTTACACATTCTAATTTAATCCATCCCCCTAAAGCACATTAGAATTGATTAGAGAAAATCCAAGTGTAGTAAAGCATATTAGAATTGATTAGAGAAAACCCAAGTACGTAATTCCTACACGTATGCTAATACAATACATGTATGAGGGAATAACTATTACTGTAGAACTCTAGGATAAGAGACTAAGCACTTTCCTAGAGAGAAATTGCAATAGGGCTTAGCCTTAAGGCCTTACTTGTTAATTTAGTCTTGGATACGCTTAGGGACATACAAAAGATTATCCCTAATTGCATGCCTTTTGTGGATGATATAGTTTTGATGAAGGAATCAAGGGATACCATTAAACTTAAGCTTTCGAAACAGACTTTGAAAACAAAGGTTTTCACTTATGTAGGAGTCAGACAAAACATATACATTGCAAATTTTAGTAAGGGAGCAAGAGGATTATGTCTTGGGAACATAGGGTTCAAAATACGCATATATGGGATCGATCCAATAAAATGACGGGAAAATTACCTATCAAGCTTAAAGGTAAGTTTTATTGTACTGATGTTCACCCAACTATACTCTATAGTGAGGAATTTTAAACATATATACAAAGATCACTGCTGACTACCAATAAGAAAAGTAGATTTTATGGTGTAGTCCCAAGAAAAAGGGGAAAGGGAGACCATAAGAAGACATTAGAGAAAGTTGTTAAGAGGAATCACATGGTAAATAATATTTCTGAATAATTGGTCTTTAATAGGGGCATATAATATCATGTCAACCATGTAGCCAACGTCACCTCGTTGGATAAGGATTTGGTTATTGTTGTAGGCTAATACAACACTTTTATTCTTTTAAGAATAGCAGCAAACTTCCGAGAAAAGAAGAAAATATTCTCCTTTGTAACAACCCTAGTATAGTATCTTATTTTATGGTTAGACGGGATTAAATCCCCTATTTGACATAAGCATAGCTGGTAGGATGTTTGGTTAAGACTCTAGTAGCTTTAGCTCTTCATCTCTCTCTCTATATATATATATATATATATATATATATATATATATATATATATATATATATAAGAGAGAGAGAGAGAGTGGGAGAGAGAATTGTTACATTTAGCTCTCTTTCTCTTTCTCTCTCTATATATTTATAGAGAGAGAAAGAGAGAGAGAACTATTACGTTTAGGAACAAGAGTGTCTCGATTTCGTATCCACTATGATAACATTGTTAGAATCAATTTTTATGTCCGAGTTATTGTTCGCTTTAAAACTTTTGTCCGTTACCGTTTTGTCCTTAAAAGGCTTCTCGATGGATTAAGAGAAAAATGAGTATATAAACTATCATTGATATCAACTCCTAAGCAATATGAGACTCATGATAATACCGGAATATATGAGACTAGAACGAAACTCAACTCTTGGCCCCACGATGGATGTCAATGTTCCATCTAGGAACGAGAATGTCCCAGTCTCATGTCTGTTAGTAGGATGTTTGGTTAAGACTCTAGTAGCTTTAGCTCTTTATATGTTTGGACACAAGTGAAGGAAGAGGGCACCCTTCCATTCCATTTTCCTCCTCCATGTTTTTCTTTTGTTCTCATCCAGCTTTCATCACAAGTAAGACCGTCTTTACAAATCAAAGGTAATGTTCTTTCTCTCAACTCTTTCCTTTCTTTTAGTCTAGATCTTCTTCTTCCAAGCTTGCACAAGATGCTTCCAACCTTTGCCATCACAAGTAAGACGGTCATTACAAATCAAAGGTAATGTTCTTTCTTTCAACTCTTTCCTTTCTTTTAGTCTAAATCTTCTTCTTCCAAGCTTGCGCAAGATGCTTCTATCCTTTGCCATCCAAACAGACCTTAACCACCATCAACCACCCTCCAAGTCACCATACCTAGGTGACAAAAACCCATGAAAGCTTCCATCCAACCTTTCAAAATTCAACCATCTCTTGAACTTATATTCTTCTACACACTTTCATGACAAACCTGAACCATAGAACACATTAAAACCACCAAAACCAAACAAACAATTCAAGATTCAACCAAACCATAAACTCACCAAGCCAATCGGATAGACTTCATCTACTTGATGATGTGAGCATAACCTACCAAATTTATAAAAGATTCCATGGTGAAACTGGATTTGGACTGCCCACCCTAATGCAAAACCATAAGAGGTTTTAACCCCTCAGAGCAAATAGGTATTCTGTAACTACTTTCTTCGATATAGACTCATTTTATTCATCCCTCAAAACTGTATTAGAAATTTTCTCTGTTCGTTTTGTTTACATTTCCTTTAGCTTCCCAATTAAACAAGGCTCTGCACACCTTGTTTTCTGACTCGGTAGAAAAGCTCATGATTGATTTTTGCTAGACTTGGTACGATGTACACAAGATCAGGATTTTTCCCTCCTTTTCATGTTAATTTGAGCTTTCTCCTTAAATTTAAATATTTTACAATAACCTTAGTAGCTGTTTGATAAGTTGAGAGCAAGAGCATGAATGTATCATCTCAAATTAATTTATGTAAAATTTTTATAATATTTTAGGTATTTAAAAAAAAGAGAGAGAGAGAGAGACTAATTTATGGAAATAAATAAATGAATATATATATATATATATATATAGATATATATATTTGTACTATATCAGGTCCCATCTATTGTATATTTGTACTGTATCAGATCCCATCTATTGTACAATGTAATTACATGAATCTGCATTAAATAAAAAAAAAAAAAAAAATTGACAAATATCTATTACCAATACGTTACATATATTTGATGAATATGCACTTGTGCATTAATTATTATGAATGTCATTTGCTCTGTATAATAGGAACATTGTAATAAAAAAAGAAGATAAACATGACCTTATCTCTTTAAGAGATAATGATTAAAATAATAAATAAATCTTATCTTATCTCTTGTATTAAATACAAGTAAAAAAAAAAATTATTTATTTATGATTATAAATAAGGGTTACAGGAGGGAGAAGAAGAAAAAGACAAGAAGAGGAGGGAGAAGAAGAAAAAGACAAGAAGAGGAGGGAGAAGAAGAAAAAGACAAGAGGAGGGAGAAGAAGAAAAAGACAGAGAGAAGAGAGAGGGAAAGAAAGGAGAGAGGGAAAGAAAGGGAGAAAGAAAGAAAGGGAGGAAGATAAGGAGAGAAAGATAAGTCACCTCTGTAAAATTTTGGTACATCATCCACAGTTCTTAAGATTAGGGAGGAGAATATTATCATTATTTTGATTATAATTGTAGAGTGAGGTGTCCCTAACCTCATTCTATTTATTTAGTTACTTGTTTATTTATCTCTAACTACGTATTGTTCCTACCTTATGTTTATTTATTCTTCTCCAGTCTTGCACTGGTCCTATTTAATTATTTATTATAGTTGTGGAGTGAAGTGTCCCTAACCTCATTCTATTTATTTAGTTACTTGTTTATTTATCTCTAACTACATAACTTATGTTTATTTATTCTTCTCCAGTCTTACATCTGGTCCTATTTTAATTATCTCCAGTCTTGTACTTGGTTCTATTTTAATTATCTCCTTTATTCTATTTTATCTCTTATGCACCAATTCTATTTATTAATTTATATTATTTTTAAATAATAATATGATTGTGATTTAAATGAGTAAATATCATCGAGATAGTGATTAAAATTGAACTCATTTATCCTAACTAATCACTACAAATTTAATTTAAATCTTCATAAAATAGAATGTGTTGAGGAAGTTAAAACATATATATATATATATATATATATATATATATATATAAGATTGTATTATTGTAAATGATAAATGTTTTCACTCCCTATTGTGATTTTTTTACATATTTTATTTAAATACCAACTTAACTAGATGGAGGCGTCAAATATTCCAAATCCTTTTTTACAATACTTGGAACACGAACGTTATAGACAACTCGATTACTTTTAAAGAGACGAGGATTATCAATATTAACATTTGCATCCGATATGGGAAATCTCATTGTGTTATATGGACCAATAGTAGTTACCTTTTGTATGCCTCCTACCTTTTACCAAAACCCTTAATCGGTTTGTTTCCATCGACAATGTAGATATTTCTATAATTCTAGTAAAAATAGAAAGAATAAAAAAATATATACATATATAGTGAAGGAATTTAATTTTTATTCCTTCTATTTTTACTAGAATAATAGAAATATCTACATTACCGGTGGAAACAAACCGATTAAGAGATTTTGGTAAAAGGTAAGAGCATACAAAAGCTTCTATCCCTTTAAAAGTAAAGAAGTTGTCTACATCGGATGCTTGCAGGAATTTGGAATATTTGACACCTCCATCTACTTAAGTAGATAAATAGGCATTTAAATAAAACATGCACAAAAGATCACAATAAGGAGTGAGAACATTTATCATTTACCATAATATAATCTTATATTATATATATATATATATATATATATATATATATTTCAACTTCCTCGACACATTCTATTTTATGAAGATTTAAATTAAATTTGTAGTAACTAATCAGATAAATGAGTTCAATTTTAATCACTCTCTCAATGATATTTACTCATTTAAATCCCCAAGATCCAACCTCCATTTTCATAAATAGATATTATTATTTAAAAATAATTAAATAATATAAATTAATAAATAAAATTGGTGCATAAGTATAAATAAAATAGAATAAACAACGAGAGATAATTATAATAGAACCAATACATAAGTAGAGATAAGTAAAATAGGATCAGTGCAAGACTGAAAATAATTAAAATACTCCACAACTATAATCAAAATAAAATAAATTTAATGATAATATTCCCCTCCCCTACCTTAAGAACTAGGGATGATGTACCAAAATTTTACTCGAAGAGACTTATCCCTCTCTTCTCCCCTCTTCTCTCCCTCTTCTCCCCCTCTCCTCCCTCTCCTCCCCCTCTCTCTCTCCCTCTCTCTTCTCCCCCTCTCTCTCCCCCTCTCTCTTCTCCCTCCTCTTCTTCTCCCTCCTCTTCTTCTCCCTCCTCTTCTTCTCCCTCCTCTTCTTCTCCCTCCTGTAACCCTTATTTATAATCATAAATAAATAATTAATTTTTATTTTTTTTAATACCTAAGATATTATAAAAATTTTACATAAATTAATTTGAGATGTTACAATGAAGAACAAAAGATCATATATATAGCTGGAATCTCATTGAAAACTATCTATTTGAAAGCCCAGTACGACCATTCAATGACAGTACACCCCACATCTGAAAGCTAACCTAAATACCCCACAATCTTGAGACTTGTTTACTTAAATGATAGAAAAAAACTGCAGAGAGTAATGCATTTTAAAATAACGTGTTTTGCAAGCACAGTCAATTGAATGTCATTTAAAGATATGCAACAGTTTGTAGGGAAATAAAGTTAAAACATCAACAACAAAAGAAAACCCGGATTTTAATCTAACGTTAATTGCTTAATTCCCAGCTTTAAAAACTTAGCCTCTCAATTTGATTCTAGCTCCCTTTACTTCTTATTAGAAATCTGCATAACACTAGCAAAACAGAAACATGCAAACCTCCAAACAATGCACTTAGCCACTCACAGTGACAAAAAGAAGAAAACTGATGTGGACCACCAAATAAGATTACCATATCTCTCTATTTAAATCTTCAACTCATTCAGGTTATTTTGTTTTTTTATATTTCCCTATCTTGATAAGATCTGCATATCAGAGCTCCTGATTTCAGATTCTTACTGCTATTACTTTTCTATAAGGGTAATTATTAGTTATGATAAATTAGTGATCTCAATATTTATTTTATTTTATCAATTAGGATAATTGTTAATTATGATCCTACTAATTAGAGATGTCTTTCTAAGCCTTTTCTAATGGCCATACCTGATTGGACTATCATCAAATTACTTTCTTAAAAAAAGTGTTAATATAGGAGGGGCTATGTTAGAGAAGTGTCTGCTTCTTGCTTTCACTATAGGTTGCAAGAAAGGTCATCTGTGTCTAGGTCCTAGACAAAGTTTCATAACAAAATTCTCACCACACACAATCAAAACCAGAACAAGGCTACAAAGCTAGCCACACGTAATCAAAACAAGAACAGCCACTTATCCTTTCATCCCATAACTCATTGAGAATAAAATTTAGTAACAGGCAAAACGGAGAACAATAAGGAAAAATGATCAATATTCGTGTCTCATATCTAAACAACATTTCAACACAATTCAATCAACATTTCAACAATAGATAAACGATCAAACTCCTTGAACAGCAGAAAGAACTAACCTGAGACTCCTTTGTAGCACCACAGATAACAGAAGAAACATTAGGATTAGCAGCACACCACGCTATAGCAAGCTGTGACAGTGGCACACCAAGCTCATCCGCAATTGGCTTCAATCCGTCAACCTTCTTAAGCACATCATCAACCAGTGACCGTGAAGCCAGATTCTACAAAAAACACCACACAAAATGTATTTAAACAAAAGCACCAGAATAGTCAAAATAAAATTAAAAAAAAAAAAAGGTCCTAGTACTGAGATTGTAAGCACAAGTAACTCGAGTCGTAAACTTTAGGAAATCATTACTTGTCTGGAAAAAAGATAGAGATTAATACAGAGAATATATTAAATTGAGGTTAAAAAATGATTTCATTTAAGTTGAAAAGTACTTTGTAATTTTCCAAAGCAAATCTGCTATCTGGTGGTATAACTCCTTTCTTATATTTCCCAGTGAGCACTCCAGAGGCAAGAGGACTCCATGTAGTGAGTCCAATACCATAGTTGGCGTACAGAGGAAGAAATTCAGACTCAACCTGCATCATAATACAGTCAAATCAGCTCAATCAAAAGACCAGAACCAAACAATAAGTCTTACTCATCTTGTAGGTCCTCCTTACCTATAGGTTAAAGGACATCTTCAGTCTAAAACCAAAACCTTAAGACAAGGTTTGGGTCTTTCACCATAGATATTACTCATTTGAGGAGCATATCTAGTCAAAGTGTGACTCTCACTTACATTCGAATCACACTTGTAACCCAACATGACCAAATTAAGAATCCACAACACGTACAAAGACTAAATTATTCATTTACGGTTCTATTTGGAATCATTTCTCCATAACTAAAATTAGTGAATGGTTTTGTAGAAACTGTTTCATTAACTTAGTCAAAATCAGATTTGAAAGTTATAATACGGGATAAAAATAAGTGTTGTTGAATTAACCAGTTTTAAAAAAAAATCACAAACTTAAAACCCAGACAGCGAATTGAAGTAAGAATTTTAGAAATAATCAATTTTTCTAACAAAATAGCTTATTTAGGAAATATTTTTTCTTAAAATAAGAAAAAAAATGCTTATTAAACGGATTAACCAAACACAAAAAATTGGTTAATTAGTTTAAAAATCGGTATAAACAAACATTCCTTCAACATATACAAAAGTTTATTTCACTTATTTTCTTCCCATATTCTTCTCCTAAGTGTTTATACAGTGAAGTTTAATCATGGCATAAAATAAGTAACCAAACGAATACTGTATTACAAGTTGGAGTGAAACAGTACCTTGTGCCTGGACAAGAGGTTATACTCAGGCTGTTCAACAATAGGCCCAACGAGGTCGAGCCTCTGGGCCACAGCCCAAGCCTCGGTGATCTGCTGGGAAGACCACTCGCTGGTGCCCCAGTAGAAAGCCATGCCGTGGTCAATGACGTGGTTCATGGCCCGGACGGTTTCCTCGATGGGCGTGGAGGTGTCGGGGCGGTGGCAGTAGAGAACGTCGACGTAGTCCATGTCGAGGCGCTTGAGCGAGGCCTTGGTGCCCTCGACAATGTGCTTGCGCGAGAGGCCCTTGTCGTTGGGGCCCTGGCCGCCCCAGAAGATCTTGGTCGAAACGACGACGTCGGAGCGTTTCCACCCTAGTTCCCGGATCGCCTGCCCCATGATCTCCTCGGCACGGCCATTCGCGTAGACCTCGGCGTTATCGAAGAAGTTGACGCCATGGTCGCGGCAGCACTGGAGCAACGCCTTCGCCTCCTTCACGTCGAGCTGGTTCCCGAAGCTCACCCACGCGCCGTACGACAACTGGCTGACCTTCAGCCCCGATCGCCCTAGGTTCTTGTACTGCATCGCTCTGGATTCTCTTCTCGGAAGTGAGAGAATATCTAGAAAGATAGAGTGTGCAGAGAGATCGGTGGAAATGAAAACTTCACGCGCTCTTCGATTATATTTATACTTCTAAAAAATCTTCCTTTTCTCAGGAAGCATTCCGTGACTTCAGACGGTGCGAGAAACGTATATATATCTTTTTCCCTATCTGTTCAGAGGTGGAAAAAGAAACGGTTTAGGTTATTCTCATTTTTTCTATTAAATTATTTATTTTTAAATTACTTTTTAAAATATAAATAAAATTATTAAAAACTAATAATATAACACATTCAAATATAAAGTTAATACACTTTTTTTTATAATTTTAGGGAAACTACTTTTCATCTTTATTCTTAATTTCTTTTTAATATAATAATCGTAATTAGTAATTCTCCTATTAAGAAAAAAATGAAAATTGGAGATCATGGCTGAAAATTAATTAATCTTCAAACAATTAATTAATCTTTAGTTGCAATTGAATATAGATATTAAGTGATTTGATTCGACCTTACTTTATTAAAATAATTGCATTGGATCCACCTCACATGGTTCAATATATCATGTTAATGGGTTATTTCACCTATTTAAAAAATAAATTTTTAAAATTGTAAATAAAAATAAAAAATATTTTTTCTCATGTAAACCATACTGTATATACATTTAACTAAATAATAATATTTTAATATTTTAAATACAATTATTATTTTTATTTTTTTAAATCGGTCTACTCATAGCCTTATTAGCTTAAATTTATCCTATATTAATTCCTTAAATAGTAGCTAAGCACAATGCTTAGTAATTGACTTAAAAATAAAGTTTAATTAATTCCAACGTTGTAGTTTAAAATATTAAAGATGATTTTTTATACATAAGTTTTTGGTATCTATAAAATTGACCCGTATTAAATTGGTGTCTCTGAAATTTTAAAATGATTTTGCTATTCATATTTAATAAACATATGAATTTTGCTCTAATAATTATTATATTAGTTTTTAATTACGGTATTGACATACTAAATTTAATCATAATTACCAACAAATAATTGATGAGAATAAATATCTAATCATTAATAAAAAAATTCATATATTATGAAATATTTTCTTGCATTTGTATTTTTTTTTTTCAACGAAAGTAGCTCAGAATAAACAATATTGTTGTTTATTTCATTTTTTGTTTTTTGTCAAAATGCTATATGTATCTATTTTTGGTCAATTACCACATTACTTTTGGATCTTGAACCCAACTATAATGAAATGGGCCTACGGTCGAACGGCGCTCTGGGCCTTTGTTTCCTCTGCACCCCATCAATTGCTTCCAGCACCCTAAAAAATTTCCAGATATTTCAATTGCTTTTATTACTTTTGGATTTTCCATTCCAGATAACTTTTGATTTTATTAGTGATATAAAAACATGTTTAAAGAGAGACGAAAGTTAAGAATCTTGAGAAGAAAAATATCAACTCATATGATATTATTGCAAAGAAGGGTTTTATATAGGAAAGAAAAGTAAAACTGAAAACAGAAAATAACAGATAAAAAGAAAATGTTTTACGAAGTTGTTAAGCTAGAGTTATATGTGCAGATATGAAACACTAAACCCCCCCAATCAAGATGGAATATGGATGTTGAGCAAACTCATTTTGGACAAATTGACTTGAAAGGAAGATGGATAGAGAGACTTGGTTAACATGTGAGCAACTTGATACTTAGATGGAACATGTGAGAGAATAAACAACCCTTCAAGAACTTTGAGCAACTTGATGCTTAGATGGAACATGTGAGAGAATAAGCAACCCTTTAAGAACTTTGGTTAGGATGAAGTGGCAATCCACTTCAATGTGTTAACTTCTTTCATGAAAAGAAGGATTTTTTGCAAATTGAATGGCAGAAAGATTGTCACAAAAAACAGGAAATGACATTTGTATTTTTAAGGCTAAATCATCAACTATGTACTTTAACCATTGAATCTCGTAGGCTACTGAAGCTAGAGTCTGATATTCAGCCTCAGTGGAGCTTTTAGAGACTGTATTTTGCTTCTTAAATTTCCATGATATGAGACAATTGCCATAAAAGACACAAAAACCCATGTCATATTTTCTGGTAGTGCTACAAGTGGCCCAATCTAAGTCTTAAAATGCATGAAGTTGATTGGGATTGATAACAGAATAAAATAGCCCTTGTCCAGGAACACTCTTAAGATATTTCAAGATGAAGAGCAACTTGGAAATGAGGCTGCCTTGGCTAAGACATGCATTGGTTAATTTGTTGTACAACAAAAGATATATATGGACGGGTATTGGTCAAATATATAAGCTTTCCAATTAAACGCCTAAATCTTGTAAGATCATTTAGGAGATCACCACTGTTAGCATTCAATTTTACATTGGGAGTGAAAGGAGTGTTGATAAGTTTGCAGGCAGTGAGGCCAAACTCTAAGAGTATTTCAAGACAATATTTGTGTTGGTTCAACACAGGTCAACACAGGTCCACGTTGAGAATGAGTTACCTCAAAGCCTAAGAAGTATTTGTGTTCTCCAAGATCCTTGATGCAAAATTGTTTATGAAGATATTATTTGACAGCAGTGATGATTGTTAAATCATTACCTATTAAGACAATGTCATCTATATAAACCAAAAGGGTTGTAAAGGATTGATTTTGATGATGAGTAAAAAAGGAATGATCAGTTGTACTTTATGTAAAACTGAAAGAGATCAAGCATTAGTGAGTTTGACATTTTATGTCGTAACATTTTATGAGGTGTGTGGCCTAACTAAAAATGTCACAATTGAGTATTATCAATGTTTATTACAAATGAAAAATGTAAGAGAAGAGAAGTGTTGTAAGCATGTGCTGTAAAATTCAAATCACAATATTATTGTAAGTAAAACAAGTCACTTCTTTGTTTAGCTACACCAATCATCTGAAGATTGGATATCGGCATGATGAAACAGTGATTGTCACAAAATAATATCATGCATCGAAGAGTTGAAATGATTTTATGAATGGAAATTAAATGAACATGAAAATTTGGTACATAAAGAGTGTTATGGAGGGTTAGAAAGCCAAGTTGAACGATGCCAAAAAAGGTAGCAAACACAGTGGTGTGATTTGACAATTTTATTGGGATAGGTTTAATGAGATTAAGGATTGAAAGAAAGATTTTATAAGACATATATCGTCAGTTGCTCCACTGTCTAAAGTCCAATTGGAAGAGTATAAAGCATCACCTGAATTGGTGAAAAAAGTATGATTGATGGAAGAAGAAGATTCCTTACATTGCTAAAGAAGGGCTAGGAGGGTCGGATGTTGCTCTTTGGAGAAATAATACTAATCTTGGTTAGAACTTTGTGGCAGAGAAGAAGATTGTGAAGTTGTATCAAGATCAACATTAGCCAAATTATTTGAGAAAGCAGTGTTGGAAGTGTTGATACGATTGGATCTTTGGTAACTAGGAGTAAAACCAATACGCCAGTAACAAGTATCAATTTTATGATTGATTTTCTTACCGTTTTCACAATATTATTGTTATGTCTCCGATTACTCTTGGTAGAACAGGTACCACTTATGCAGATGTAGTAAAAGCAATGGAATCTTGGGATGAAGTGGTGGAAGAAATGCCAAAAAACTCACGTTTGTGTTGTAAAACCAAAGAAAAAATATTAACAAACGAAGGTATGTGATCCATTAACATTAGTTGAGATCGAACCTGTAAATAATTGTCAGTGAGCTCTCGAAGAAAACGTATAACATAATCATCTTTACGTTTCTTTTGAAGCTTTAATACCATATTAGTAATATGAAAATATGCTTAAAAAAATACGAAAGGTAATAATTCTTATGAAGGAAAAAATCAGTATTATTGTAGAGAAAGATTTTATATAAGAAAGAAAAGTAAAACTAAAAACAAAAAATAAGAGTTTAATAGAAACAGTTTTACGAAGTTATTAAGCTACAGATCTATGTGCATATATGAATCACTAATAGATTTTGTAACTACATTCGAGAAGTACTTTTTTTTTTTCACTCATTTGCATTTTTATAAGGGGTATATTAAAATTCATAAGGTATAGGAAGCAAATTGTGGGGGTGCAGGAAGCAAAAGATTTATTCTCCTTCATTATTAGAATAGAAGGTGGTACTATTAACAGCCCCGTTTCTTCCATATGCAGCCCTCGAGAAAATGTTAATTTTAAAACATATCCTCTTAACTATCTCTCAACATAAACACTTATAGTTTTCATCAAAATATTTATTTAAGAAAGAATATATTTTGATTTCATTGAAACAGAAGCTAAAGTTGGAAGAAGTGGATAGAAAAAGGTTGATGAAGAGGGCCATTAATAAGCAGAAAGTGTTGGTGGTGTTGATAAGAGTGGTTTATGTTGATGTGAGTGAATCTTCGAGGTGTGACATAAAGCATATAAGTTTTCTCTATCAAAAACTTTTGGTGACCACAGAGCCACTTGCTTTGGTTTTCATCATCTGAAATTTATCTTACTACACACTTTCTCTCTTATTTTTAATATGAATAAATTCTTCTTTTATATACATATATTACTATATTATTTATAATTTCTATTTTTTAAATACTTTTTTATTATTGTATTGATCCCTCTTTCAACCTCTTAAAGGGTGGATTATGAGAGATTTTTGGAAAAGATTTCAATTTTTTCTTCAATTATAGTTTTTTTTTCAAGAGTAAAGATTGTGTGCATCGACTCAACATTGACATGGATAAAGTTAGTATAAATAGATAACAAAACAATTAAAGAAAGAAATTTTCATTATTAAAAATATAAAAAAAGAAATTGATTAAAAATTTTATATAAACCAATATAAGCAAGATAAAAAGAAAGAAGAAGAAAAAAGCAATATAGATAAGATGGAATAGGAGAGGAGGGAAGTAATAAATTTGAAAAGAAGGGAGGGAAGAATAAATAAAGGGAGAGGAGGGAGTTGAAGGAAAATAAGGAAGCATGTGTAAAGAGATTCACACTTTCTCTTTCCTTGGAGTGCTCCTTAATGAGCGCTTCACTTGGATTGGAATTATTCATCGTTTCTTCACTTTTCCATTAGCTGTCTTGCATTCCATGCCATGCAACTTTCTTAATAATACACATTCAAATTTTATTAGAGTTATTAACCATTCTAATCGGATACGAAAATAGGATCTAATCATATTATATATTATTTCGGTGGGTTCATACGAAGTCTAAAAGATATATTTTTCTCTTTTAACCTACTGATTCATAAGTCTTTTAAAATTTATAGAATTTCAAAACGAACAATATTTTAGATATAAAAAAAAAGGCAAATTGATGTGGAACTTAGTAGCTGAGCAAACAAAATTAGTTGATGAAAACATGGGAAGGAATTAAAAGTTCTTGCACAAGTTGCACCAAGTAAACGCACGAATGAGAATGGTGAGTAGTAAGTAATATAGAAAGGATGGTGATATGCAACAACAACATAAAAGGACATGTAAACCAAACCTATTGACCTGAAGGACTGTGTACAAAGGGGAACATGATTTGGTAACTTTGCTTGCAGGTGTTTGGAATAAGTACAACGTTAGGAATGTTAGTTGAAAGGATGGTTCTTGTGATCAATAAATTGTCTACATGGAGGACCTCATCACAATAAATAAACCAAAAAATGAAACCCAAAACATTTAAAGCATCCCAAGTTAATGGATATATTCCAAGTAGTTCAAAAGAGTATTCATCAATCTACCACCCTCATTCCTATTCATTCACATCTATCTTACACCAACTATATCTCCATTTCTCATTAACACATATATTCTTTAATATTTAATCCTTCGATACACTCCTTGTTTTCGTTTACATTTTTAAATTAAAAAGTTAAGATCTTTCACTTTTTACTTAATGAATTTTACTCCTTTCTTATTAATTAATCTATAAATTTATTATATATTTATTAATACTAATACACAACAAGATTTATTTTATTTTTCTTCATAGATGGTTGGAAAGCAAAATTATGTTCTCTTTTCATCTAACAATTGAGACAGAGAATGAGTTTAAAACAAAATGAATATTTCCAAATATATGGATGCCATCAACTTTATATTTCAAGAAAGTTAGCCAAACCCTATCTATTTCCAGGCCTGGAATCTACATTATACATGATTCTACATCTTTCAATCACATCAAACAATTTTCACAAAAATTAATGTGTGACCAAGACATTCCTATGCAGTTTTTTTTTTTTAATGACATATTTCTTATGATGTCTCAAAACTTTATCTGACTCGAATGTAAAGTAAACAAACCCTAAAATTTAATTAGGAATTGTTTTCACCAAAAATCGAATTTTTTGAAGGAATGCAGAGACAATTCAACATGAATAAGATGGATTTAAGTTGGTGATAGAAGGAAGGTACAATTATTAGTATGGAAGAAATAAAGTGTGAAAGGATTTGGAGGCATGTGAGGCATATATGAAGGGTATATATAACTAAAAAGAACTCACATGCATGGTCGAATATGGATGCTAAATTGGACCATAAAATCGTGTATTCAAACACCATGTACCTCTAATCCACTCTACGTGTCAAAATGAACCACAAAAACGTAAGAGTTTTGTCAAGAAATGATGAAGATGATTGGTAAGCCACATCAATTGAAAAAAGGTTCATCTTTGAAGTTCATTGGTTCTTCCCATGTGCTTCGTTTGGGTGTGGTTGGGAACATTTAGGGTCAACTTTTAATGGTATCTCTCTGTTGCTGGCTCACTCCACTTTTTCATTTTCTGCATCACACATGTTCCTTACGTAGAGAAAGACACCAGTCAATTCATGTCGGTTTATAATCATATCTCTCGTATTCTGTTTAAAACTATACTTTCTAATAAATTGCTTCACAAAATGGACTTCCCAATATTTTAAAATTCGCCAAAACATTATCAATTATCATTTTTGTTTTGTTTTTACATGTCATGCATATCCTAGTTCATGTGTTAAGATTTTATTTTATTTTTTATGTAATTTTTAATTAAATAAATCGATTTTACAACATCAATAATATTAGATTTATATAATATAAATTATAATGAAGTTAACTATTTCTTTTAATATACATTTTATAGAATAAGATTAATTATAAAAGAAAATATCTGAATAAATACGGATAAAAATAAATAAAAAGATGATGTTTTTTAATAATAGTTATATATAAATTTTGACTAAAAAAGACGTATTAATAAATTTAAAATTATTTTTATCATTTTGTTATAGTGATCGTTATATATATAAAATATATATGTATAATAACGGTTATAATATAATTTTGTAAAGTCTCGTTAAAATTTAACTTTGTTTATTTTGTCAATTTCATTTTGTTGCTTTCACTTTTTTTTTTTTTATTCTTCACTTGTTTTGTTTTCTCTTTTTCCTCCGTTATAACTCTTTTTTTTTTCATCACAATTTAACTCTTCTTTTTTTTCTTATAAAAGTATTTTTTTCATAAAAATGTTTCAAACAAACTCAAAATTGTCACAACGAAAAACAACAGTGAAAAGATAATGTTTTGCTAGACATAGGTAGATAATAATGTTTTGATGAACATGTTAAAATTGAATCAAAAGAGAAATAATAAAAAAATAGTGAAAACTTTCAAGTACATTGCAATAAAATAATAAGTAGTGATAGCTTCAATTACTGAGAAACAAATATTGTTATAATTGAGTTTATATGTTTATTTTATAACAGAATTTTTTAGTTTATTGTAACATACAAAAATAAAGAATTTTAACATATTATACTTATTCTTATCACGATGATTCAAAATCATTGTTATAATTTTCTTTTTAATCTTCATAAAAAAAGTTATTTATAATAATTATATATATATATATATATATATATTAAATAGTGAAAAAATACAACCAAATTATGTTATATAATTTGTTTTAATTTTGGTGTCATATTCAACAAAAGTTTATCAGTATAATTGTCACTATCTTTAGCTTAAACTTTAAATAACGGAGCCATGCATGAGTTATTGTTTAAGCATTGATTAATTCTGTCAGAAAAGAGTGCAATATACAGATTGAGCAAACAACGTATGGATTACTTAATTACTAGGAACATTATAATCAATTTTATGATTAGTTTAAGGCTAATCTCGATCAAATATAGTAGTTAACTCTTGCGGAATGGGTCTTGTGGGTGGGCAATTATGAAAATTTGCTTGTGTTAATTAGACTAACCAATCTTTATTAACACTTCATTGCATTCATAAGAAAGAGTAGTTATAAATTTCACAATTATGTACAAATATGGCTATCAATGAAAAAAATAAGTAATAAATGCAATCTCACAAGTTACTTTAAAATTTGGAAATTTAACTAAATACCCATTTGATTTATCAACGTTAATAATTGTTTTTCCTAATTGGTTATAACGTGGTACCTTGATAGAGACGATAAACGACATGGTGGTTAAACCAAAGGTTAGTGTGCTTTCTTAATCATTCACCATTCTTGAGATACTTTCGTTTTTTTATTTTTATTTTTTAATTTCTTTACCATGGAATCAACACAAATTAAAATAAATGTCTTTAATTTATCTTTTACTTTGTTTATCAAAGTTTTCAGTTACCAAAATAAATTTTCAATAATGTGGTATAAATATTTATATTTATCTCGAAGAGAAAACCTTGATTTCTTAATTATTGTGTTTAAGAGACCCCTTTTTAAATTTATATATATTCAGTTGGAGAATTTGATCAAATATATGAATTATTTCATTCATACATAAGTAATGTTAAAATTTTTAAAAGGTTGACTTAATTGAAATCTTAAAATTTAATTAATTTTGGGACATAAATCTTAATAATAATTTGAAATGTAAATTTAATTATTTTTATCTGAAAATACTTAATAAATATTTTTTGGCCTATAAAACAAAAATTGATACTTTTGAAATTTTCATGTCCGAGGTATTGTCCTCTTTAGAATTCTCTCGTTGGGATAAAAATATTTGATTAGCTAAATTATAGGTTTGTATAGCGGTACAAAATATTTTATAATCAGAACTTTCTATATTTAGTCGGGATTTGTTAGAGTAAAATACTATAATATCATAGTATATGTGTACAAAAATAACATGAATAAAATATAGAATGGGTTCTATGTTTTTCAATTTGATATCAGATCTTATAACTTTTTTCTTTTTCTTTCAAAATCTTTGGAGATCTGATCCGGAGAGAGATAGTCCGGCAAATAACGTTGAAAACAGAAGATATAATTTCTGATTCCACAGCTATGATGACAAAGAAGCAGCCAGCAATTCACCACAGCAAATCGAAACAATCAAAAGATTTTGAAAAAGGTAACTACAAGTGTACTCCGTGTAATAAGATGGACACACCAAGGAACGATGCTATGAAATCATAGGATACCCCGAGTGGTGGGATCACGATCGAGCATCGAAGAAGAATTAAAAAATAAATCCAACTGTTCTTGGTGTAACTATCATTGACAAAGAGGATGACAAATGTAACATCATAATTCTCGATACCTCCAAAACTTTTGTCAAAATTTTATTAATTAAATTATTAGGAATTGGGAAAAGTGACTATAGAGTTTTATGTTTGTTAGATTATTTGTGATTTTTTGGAAATTTTATGGAATTAAAAAAAAATAGTAATAATAATAATAATAAAATAATAATATATCTAAAAAATTAGATTTTGACTTAAAAAAAAAGTCATTCACTCTGCAACTTCCCGTAACTTCTTTCTTTCTCTCATTTCTCGCTTTCTCTCAAATCCTCCTCACTTTGAAGTTTGATTTTGAGGGGGAAATATTGATTTTCTTGAGAAACTCCAAGAGGTAAATTTGTTTCTCTTGATCTCCTCTACATTTCTACGGTTTTATTTTTCAAAACGGTGCATTTTCAAATTGTTTCCTCACTTAGCTAAGCTTGAATGGGAATAGAAAGAGTGTTATTGTAGATTTTACACCTAGGACACTAGAATAATACTTAGAATTGAGGATTAGAAGTGATTAAGCTAAAAACCTTAAGCACCCTAATTCGTAAGTCAATGTTCATTGAATTTTGGGACTTATGTGAACAGAATTAGGAATTAGTATCTGCATAAAAGTTGTAGCCCTTTAAGTTATCGAAATTTAGAAACTTGTTTCACATCAAACGGATATTTGTAGCTCAAGTTATGTTCATTTTACTGTCAAGTGTTATAGCTGTGAAGTTAAGAGGTTGCCCTGTTTCAACAGCCTCAGTTTTTGAATTACTGGGATTGATATGTGTGAAATTAGGACTTGATTTCTTCATAAAAGTTGTAGGAAATTATATTTCCGAAATTTAGAAATTTGTTTCATGTCAATAGCTTATGTGTAGCATGAGTTATAGTCAAATTACCAAGGCATGTTCAGAGTGTTATTGTAGTTGAGTCATGTTGGAAACAACCACTGTAAACTGAAAAACTGCATTTATTCTACAGGGTATTTGAATTTATTTCCTTCATCAATATTATAGGTAATTAAGTTATTGAAATTTTGGCTCTTACCTCATGCCAAAAAAGCTTATATAACTCTAGAAAATTATGAAATACTGAACCTTGTCCATATTTGTTATTAGGATTCTTCCTACTCTAAGTGTACTACTTCCATTACTCTCTTCCACTTGTATTACTTCCATTAGCATCAATTTAGGCCCTAGAAATGATTTTATAACTCAAAGAACCATAATCTTGAATTTTAGAATCTTAGGCTATGAAGGAGGTGAGATTTTAGAGGTCTAATATGGTTGGAATTAAGGATTTAATTGAGGTATTTAATTGGTATGTAGGAGGCTACTTAGAGGTGCAAAGAGGAGACCCAAAGACTTGATAGATTATTTGATCACGAGTTGCTCTTTACCAAGTTACAACATAAGGTAAGGGGTATGATAACTTTTATAATTCACTTTTGCTTGAAATAGCATTGAGAAGAAGTCCCTTTACTTCTAAGCTAATTAGAAATTTATTTGGAATTATTTGAATGTTATTTCTATTTTTTATGAATTTTTAAAGTTTTAAGATTATGTGAATTTTATGGCTTCTAAATGGAGCAACTTGAGTGTATGGAACCTTGTATGATTATAAGATATCCATGAATGTTGTTTGAATCGATTGCTTAATCATTAGTAATTTTATATGATTTATTGATGAATTTAGATTGAGAATTAACCTATTTATATGTTTAGTATTATGATAATTGCTTTAAATTGATTATTGAGATATATTGTATGTATGTTATGAAGCATGATAAATAGAAAATTATTGTGGAATATTTTTATTAAGATGGATTAGCATGTAGAATTGCATTATATAATTTGGTGGAATGAAGGAAAGGTGTGAGAAATGAACTATGTGAGAAAGAAAACTATTTTTTTGATATATTAAATTGAATTTTATAATTTAATTATGAAGTGAATTTTTATATTTTTATTTAATTCATAAATATTTTTCAAAAGTATTGGAATAATTTTGATTTAGGAGAAAACAAGTAATTGTAAGTGAAAATGAATTTTTAATGATTTTGAGTGATGATGAATTTGATGAGGTGGAAGGATGGTTTGGTGAAAAATAGAAGTGTTCTGGGTTGTTTTTGATTATTTTGCAGGTGTTAAAATTTTTTTGGGAATGTCCAATTTACAGGGGAGACTCTGTCAGATTTTTTTTTAAGAAATAACCTAGTATTATTTTGAAGAAGTTAAGATGTGATTTAAGTATAATGAGGTGAAACAAAGTTGAAAGAGTGTGAAGAAGTTATGATAAGTCATGCATCATGTTCATGAGTAAGAAATTGAGTGTATGAGGAGGATATGGAAAATCAGGGTCGGTTCCATGCTAACCTCGGGGATGATTGAGTGTGATCGAGCTCATATGTGGCTTAGGCTCGCTACCGAAGCTGTGAGACTCTCACTACCAAGCTTGATTATCCTGACTAAAGCCTCAGGGTTTCTCATGATCAGTTGAGTTGGACATGTAATTATGAGTATACTACCGCAAGGCGATGAGAGGTTCCAGTGAAACTCCTAATCCTTCTCGAAAAAAAAGTGTTTTTGGGATCCCCGTGGTCTTGCATACTAGGATGTGTTCTAGAAAAGATTAGTGGATACATTGCATTCATAATATCATATCATTTGTGTGTTGATTACTAGTATGTTTGTATGTGTAATTTCTAATTAACTCAATGTTATTTGCATGCTCTAAGTGAATATAAAGTTGTCTTACCCTTTCTGTGCATGTATTGTTGTTATGAAATGTTTGCATAGGTGACGTTGAACATAACTCATCCCCGGTATCATCTCCAAGTAAAGTTTAAATACGATCATTGCAAGTACTTAGTAGAGGACTTGATCGGATACCACTACAGTGCTACAAGAGATACTTCATTTTAGTGGACGTATGAAATATATCTCCTCTTTAATTAGGTTGTATAGTTAGTTTGTTTAGTCTTGTGAACCCTTGTTAGGTGTATTTTGGGATGACTTTGTGTATATTTACTATCTGGTTATACTTGATACTTATGAATGATATGTATATTAATCACTAAGTGTATGTTCTATTTAATGTGTACCTTACTTCTACAAGAGTGTATTGGTAATCAAATACTAAGAGGAACCAATAATAAGTAATAAATCATAATAAAGTGAACATTGGTATTAAAGGTGTCACAACAAAGGCATGATGTTTGCTACAATCGCAGGTAGTGATGATTCTAATGGTAAGACTTTAATAAACACATTTACCGTTCTGAATAATGCATGGATAATTGACTCTGCATGTTCTGATCATGTGACTTTTGATGTTAGACAAATTAAAAATCTTAAACCTTCCTCACAAAAAAGTATATCCACAGCCAATGGTAGTAAATCCACTATTATTGGAGAAGGAACTGTCTTTATTTCAAACAATTTGAATCTTGATACTGTCCTTGTTGTTCCTTCTCTTAAATATAATCTATTGTCAGTCTCGCAAATAACCAAAGCTATTTTATGTGTTGTAATTTTTGGGTCTGACTCTTGTGTTTTTAAGGATATTCAAACAAGGAAGACGATTGATTGTGGTATTAGGTGAGGAAGGTTATATTACCTGGACCTGACAGAAAAAGATTCAAAGAGACTTGGTCAAGTGCTAGCAACAAAAGGGTCTCAAGAAGTAAGAAAAGATGAGGATATCTGGTTATGGCATAAGCGTCTAGGACATACATCTTTTAGTTACATAAAGAAATTATTTTCAAATGTATTTGACCAAGTAGACACTTCAATTTTTTATTGTGATGTTTGTGAGCGTGCAAAGAGTCATAGAACACATTTTCCTTTAATTTTAAATAAAAGTTCTCTTCCTTTTATGATCATTCACTCTGATGTATGGGGTCCATCTAAGGTTACAACGTTGGGTGGCTCAAAGTGGTTTGTAACGTTTATTGATGATTGTACTCGAATGACTTGGTTATGTTTGATGAAGTCTAAAAGTGAAGTTGGAGGACTATTTCAGAAATTCTGCAAAATGATTGAGACCCAGTACAAAACACAATTTTAGGTACTACGCAGTGACAACGGAGGAGAATATATATAATCAGAACTTCAACATTTTTTAGTAGCTAAAGGAATTGTTCATCAAAGATCTTGTCTAAGTACTCCACAACAGAATGGGGTGGCAGAACGGAAGAACCATCATCTATTGGAGGTGGTCCGAGTTGCACTAATTGGAGCTCACATGCCAGCAATATATTGGGGAGAAGTTCTCACATATGCAGTATACATTATCAACCGAACACCGTTCAAGTCTCTTGAGTATAAAACACCTCTTCAATCATTTACAGATGCAGTAGTAAGTCCTAAAATTGCTGAACTAACACATAAAGTTTTTGGTTGTGTTGCTTATGTTCACTTACACAAGCATCAGAGAAGTAAGTTGTCTCCTAGAGCTGAAAGATGTGTGTTCCTTGGCTATGCGAATCACCATAAAGGATATTGGTGCTACAATCCACAAACCAAGCAAATGTTTACTACTATAGATGTAGTTTTTCATGAAACCTTGATATATTTTTCCCCCGAGTCTGAAATTTAGGGGGAGAATTATGATGAAGTTCAGACTTTTTGTTCCTCAAGAAATTGATATTAAGATTAGATTGGAGAAAGAAAGTTGTATCAAGAGATGATGAAAGTATGCAACAATATTATGATCAACAACTACATAATGAGGAAGATTTGGAGCATGTTGAGATCGAAAATTTTCCTGTTGATGCTAATGATATACCACACTAATCGTCATCTCAAGAACCTAATATAGAAAAAAGAATTATGTCAGATCATGTCACTAGAGGTATCCCTAAGCCTACTTATGATCCTGACCTCACCAGTAAGACAAGATACCCTATGAGTAATTATGTTTGTAACCAGAATTTGTCTAACTCAAATATCGCATTTATAAGTCAATTATCGACTGTATCTATTCCTAACAGTGTGCAGGAAGTTTTAGCTGACTTCAGGTGGAAGGATGCTATGAATGAGGAGATGATATCCTTGCAAAGAAATAAAGCATGAGAATTAGTAGATTGTCCAGTTAGAAAGAAACCAGTAGGATGTCGATGGGTGTATACTGTGAAATTTAATGCATATGGCACAATTGAGAGATTCAAAGCTAGATTAGTGGCAAAGGGGTACACACAAACATATGGAATAGATTACACTGAAACGTTTGCTCCCGTAGCCAAAATTAGTACAGTTCAAGTATTGTTATCTCTAGCTGTAAACTTTGATTGGTCCACTACAAGAAAATCGCGTATTACCGACGGATATTTACCGACGGATTTGTAGCCGTCGGAAAATAATCATTACCGACGGAAATTACCGACGGATATAGAATATTTGTGAAATTTGATGTTACCGACGGATATATCCGTCGGTAAAATAATAATTAGTTACCGACGGATATATCCGTCGATAAATCCGTCGGTAATTTATTGATGAATTTACCGACGGATATATCCGTCGTAGAATCCGTCGATAATTTAACAATTAATTATCAGACTGGATATATCCAGTCGGTAAATTCATATGTAAATTAAAAATTATTTACCGACCGGATATATCCGTCGGTAAAATTATATAATATAATTTAATTATTCACTAATTAAAAAATAAATATTTTTTATTTAATAATTTAATTTAATCATAATTAGATTAATTTATAATCATTTATTAAATTAAGTAATTTTAAAAATAAATATTTAATTATATATAAATATATGAAAATATATAAATATATAAAAATATATAAATATATAAATATATGAAAATATAAAAATATATAAATATAAAATATATAAATATATAAATATATAAATATAAAATATAAAAATATAAAAATATATAAAAATATATAAATATAAAATATATAAATATATAAATATATAAATATATAAAATATAAAAATATATAAATATAAAATATAAAAATATATAAAAATATATAAATATAAAATATATAAATATATAGATATATAAATATATAAAAATATATAAAAATATATAAAAATATATAAAAATATATATAAATATATATAAATATATAAAAATATATATAAATATATATAAATATATATAAATATATATAAATATATAAAAATATGTATAAATATATATAAATATATAAAAATATATATAAATATATAAATATATATATAAATATATATTAATATATATAAATATATATAAATATATATAAATGTATTTGTATATTTGTATATAAATATAATTTATTTGTAAATTGTTATCAAGAAATTCTAAGTAGCTTAGTGGTTGGAGTATCGCCTTCGACTCTAAGGTACTCGGTTCGAATCCTGCCAATGACATTTCTCTTAATCTCGACAATAATTCAAAGCTATAAAAATATAATATGGAGAAATAATTAGTAATAAATAATAAGAATATAAGAGGGAGGAGTTCTATAAAAAAAAATATGTTATAAATAAGTCAAATATTTAATAATTAATAAAATTATTACCGACGGATAAATCCGCTTGCATTTCAGAACACATTTACCGACGGATAAATCCGTCGGTAATATTTACCGACAATCGAATTTCCGACGGATTTTTGGCCGTCGGAATTCCGTCGGTAATATTCATTTACCGACGGATTTTTGTTATTACCGACGGATTTTGACCGTCGGTAATTTTAATATTTCTTGTAGTGGTCCTTACAACAATTTGACGTAAAAAATGCCTTCTTACACGGGGAATTGTCTGAAGAAGTTTGTATGGAGCTACCAGAAGGATGTAGGATCCCGAATACACATAGCAAGAAGGTATGCAAGTTGAAGAAGTCATTGTATGGTCTAAAACAATCGCCACGAGCATGGTTTGATAGATTCACCAAGTTAATGCTTGCTTTTGGATACCAATAGAGCAACCAAGATCATACCTTGTTTCTAAAGAAAAAGGAAGAAAAGATTACAATTTTTATTGTCTATGTTGATGACATGATAGTTACGGGAAACGATCTAGAGGAACGCAAGACATTGAAAGAGTATTTGGCAAAGGAATTCGAGATGAAGGATCTTGGTCCTTTGAAATATTTTCTTGGAATTGAGGTCTCAAGATCAAAGTCAGGTATTTTTCTCTCACAATGAAAGTATGCATTGGATTTACTAAAAGAAACTGGAATGACAGCATGCAAACCAGCAAATTCTCCAATTAAAGAGGGATTGAAGTTGTGCATTGAAGAAGATCAAACTCCAACTAACAAGGGAAGATATCAGAGACTTGTAGGGAGATTGATGTATCTCTCACACACTAGGCCAGATTTAGCTTATGCTCTTAGTGTGGTTAGTCAGTTCATGCACAATCCAGGTGAAAAACACATGGATGCTGTTATACGGATTTTAAGGTATAGAAAAGTTGCTCTTGGAAAAGGAGTTATGTTCAAGAAGAACTCCAACTACAAGGATGTGATGGTTTATACTGATGCAGATTGGGCATGTGCTCTGGATGATAGAAGATCAACCTCTGGATACTTTACATTTGTAGGAGGTAATCTTGTCACATGGAAAAACAAGAAGCAGAAAGTTGTAGCTAGATCCAGTGCAGAAGCTGAACTTAGAGGAATGGTTATTGGACTTTGTGAAGGTTTGTGGCTCAGACTACTTCTCCAGGATTTAGGGTATGCACATACACGTCTCATTCAGTTGTATTGTGATAATAAAGTTGTGCGCGACATTGTTCACAATCATGTCCAACATGATCGGATGAAGCATGTGGAGGTTGATAGATTTTTCATCAAGGAAAAGTTTGATAAAAATATTTTGGAATTGCCAAATATTCGATCTGAAGATCAGTTGGCAGACATTCTTACCAAAACTGTGACAAATCAGATTTTTAGGAGATTATTTGACAAGTTGGGAATGTATGACATCCATTTACCAACTTGAGGGGGTATTAGGATAAAGATATTTGATTAGCTAAATTATAGGTTTGTATAGCGGTACAAAATATTGTATAATCAAAACTTCCTATATTTAGTCCTGATTTGTTAGAGTAAAATACTATAAGATTATAGTATATGTGTAAAAAAATAACATGAATAAAATATAGAATGAGTTCTATGTTTTTCAATTTTCTCATCTGTCATGATTTTATCTTGATGAGTTGAGAAAGAATGATGTATTTAAACTACTATTGGTCTCCGATTTTTAAGCGATGTGAGACTCATAAATATGCCGAAATAAAAACTATTAAAAATAAAAGATAGAATAATTAATTAATATCAATTTTATTGCATTGCTTTCTAATTTGTATATTATTCTTAAATACTAACTGACACAAAAGTATCTGAAAGTGTAATTGATCAGTAGAAAATGAGATGTTAAATGATAGTTTGATTTTATATAATTATAAGAAATTTTGTAGTATTAGTAAAGAAAAAACAAATCCTATAATAATTTAAAAATTAAAATATTTATAAACTTAATATTTTGAAATTGTTTTATTATGAAATGGTGTCTATTGTAAAAATTTATAATATTTTTCAGAAATATAATATATATTATAGAAATCATTTACCACATCAAAACTTTAGAAAACTTGGTCTCAAAGGAAAATAATTAATGTGTTCTTTTATTTTATTTTTTACAAAGAGAGTGCGCCATGAAAACGAAGGCATGGTGATGAAGGTAGAAATGTATGGATTGCATTGTATTGTAGTGTTTTGAAGTGTGCTCACAATCGGTCCCCAAACCTTCACACTGCTCTTTTCTGTCACATTTTCAGCCATGGATGCTTGCAAAGAGTTCAAACCCTCCCCTTCATAATTCATAACCTTATTATAAAACTATTTTAATTTTACTTTATCGATAAACATTTGTTATTTCTATATATTACATTTTTTTCTATTTTTTTTCGTCTCATTCGTATATTTATTCTTATTTAATTAAGGAAAATATACGTAATATTTAGATAAAAAAATCTTTTTAAAATAAAAAATGTGATAAAATCTTGTATTAATTAAAAATATGATAATATTATAATATATTGATAAATATTATCTCACTATATAGTGATTTTGAAGTTGAATTAGATATTTCACAATTTTTAATATATAGAAAAAATTAATGAATAAGGAATTTATATATATATAAAATATTATTTGTTAATATAAATTATAAATCACACATTTTATTTATTAAACAAAATTTTGTTCCCATGAAATTAAATCACCATAATGTGACACTAATCAGTGTATCTCAATATATAATGTATTTAAAGTTTATTTAAATTTTAAAAATATATCATATATCTATCTCTCCATACACAATAAGGATAAAAAATAATAATTTTAAATTTTAATACCATAAATAAAAATAATTACACGAACTAAAACTAAATTTCTTGACTTTACATGGACCAAAATAATAATCTAAATATGGAGAAGAGAAAATACAAGATTGAAAAAAAATATAAACAAAAGTGTTGATCATTGTAATATGGGTTAAATTTAATATATTTTTTTATGAAAATATACCTTTATTTACCCCTTATAAAAAATTGACCCTTATTATCATGTTATGTGTTGAAAACATGGAAATGTTTCATCTAGTGGGTAGGAGTTCGATTGCATTGAGTATGAAATCAGAAGTTGAAAACATGCAACTTGGAATTTTTTTTAGGGTAAACAACACCCCACACAAATAATAAGCGTCATCATTTTTCACATTACTTTAGTATATACTTCTTATTTATTTTGTTTTTTAATCTTAAAAGTAATAATACATTTTTTCATTGTATATTTTTAAAAACTAAATTACAATATTGATTTCCTTCCACTTCGGAATTTTTTTCTCCGTTTTTTATTTTTATTTTTATGATTTTAATCGCATACAAAATAAAATCATATACTAAAATTGCAAATTAAACACGGAACAGAAATAGATGGGGTCATTGACATTTGTTCAAATATTTGATGTTATGCATGAGTCTTGATGAAACAATGATTTTGTCTCTTAAGTTGTATGAAGCAAATGATTTGTGTTTAACTTCTCAACTGAAAAAAGTCAAAAGCTCATAACTAACCCATGCGAGGCATGAACACTGGTCCACCCAATCAAAGGCTTGCATTCCATCGTAATAATGCTTAGTGAACCTTTTTTTTCTTCTTTTTTTCATTACATGGAGATGATAGCGTGAGGACAAAAAAGTGAAAATTACGTTAAAAAGAATGTTAGCCATAGCTTCATAGGCATGGAACTTTGCCATCATCACACTCACCTTGTTTCTTTGTTGCATGGGAAGAGGGTGGTTCCAAAAGGTATATTAGGGTTCCGATACCTAATAACCCGTTTTTACTTTTAATTCAATTCAAGTTTTTCCATGGTGGATTTGGTTTGCGTATGGTGCTGATTTGTTGTAATAGAGAAAGTGAAAGAGCTTCTTATATCCATGTGTGACATAGAATAAAATCAACTAACAATTTTTAACTTAGTTTTATCTCTTTGTCCATCATTTTTGTTCAAATATTAATTAATTTGAATTATATTTTATTACTCGCAAATAATAAAAAGTTTATAGTTAGGAGTTGCAATAGATACATATATATAGAAAATAAAAATAAATAAACACAACTTCACATTCAGATGTTTTACAATTAATACGCGATAATAAAATAGAAAATGATAAGGAATATGTATATTGTTCTCGTGAACCAAACAATGGGTATTAATAAATTCAGTAGTTTTGGATGAATTATGAGAGTGTGTATTATGAGGTTTACGTGTACGTGTAAGTATTTATAGCATTCCCTGAACTTATGTCGGTGAGTAAAAATATTTATATTTATATCACAAAAAATAATAATTAAAGATAGAGAGGGCAAGAACACACGTGAATGTATTTATATTCTGTTTTTTTTTTATAAATTAAGAAAATTTGATTATAAATTAGGATAGTTTATATGGGGTTTGAAGTTTTAATTTAATAATGATATATTATGTATATTTTAAGACATTTAACCTAAAAGAAATAATATATTTCTGTGAAAATGGTTAAGTTATATAATTAAGAACAACAACACAAAAACATGTGTTGTGTAAACTTTGTATGACTATGTGTATTTTTATAGATAGGGTTTTGGTGAAGTTTAGCAGTTCAATAGATGCATTCACATGTTGCCCATTATGCCATTATCTTTTTCTTTAAATTTTTTCTTTCTTGTTTTGGTTAAGGGGTTGGCAAGTCTGAAGGGTTTGACTCAGTTTCTCACACACCCAATTTCGATCTCTTTCAAAGAACCCTAATTCGCAACAAGGAAAGGAAAAATAGGGCAAATGAGCAGCGAGATGTGGCATGGATTGAGGAATGATTTGTTTGTCAAAAGTTGTTTGGTGTGGGAATTGGTTGGAGATAGTTGTCTATTTCCTTTCTCTTCCAAAAATTTCAAAAGTGAAAAGTTTTAGTAATGTCTTTGCTGCTATACACAAATCCTAAAAATCATTTTTTTTTTGTTTAATAATAAACTGTTCATCTATACTTTATGTCAGTAACTTATTAAAAATAGTATTATTTTTTTGTCCTTCTAGAACACATTAATAATACCTAATATTTAATTAACTCTAATAATAAGTTGGGATAATATATATGAATGAAAATTGTGAAACATTTTTCTACAATTTTGAGACTCTAATTAAGTAATTATTAGAACAATCTTACCAATTGCATCATACACACTTGATTGAATGTTTTTTATTATTTAGAAAATCAAGTATTAAACGATTATTTGTTTTCTAATATAATATATTGTTTTTTTCCAAAAAAAAAAAATAGTATTCGGATAAATATAAAGAAAAAGATGGTAGTGCATTAAATTCAGGAGAAAGTGAAAAACATAAAATTTGAACAAAAAGTTTTTCTTGAAGGTTGTGAAATAGACTAAAAATAAAATAACTTTTCAATAATACAACATTATATTATATATTAAACACTTGGGTTAAAGTCAAATTTCCTCATTTTCCCCAAAGAAAATTGAAAGTGAAAGATCACAAGTCAAACTCAACCCTTATGTTTCAAGAGGAACAAATGATCAGGGAAAAAATATTTTTTTATTATTTATTTTGTTCCTTCATACTTTGAAATGAGAAATATTAATTAATAAAAAAAATTATATCTTTGTCTGTGACTATGATAAGTAATAATTATGTCAATAATAAAGATAAATGATATAAACTTCTTCTTAATTTACTTTTTTATTTATAAGACTTAAACACGGTGTTTTATTTAATAAGATAAAATCTAATATGTAGCTATTAATAATTTGGTGGTATATTCTAATCCGTAACTAATTGACATTAAGTAAAATTATTTGAAAAGTATTTACACTTTATACTTAGAAAAATGTGAGACTTTTCAATCGAAATTTATGGTAATTTCTTGTTAGATCTTAATGGAAATTTATAAAGACTTGTAAAATGAAACCAAAATTAAAGAAAGTTGTTATTTTTATTTGTGATAAAATAAGATAATTAGAATGATATTCTTCATTTGGTTGTGAATTTAGCAAAATTAAGCATACCTTAATAAAGTATATGTTACCTTTGGACACAGTGATGCAATATGTTGAAAAAGTTTATACGCTACTTCAAGACATGATTTATAAAATTATTAGAAAATCCCATGGAATATCAATTGATTTTAAAGTAAAATTAACCTATGATTATTTCTCTTGGTAGTTTATAACATTTTCATAACCGACACCTATAAGTTATAGAATAAATTATTTATACGTTGCCTAATTCATTAGGTTGAATAGTATTTGTTCATAACCACTTCATCTATCTACTCGAATATGTTAAAATTAAAATTTTGAAATTCCATGTTATTTAACTACCCCACCCAAAGGGAATGATAAACGTAGAAGTGAGAGTGTTTTGAATTTTTTATTTTTGTTATAATAATATTATTAGGGTTAATTTTTAAGCGTTAGGTATTGTGTGATTTAAACTTTATCAATATCTTAAACATTTAATCTCATAAATTTTTATGAAGAGAATAAAATATAAAAATTTAAATCTTATAATTTTTAATTTTTCACGTAAATAATAAAAAAAGTAACTTTATTGGTAAGGGTTGAATGGTGTAGAATGGAATAAGAGTCGTCAAACTCATTAATCTTCAAAAGAAAGTCACTGCCCGTGATTAGCGCGCATCTTCAAGGTACGTTTTCCGCGGAATCAATCTCGCCAATAAAAAATTAACAAACCCTAAACAAAAAACAAAAAAAAATCACCAATATTCCTTTTCTTCCTTTTCTAATTAGTTTAACATATTTTTGCTTTTCACTATTCTACTTTTGTCTACTTCATGTAAATATGAATAATTATTAAAATTATATATTTTTAAAAATTAAAAACAAAATTCATAAATTTTAAAATATAAAGGCAACAATAAATTTTGAAAAAAAAACTATATATATTTTATCTTAAATTATTTAAGCTTTTCTTTCTCGCGTGAATATTTCTTATCTATATAATATAATCGTACTTGCGTTTCAAAGGATATTCATAATGAGAATTAAACACAATTTTTTTCCTTAAATAAATTATTTACTCAATACGTGAATCTGCCTAACAATTATGATGATAATTACGCTAATAAAATTTCTTTAATGTAATAATAGAGTGATTTTAATCTTTAGTGATAAATTTGAAAGACTAAATTATATTATTGGATATATATTATATAAGACATAAATTTTGTTTTATAAATCAAGATAAATGAACTAATTAATTATTTTTAATATATTAGAATTTATTACAGTAAATTTTTTTGGTTTGTTCATATTTTAGGTTTTGTAAGGTTAAATTATTTTTAGTAATAATTAATATCTTGTAAATTCAATTAATCTAATTGAAATTTGGAAGAGTAAAATTAAAAGTGGTGAAGTAGGTTACGTTGATTCAGTCTATAAATGTTTTTAAAGTTTTATTTATTAAATAATATTTTATTAAATAAATTAAGAAGATTATACATGTGTCAAAATTACTTTATGTATTAATATATAAAATTCAAATAAAAAATAATTTATTATATGATCTTACTTGTTGTGAGTAGTTGTCGTTATTCTTACGCGTTGTGTGGATTTGGGCGTGAAATCAGCAGTAAACTGTGAGATTTGTGTTTTCTGTTAATCCAAATTTCGTACGGCCCCAACTCCCGGGGATGTCTTCCTTCCTCTCTCTCTCTCTCTCTCCTCACGTGGTCCCCACTCTCACTACCCACCACTCTTTATTTATTGCACTTATTCTCTCTCATGCCATTCATTCATTCATCCCATAATATTCACCCGATTAATTCTTCTTTTCTTCACCATGTAATGGCCAATTTTCCCCTTTTCATTTTTCGTTTTTTATTTTTTATTTTTCTGATAAAGTTACGTCGTAAAATAAAAAATTAATCTAATGCGTGGAATAGTCTAACATATATTTAAACCATATATAAAGATATAAGACTTTCAACCGTTTAAAAAAAATAATTAATACATATAGTTTATTTATCAATTATATTTATTGGCATTTTAGTTTTTCACAATAATATCAACATGTTTACTTGTTTATAGGTTAAATTAAAATACAAGATCATAATTACTATGTTATAGTAGTGTCTGATTATAATCATCTTTGACTACTAATTAGTTTCTCACTACTTAACTATGCTTACTTCAAGCATAATCAATTGAATTGTGATGTAAGAAAATTCAATTCCTTCTCGGACACCCAATGATACATGAAAACTACATTAATTGCACCCCACCAAAATCAACCTTCTTATGAAAAAAAAAAAAACATATCTTTGTACAATTACGTCATTATTTACGTGTAGGGGAAGAAACAAGAGAAGGGAGAAATTAAAAATGGAACAAAATCTTATGAAGGAAAATGTGTGATAGTTGAGATTTCAAATATTTATCAATTTCAACTATTAATCCAAGCTGCAAAAAATTGTGTTAAGTATTAATCTAGTTGATGGTGAAAGGGAAATGAAATTGGAATAGAGGAATAATAAGAAATTAAAATGGGACAAGACATAGAAGATTGCATTATGAAGTGACAATGATATTGTAGACAAATTAAAAACCGTTTGAAGTTAGTTGGGCAGTGACTGGTGGATAAAGTGGGGAAAAAAAGTTGAAAGTAAAAAAGAGAAAGGGGGTGTGAGGTGGTGATTGGTACACGATTTTAGATCTTAATATTAGTATTAATTAATAATCGTATTAGTATTGGTAATTAGTATTAGTATGAGTAATTGGTAATTAGTAATTAGCAACAGTGTGGCATGTCTTGCGAGGGCATGTGACAGGTACTGGAGCCACGTGCAAGAGAGAGAGAGAGAGGGTAAAAAAGTGAGATAGGGTTAAAGAAATAGAAGGAGAAGAAGAAGGAGCAGAGAAAAGCAAAAGCCAAAAGCAACAACAAACAACAGTAACAGTAGTACTTTGTTAGTTAACGGTGTGAGAGAGACGGCGAAGACCCAAACAAGAAAAACGATCAGTTACCTAACGCCGTCAAAGAGTTGCCGTTTGTGGTTTGGTGTCTATAAAAAACCGTTATGTTGGAACCTGTTCTTCTGAGTCCACTCCACCCAATTCTCTCTCTATATACCTATCAACCATTTCTCTCTCTCTCTCTCTCTCTATCTCTACAACATTCTCGTTCTTTTTCCAAAGAAACAAGCACTGAGAGCGAAGGGAATTCAACTTTCTGCAATGGCGGTGGTGGTTTCTTCTTCTGCGCGGTGGGTCCTCTTGCTGCTTCTGGCGCTGCTGCTGCTGCTGCTCGTTCAACAACAAGCCATGGCCACCACCACACCACAGATCTCTCACCTCAGGTCTCAACACACACTCTGTTTCACTGTCAGAAGCATGGTTTTCTAAGTTTTCTGGTTGGGTTTGTTAGCTTAGCTACATTGTGTGGATTTCGAAACCCAAACAGAGAGTGTTCCTCATTTTCGTATTTCTCACCCCCAAAAGTTATTTCCCGTGGTGTGGGTTGCAACCTTTTTATATACACTCTTTGGGAAGCAATGTGCGATCTCTGACGTGAAATACTGCTTTTGAAGCGAAAACAGAAACAAGCTAAACGCATTGTGACTTGTTTGGTTTTTGAAAAGGAAAATCTCAATTCCGCGTTTCAAACTGAACACCCATTTTCATCGGGCTCATTTTTCTCTCTGCATATTCCTAGTGAAACACAGAGAAAATGAAGATCTTGCTCTGAACCATTTTTTTCTTTTTCATTTTTGTGGTTATAGGAATGTTGAAGTGGAAAACCGAAGGTTGCCGAGCTTGCAGAACTCGTCAATGGCGGAGAGGTTAGTGTCCTTTCTTTCCACCGTTAGAAGAAGCTAAAACTCTAATCCTTCTTCCTTGAAACGCCGGTTAATCTGGACCGTGTGTTCTGAGTTCTTACTTTAAGTCTCAGCCGTTGGATTGAGAATCCGAAACTAACAATCACAGCCGTTGAAAAATCGTTGATGCTTCGATCTGGATCGTTTATTCAGTTATGTTCGTTCTTCTGTGTTTGTTTGCTTTGAGTGTTCTGCAAAAGCAAAATAACTCCACACACCACACCCATTAAAGAGTTGGTTAACCGTCAACAAACTTTTTTTCCTCTTCCAAAACTACCCTGCCCAATACTGATCTCTTAAGGGTACTCTGGTCATTCCAATTCAGAGGATAAGATGAGTACTTTTTTTATCTTAACGGTTTTTATTACGTTGTTTTTTTCACCTTTACTTTTTACGGAGCAAATATAGTTACGCAAGTCAGTCACCGACAAGTGTCCCTGTTGAATTTTTATTTTTATTTTATTTTAAATTTTGTTATATTGTGCTGTCAATTTGTTTCCTCTAAAATAGGTGTTTATTGGTTTTGAAGGTAAACAATTTGTTTCTCCTTTTGTATTTATTAACTATTTAATTTATTATAGTACAGAAAGGACTATAGTTAACAGGTCACGGTTGCCGACTTGAATAAAATAAAATAAAAATATTTTTAATTTTCCCTACAATTTCACCAGAAGGAGTAGTTTATTTATTGCTTCTATCTTTACTATTAGTGCAGAAGTCAAACTTTGGTTATTACTAGAAAAATTGATTCATTATGCAAAGTTTAATGTTGTCATATGACTGCTATAACTAAGCCTACATAGTGAAATAATATGTGTATTGAATTAGTAGTTTGTTTGCTTATTTATTGATTATATGATTGTGACTGTGCTTGTTGTAACTGTTTCTTTCAGGGCAATAGAGGCTGAGAAATTAAATGAACAAGCTGCAGTGGCTAACCCAGAGGAAGTGGTTTCAATGGTTGAGATGTGGGTCTCTATTTCACCCTCTCTCTCTTCATTTACACTACATACACAAACCTTGTTACAATGCCCATTCATAGCTAAGCACGTAGGTTAAAGGAAAAGATAAAACTACATGCACCTATGATGATATATAATGTTTTATTATGTTTATATTAATTTATACATTCACGTGGAGTAGGGACTATTGAGTGTAATGGGGGGTAGGGTAGTGGTGTGCCCTGGAATTTTGTTAGCATTCATAACTCTCTTGAGAATTGGGACCTAACTATTTACCCAACTCACCCATTTTTTCTCTGTCACTTTACTTTCCTGATTTTGCCACAGTTGAATGAATTTGAAACTTTGAAGACTTACCCTTTTCTTCTTTTTTGACCCTTTTGGCATGTCGAGTTGGGGAACATTACTTTGTCACTAACCAGCTACATTTTTGGTCATCGTCTCTCTCCTTTTCATGTTTCAGTCACATGCACTTTCTCATTATGTAGCCTTCTTCACGCTTCATGGTGCTTTTGCATGCCATTATAAACCTAATCCCTTTGTCCATAAGCAAATTAATTAATGTTTCCTCATCAATGTGTGTTGTACTTCCGGGTACAACTCTTTCTGTCCCATTAAAAACAGTTGCCTCTAGCAGTTCTGATCAAATTTTTCGGTGCTTGATACGTGGATTGAGTTTGTTGTGCAATTTTTACCATGTGTTGGTTGGTGAATTCCTAGCAATGTGACCGCAGTTGGATACTTGGGTCAAGATCCATGTCGTGACAGAAAGGCATATTTACCGTATCTTCTACTCCAGAAAAGGCCAAGAATATTTAGCCGTTACAATTAGGAAAATTCCTTTTGTCTTCACTCGTCACATGAATAAATTATTTTGACATCGTTTGTTTCCTCTACAAAGCTCAAGAAGATTTACTAAAATTTTTATCTTGAGTTGTGTCCATTGGCTTTATTTTATTCCTGTTAGCTGACTCTACCTGTTGAGATTAGGCCTAATTATTGTGCTACAAAAAGCCGGAATATTTTGTCTGCATTTACATACATGCCTCACAGGAATTTAACACGAGCATTTGCAAACAAATGTGTTTAATTTGTAACATATATTGGCATAGTTTTAAACTATTAATGTTGGAAGCAAACAAAATTGGAAATTACATGAGAACTGATCACTTAGAGTAGATTGATTGAGCTTGCATAACACCAAATAAAGATCGTTGATTACATTGATGGCATAATGAAAACAATGTTATTCAGTTTGTAACACCAAATGTGTTCAACTTGTGTCACATCTCGGCATGTTATTAAACTATTAATGTGTTAAGCAATGAGAATTGGGTATAATGTTTGATTGAGCATGTATAACATAACATCAAATAAAGATAGCTGTTTGACACTGATGGCACTAAGAAAACCATGTTGTTAATATTACAGGAGCATCCAGAATAGTACACAGAGAAGGAATCTGGGGTTTTTCTCTTGTGGAACTGGTAACCCCATTGATGATTGCTGGCGTTGTGATCCCGACTGGCAACGCAACAGGAAGCGTCTTGCAGATTGTGGCATTGGTTTTGGCAGAAATGCCATTGGTGGTCGTGATGGCAAGTTCTATGTTGTGACTGACCCCAGGGACGATGACCCTGTGAACCCTAAACCTGGCACTCTTCGCCATGCTGTGATCCAGGACAGGCCCCTGTGGATTGTGTTCCAGAGGGACATGGTTATTCAGTTGAAGCAAGAGCTAATCATGAACAGCTTCAAGACCATTGATGGAAGAGGAGTCAATGTACACATTGCTAATGGGGCATGCATCACAATCCAGTTTGTCACCAATGTCATCATCCATGGCCTGCATATTCATGATTGCAAACCCACTGGAAATGCCATGGTCAGGAGCTCCCCCACCCACTTTGGCTGGAGGACAATGGCTGATGGCGATGCCATCTCCATATTTAGCTCAAGCCACATTTGGGTTGATCACAACTCCTTGTCCCACTGTGCTGATGGCCTTGTGGATGCTGTCATGGGCTCAACAGCCATAACTATTTCAAACAACCACTTCACCCACCACAATGAGGTACTTTCACTCTAGTTTCCTCTGTGGCAAAATGCACTTTTTCCCTTATTGAATTATGGATCAAGTTTGTTATCTTATTTCTTTGCAAATTCAGGTGATTCTGCTGGGCCACAGTGACTCTTACACAAGAGACAAGCTCATGCAAGTGACCATCGCATACAACCATTTCGGAGAGGGACTTATCCAGAGAATGCCACGGTAATATTTAATGTCACTTTTTGCATTGATACCCCTTTTGTTTTTTTTTTTTTTTCCTTTTTGCTTTAAATGCAAATAAATGTAACCAAAAGATAGGTTGGTCTGGATGGCAGACTCGCAGCAACCCCCTTTGGTGCAATAATTTTGTTTTTAAGCTTCCTTCTTCAGTTTAAGGAAATCACAAATTTTGTAGAATTAGTTGTGGGGGACCAGATGGTGTAGCCATTAGCTGAAATCAACAACTGGATAGGGCTATTTTGTCCCCTGCTGCGATGGAGTATTTCAAATCAGAGGTGGAATATCATGTAATCTAATCTAACAAAACATTTGTCATGAATAATGCAGGTGTAGACATGGATATTTTCACGTGGTGAACAATGACTACACTCACTGGGAGATGTATGCTATTGGTGGAAGTGCTAACCCCACCATTAACAGCCAGGGCAACCGATACAATGCTCCTGTTAATCCTTTTGCCAAGGAGGTACAATAGTACAATTAATCATTCAATCCATGTGATGCTGTAAATTAATCACGTTTTAATAGTTTCACCAACTGATTGAGACAAAAATCTTGGTGCTAACAGGTGACTAAGAGAGTGGAAACAGCAGAAAGCCAGTGGAAGGGTTGGAATTGGAGGTCAGAGGGAGATTTGTTACTGAATGGTGCCTTTTTCACCCCATCAGGCGCTGGAGCCTCAGCCAGTTATGCCAGGGCCTCAAGCTTAGGAGCCAAATCTTCTTCCATGGTTGGTTCCATGACCTCAAATGCTGGTGCACTCGGTTGCAAAAGAGGCCATCAGTGCTAGCATACATCAACCACCAGCAATGTGAATGAAAGAGCAATTATTTTTCTTTTGTGTTTGATTCTAAGTTTTTACCACATTATAGGTGAACATCATCATATATCCATTGCTTTCCTCACACCTCCATCATCCTGCATTCTTGACAAGTGTACATTAATTACACATGTCAATATGGTTTATGTTACCCCATTGCCACATTGTGTGTTTTGCTGTTGGTCAACCTTAGCTGCTCGACTTGCTCCAGCTGAAACAAACAATGCAATTGTAGGAGCAGGTGCAGAAGCGCCATCCATTGTTTTCCCCTTTTCATTTTTTGCTTTTTCCTTTGGTCCTTCCCAGCTCATCTCATCTCATCAACCTTACCCACCAATTCATATGCATATTTTTCCAAATGTCAAATCATGTCCCCTTACATACTGTTCAGTCTTTCTCAGTTTTTTTTTTATAGGATTTGAATGAGCCAAATATATATATTATATATGATTTTTCTTTTTTGTTATTTTTTCACTATTTGTTTTGTTGAGTTAATTATACAAGCAAAAAGCATGATTGTCAAAGTTGAGTTATATGGAAACACTTTATCAATGGCGATTATGGAATTGTAATAGCTGTGGTGTTGCTTTTTAACTTTCTCAACTTTTTAGCCTTTTTTTTCCTTGTCAATGGAAGTAATCTTTGCTTTTGTTATGCAATTATGGTTGTAAATCATTAACATATCTGCCAGTGTTCGTTTCTCTACCAACATGTGCGATTTGTTCATGTGCACCACACGATCCTCCCTCATTATCTTTCTAATTAACACGATGACCCCTTTTACCTACATTGTCCCCGCTTAATGCTAACTAGCGATTACTTAAAGATATTTCCCTGCCTTTCACATTATCATGGGGTGATATCATGAACTACACATGCCATGATTTTAAAGTATCTCTCTACAGTTGGTTTTGTCCTCTATTTTTCCAATGTACAATTCTCTGGACAGCGTGTATATAAAGGATCATCTTCCTTTTAGAATTCTCCACCCCAAGTTCACCCACAGTTAATTATTAGACATTTCAATAATCTCATTAGAATGATAACAAAACATATTTAACTGCTAATGTCACAAGTATATAGATCAATAATTATTTGTAATCACATTTACTTAGCCTTCATCACTTATGTGACGTAAAATATACACTGAGTATAAACATATAAAACTACTATTTTTTAAATATCTAATATCTAATAATATATAGCAGGAGGATAATCACTGCTCACCACAAAATACCATTTGACTTAAATTAACATGAACTAACTCGAAAGGTTGACATAATATTTAGATCAGTAAATTAAATAAGATTAGTATCTGATATAATGAGTTAGGAGAAACCAGAAAAAAAGACTAACATCACTTTCACTAGAATGAAAGAGGTGCTTAAGTTGTGAATGGCGAAAACAGAACATGGTAACTGAAATGGAGTATTGTTCAAATGTCTCTGTCTTTGTTCTGCACTGTCACCACTGGTTGGGGGCACCTAGTAAATGCCTGCGGAGAGAGTAATGGACAGTGCTAAACAGAGACAGTGGTGACTGATGAGTGGTGAATGCACATGGTTAGATTTGTAATAAAGACTATTCCTCCACTGCATGTGAGATAGGGTCCATAGGGCATGTGAGATAGTTGTAGGCCAAAATTGGGTTACAGATCATATGGGGTTCGAGTTAGGAAACTTGTCCATTCACTTTCCAAAGTTGCACTTTTTCTTTGCAAATTCGCCACCTCTACCACTTACACATAACATTGCTCTCACAGTTGTATAAATATGGTTTTCAATGAAATTTCATTGTATCTAAATTTTATTGGTATCTAGAATCATTTCTTCAACATGTGTCTTCAAAATAGTTGCTTGATATTGGCATTTGTGTTGAAGGAGCCAGCTCTCATTCAGGTAACAAAGGGCATTGTGTCTCAATATAGTGTGGTTTCAGTTTTTCATTAAAAAAACAAGACACAACAAGCAATAATCTCAAATTCAAATATTTAAGAGCTTTTTTTTTTTTAAATACAACATGCAACTCAAAATTAAACCCGACGATCCAAAAGGCTTGTGGAAACATGCAGGAAAAGTTGTGTGTTGAAAATTGCCATGGTAGGTATTACCTATAGACAAAATGATAGGTGATAGGTCATAATACTTCTTTAGCAATATTTGTGACCCTGTTGCAAAGTTCCAACCCAATGGTAAATTCTTGAGGCCAAGGTTAGAAAAAAGGAATAATCAGAGGGTTGATGAACCTAGATTTGTTGCACCGACAATGGTTAATGGGTAACCCTGGTCCTACTGGCCCCACAAGAGAAAAAAGCTTCAAAATTCAAAGGTCAATCAAGTCACTCACATTCTATCAACATATCCCTCGCTATCTTCGTTGGTAAAACTTACATGTTCATTATTAAATGTTTATGTTATTTGGGTATTGCAGACAACTTTGAGTGAGAGTGAGGGGCTCAAGAAAATTTTAGACACATTCCAAACTATCATAATTATCCCATAAGACCCAACAAGGACCCCACCCTCTCACAATTTATTTTGGATTTCAAGAAACAAGCAATTTTTACAAATGATAACTAATCATTATCGTTATTATTCCCAGAGGTGAATTTGGATCTCACGACGTGAAACATTCGATTTGCTAGGGTTCTTCTCTTGGTCCCAAAAGAATAATTGCAACTCTCTTATCTTGGTTTTCAATCCATCATTCCATTCAAGAATTTCTCATATCATGTTTGAAATCTAGTTTCAAACTATTTATGTATAGTTCTGCCACTTCACAATCATCTCACAAACAGTTAACCCAATTGAAACTGATTAGATAATGTATAATTACAACAATATCGCAACTTCTTATTATCATTTGATTAAAATGTTTTTCTTTTTAAGTTATTTTTCTTCTTCAAGGGGATGCTCCAAAGGGTAATGATACTGTCATAGTAATTCAGAATGGACAAATGTAATTATTTTGCTAAGAAACAAAAACATTGGGAAATTGTGATGAAGCTTATGAAACCTAACGAACAATGAAATTAAGGTTGCCAGTAAAATACTATCTCTGCATTCATTTTCATTGGACACTACCCAAAAAAAAACTCAGGATGAGTCTGCATAATTCTCAAGGCTTTATATGGAAGGGTTTTTTTTTATTATTATTATCATTTTGTTATTAAAGGACCAAGTTGAGTATTACTTAGGAACGATTTTTTTATGGTTGTGAATGGGTGCATTCCTTAATTTGTGAGAGGAAGATAAAAAATATGATAAGGATGAGATTGAATTAGAAGCATATTACAAGTGTATTATAGACCTATCATTCTATAATGTATTTCTTGAAATTTATAATGTATTTTAATTTTTTTTCTATCAGTTTCAAAATATATTTTTGAATTTAATTTTCTCTAAAAATATATTTCGGATTAATGGGCTTGAAATACACTTTCAAAATGTGTAATTCAGTGTATTTCGAATTCACCATCTGGAATTTATTTTTGCAAATTAATTTCTAAAAATATATTTTAGAACACTCTCACCACATGTTTCTAGATTTTTTTTCTAAAACTGTATTTTCAATCCAAAACGTGTTTCCAGCAGAAAAAATCTTATTGTGCAGATACTATGGTAAAAAAAATGATATAAATTAAAAATAGTTGGAGATTCTTACCTATTTCTTCTTATCATTCTTAAAATAATTGAAGAAGTGATAATGAAAATACTTAATAAGGATTTAAAAATTAGATATTCAAAAGTTTAAAGACCATAAGTATTTATGAAAATAAAAATAGATATAAAGATAAAATAAAATTTAATTAAACTATAGAGTATAGGAAGAAATTAAAGAGCTGCAGAAGAAAGTGCCAATATTCATTCGACATGGCCCAAAACGTGAGTTCAGGTCCATAATCTAACGTGGATTGTTTCTCCAATACTATGTCCAATATAAAATTATAGAAAAACATTTAATTTATTATTTGATTTGTAAACTTTTAGAAATATGAAATTTGAATATTTTTTATATTTAGATTTAATATTTAATAGTAATTTTTTATAAGAGAGTTTTGATAAAATAAATATTTTTTAATATGTCAAATATATAATAATAGATTTGGACACTCTAGCCAAAACTAATCTATTTCAACCATTACCTTCTCTATTTTATTTAGTATTTTTTTTATCATAAAATTGATAAAAAATTAAATTTATATATTTTAAATTTTAAAGACTAATGATCAAATTTTAAAATTAAAATAAAATAAAATCGAATTTGACGAAAAATTTAGAAAAAAACTTATTTAACTCTAAATTTTATTATACAATTAATTAATACATACATTATTTTAAATATTTACGTTAAATCAATTAGATATATACAAAGAGGATCACGTTATTTCTATAATAACTCTTAAAAAAATTATTGTTCATCTTAACTTTTTATTTTCTATCATTTAATAGTTGAAAATGAATTAATTACTATAATCATTAAAAATTATGAACAATTAAGATAGGAAGTTAGTTTTAAAAGTAATTGAATTCCTGTTGTTCTACGAAGAAAAGAAAATGAAAATGAAAAAGATATTTGAAGAAGAAACAAAAGTAAATGAAATTCGACAAAAATGCAATTTTTTCTTCAGAACTAAAAAATGTACGTATTTTGGTACCGTTGATAGTTGTCGGTGCCACCAAATAATTCACTCTGCATTTTTCAACCGACACTTCCTTGAACACTACTGTATTGTCACAATCACAACTTCACCACGGAATAAAAAAACAAGTTTTTTTTTTTAATTTTGGAAAATTGGACAAATTTAAAAGTTTATAATATGAAAATATGTTTTTTAAATACGCAAGTGTAGTAAAATAAATCAATTCTATCAATTTATGAAATAATTAATTACAAAGTCCTATTTTAATCACCAAAGCATCTTTAACAGTATATAAACTTAATGTGTAAGAATCCTGAAAAAAAAATTAAGGACCCAAATCACTTTTAAAAAAATAAAAGACAATAATTATAATTATTTTGATATTCTTGAAATTTTTTAAATATTAAATTAAAATTTTAAAATAAATAATATCTTAAATATAATAATTAATCTTAGTAATATTATCCTAATAAACTTGAAATTGAGAATTTTTTTATTTTTTTATTTTTAGATAGAATAATAATGTGATATAAAATTTATTAATTGATGGAGACCCAAATTCTTGTGCTACTATACTACGCAAATGGTAAATCACATTGTGATAAATATAAAAACTAAACATTATTTCTTTCATGCAAACTAAAGTAAAAGTTTCATATATTTGGAGAAACTAAAATTTAATCTTACCCTAATATGAATTATTGTTGTAAACAAAAAGGTTGGAAACAATTTCCACATTGCTACTGTCAGAAACATTTTTCTTTTCAAGTCTATAATCTACCACATTGAAAAAACATACACAACAGCTTTCACACGTTTTGGATCTCAAAACTCAAAAGTATATCCAGCTTCAGCAAAATGAGATTTGACCAATGCAAGAGATTTGGAGCGGTGAGAAATTTTATTCTTTTCTTCTTTGGCCATTTCTGCATACCTACAGTGAGTAAATGGAATGAATAAGCTTTTGCAAGAAAATGAAACGTTTGAACCGACATAACATGAAGGGATTGAAATACGTTTGGTCATAGCCTTCAGGTTCAAAAATAGGATCCCATCCAAAATCATTTGGCCCTCTTGGAGGAACAATCTTCCCCTAACATTAACACCACAAAAAGGAATTAGTTACATTCATACATTAAGAATGATGTATAAATTGTAGTGTATATATATATATATCACATATCAACCACTTTCTATTAAGTCAAGTGAATTGATCAACACTCGCCAAACTTCAAAGAGAAATGCTAGCAACACATTTTGATATGCTTTATATTACGAGTTAAAAGTTGATGGGAAGCTATAAAAATCATGAGTGAAACTCATTAGATAAGAAGTGAGATTCATTTAATCATTACTAAAGAAAGTATTAAAAAGGGGAAAACTGTGTTTTTAATTCTTGTACCTGATCAAAATTGGTTTTGGTCTATGTATTTTGAAATTGATGTTAGTATTCAGGCTTAATAAAATATGTCAATTTTGTCCTTCCTCCATTTTTGTAATAGTCAAAAACAACATCTAAATGTTAAATTTAAGAATAAAATATAATTAATTTCATATATTTTTAAAAGTTGAAAGACTAATTCATCAATTTAAAAATACTGGGTCTACAATCAAGTTTAAAGTAAAGTATAAGAGCAAAAATACACTTTTCCCTAAGAAAATGTCTGGAGCGTGTTGCTAGCATTTCTCAATATGGAGAAGTAGATTGTGCTACTTATGTTTGGTTAGGAGGAAATATGAACAAACTTTTACAACTGAAAACACATTATTTATGATATTCTCGTAGGCTCTTGATCATAACATTCAAACATTTTGCTAACTAGATGAAAGGAGATTCAATATTAAACTGGCAAAGAAAATACATGCATTCATAATTATGTATGCAGGGATTCAAAGAGATACCGGAGTTTTTCCAGAAAATGTGATAGGTTCACTATCTGGACCTGCTGCAAAGGAAAATACACACAAGGCAAAGGCTGATTTATCATCATATGCCTTCAGCAAATTGTTGAGACCTGGAAAATGAATCAGAGGAATGCGTAAATCAAATTTTGTGGGATATCCTTATTCCTGAAAACATGTGCTAAAAATTGAAAACTGATCCAAAATTATGCAGTTTATGTACAACCTTCATGGCCAATCTTCTGCAGAAACCATTTGCTGCATGATACATCAATGCAATTAGACAATAATCATCAATGAATCTAAAAAGTCTCACTTGCTAAATGCTGATGATTCAGAAATAGTGCACACACTAAAGCTTGAAAGAATTCAGATGAATATTTTTTACATTCAAATATTCAATGACAATGACCTACAAGGATGAGAATATTACATAAGCATCAAACAGGAAATGCAAAAAAACCGGTCAGTCAGAAAACAACCATCCAAACTATATGATCACTTTTTATTTGTGACAAATCATACATCCGTAATATTATAATTAAAACAATACATCCCACTTTATTGCAAAATCACTTCAAAGAAATTCTATCCTCTAAATAAAGGCCTAAAAATATTTAAGAAAATTGAAAGGCACACTGGTTATATAACTAAAAGCAGCTGTTTTAAAAAATAAGAAATGGATAATTCAAAGCCTACAGGCCTCTCTTTATAGGCTTCTTACAGCATTTACATTAAATAACCCTGCATGCATCAATTAATACTTGCATCCATGCTAGACTTTTGTCCATTTTCTTCTTATTAAACCCCAACAGTTATTCACAAAGTATGCAAGTCCGCTTAACATTAGCAAAGTCACCAAAGTATTTAAAACTATTCACCATGAACAAATAAAAAATATTTCAGGTGCCAAAGTGAACTTTTACCAAGTTTTTAATTTCTCAAGTTGCTTTCTTCAAAACACCCATAATCGTAGCCAATTAACATGGGGATACTGAAATAATCAATAATGCCACCTTAAGGTGGTGTGCTAAACTTGATTTAGTTGGCTTATAGCAAACAAAACAATTACAAAATTCAAGCTACATGGTTTCATGATCACTAAGCAAGTCAAGCTTGCTCAAATAAACACTCTGGAATACTCATATGCCCCCGAATACATGCACAAACAAGCAATATTTGTTCAAAGGATGTCTTACATTTTGCTCAAAAAATATTTACTACACATGCTTGGTGAATAAGTTCACATACTTTGGTGATTTCCACTGACACATGACAAAATTACATTTAGTGTGCTCAACTAGTAAGAACTTGTAAAATCGTAAGCTGTTTCAAGGCTTTAATGAATGTTTTCTTCACGCATATATGCTGTTTTTTAAGGAATAATGAATGTTTTCTTCAGAAGGTTAAGAGGCAAGTGTGAACCTAAAACTCAAGTTGGGAAGCCATGTGCGTTAACCTGCCCACTTGACCCCTTGTCCTAGTAGTCAACCTCAGTTTACAATACCAAAATTTAGAAGCAACCTTAACTCCTAAGGATTTTCCTAATTGAGCAACCAATATCTAAACATTGTCAAATTAAGAAGAGCACTAGAGGAATGCACTGCACAAATCTTCACAAACACATTTCCTAAACTAAAATAAACAGGGCTGCAACACTTGAAACCATTTAGAGTTAGGTAAGCTCCGTTTAAACCCCTAGGATCCAAAACACGACCAAATAGCTTAACAAAGGTGGTGTGTACAAGTCAGAAAGATCTTAGGAGAATCCCATTCAAACAGCACCTTTGGCATGGTTTATAAATTAAAATTATAGACACACTTAGCCAATGTTACAAAATATAAAAATGTGACGTTGTTCAAATTAGCTCTCTGTTCTACTTTGTCTCTGATTTTTTTCCTCTGGGAAAACCTTAGCAGTCAAGTCAAGCAAGCAGTCATGCCAAACTAAGATAGATGTTGGGACTAAAGCAAAATAGTGAAGATTGTTAAAAATCTACGAAATATTTGTAATGGCAATAAAGGGAAGAAGTCCTCAAATTACTGAACAGAACACGGATTTTGAGGATCTATGCCTCCAAAAGCCCAAAAGTCCAATTTCATCTCAAATCATTAGATAATTCTCTCTCTCTCAACCAAACTTGTTATTTCAAACTGTCTCAGAACTACAAAGATGGCCTAATAAGTACATACATAAAAAACTATTCTATAATCTCTATCAAGATCAGTTTCCTACCATAGTTTCAGCCAATTTGAAGAAACCATATGCTTCTTGTTCTTTCCTATATCAATTTTATGCCAAAAGCTACCATATAAATGAGTAACAATAATATGAGAGCTTAAACGATTATGACATAAAAAGGGGAATAAAGTTCACCTGAGCACACAATGGTTTGGGTGAAAATGAACTTACATGTAAGGCCCTGAAAAAAGTTTGAAACAGTCAATCAAAACCAGTCAGGTTGTATAATAATCCCAGCTTACGTAGCATTAAAAAAAACAAAATCCACCTGGAAGACCCTTCAAGGCATTGAAGCAGAGGCAAGTGTCTTCAACCAACACAGGTCCATTCACCTTGGCATACACGGACAAAAAAAGGTATAAAAATGTTTAAAAAACAGGAAATAAAAAAAAACTGCAATCAGACAAGGCTAAGCATAATTAAGAAAAAATGGTAACAAGGTACCTGAAGAGCAGCCATTCGAGCCTTCTCTTTGGAGATATCTTCAGGCTCTCCTTGCAACTCAGGCACTTGAAATAAATAAAAAAAAATGGACAAGTAAACTCAGAAGAATTATCAAACAAGAAAAGTAACTGAACAAAAACCAATTGTCTGTTTGATCACTTCTCACGTTTCAGTTTTTAAATATTGTTTGTCTAAAACAATTTCAAACTACTGAACCATCAATTTCTTACTAAAAATCTACAAAGTGAAAATTGTTTTCAACCCAAGTGTTTCAAAACCAAAATAGTAGAAGCAGTCGAAGATGTTCTCATTTTTTCTTCCACTTTTATCTTGCCCCATGTCTCCCTCATTTCCGCACTCTGCAATACACCTTACAATCTTGTTTAGTTGCATTTTGAAACCTAAAAACAGCCTTTGAAAATAAAGAAACAAGCATACCCTAAATGTCTCAAAAAAACAGATAACGTGAACAAGTAGAATGAAAGAAAAAACAACAGAAGATGGGAAAAGCAATCTAAACGAAAAGGGGAAGAGTGATTATTATTATTATTACAATCAAGTTTGAGGGACTGAAAAGGAATGGAATTCCCCAAGATAGCACGAACTTCTTCAAGCTTTTTGGCATTGCCAGTCACAAAAGTAACAGGACGTGACAGTACCAACCCTCGTGCAGCAGCCATCTCAAATCTCGTTTGATTTTACTGGGATGTAAATAAAACCACTGATCAGTGAGAATAATCAGAGAGACCCATTACAAAAACAACATTTATTTTTCCATTTTTCTCAATGGGCATGATAAACAGAGTAAAACTCAAATCAACCAATCAATACAAATACAATATACTCACAAAAAAGAAAAAGAAAAATCAACTTTTGAGGATTGCTTTTCCTTCTTTTACAGAACAAATGGGTAATGAGTCTGTAGATGCAAAAGAATTAATAAGTAAAAGTTCGAGAAATTGCAAACCGTCCAGTGGACTAAAGCTTCCTAATGTGTCTATCCCAGGGTTTCTCTCTTGTGTAAGAAACCTGGAATAAAATAAAAAAATAATGATTTTTTTTTTATTAATGAGTTACATAGAGATAGATTTCTCAAGCTTAATTTTTTTTAACAATTCAACTTTATTTTATCTTTATAAAATAATTTATTTTATACGTTCAATGAAATAATAAAATAATAAATAATTATTTTATTTTATTTTTAGAAAAAAATATGACATTACAATTTTTTCTTACATAAAATTTTGTCTTGAAATATAGAAAAATTATGGATAAATTTCCTTTACTTTTTTTAAAAATTGTCAAGTAATATTTTCAAAAATAGTTTATTCTTTTCATTTGAAGATAATTTTATCATGGGATTTGTTTTTTTTAGTTGTTTAATTATTCAATCTTCAATTTTTATTAATAAAATTTTAAAAATTAAGTTTTTATGTCCTTAAAGATTGTTGGACTTACTTACATCATATATCATGAAATTATTTATAAATTTTTTTTTATAAATTAGACGATAAAATAATTTGATAGGTTACTTATCAAATTAAAATCTTTTCTTTATCTTATTAAGGTAAACATTTTTGCCTTATATTTTGTAAATCGAAGCTCCTTTGATATTAAATTAAAGTAGTCGAATTTTTGTTTGAAATGTGTTAATATTGCTTCTTTCTTTTTATTAGTAATTTTTTTATTTATATATACGTTTTATTTATTTATTTCATGATTCAGTAGTTTGTTGGAACACTTCATAAAATTTTTCAAGATATAATATATTAAAGGATAGTTTAAATATATTTATAATTAAATAAACATTTATAATATATGTATATTATTAAATTATTATAAATAAATATTTATTACAACTATTTTTATTATTAAAATATAAATATATCTATTCAACAAAAATTATTATTTACTGTGGTTATTATTAATTAATATAATTATTATTATTATTATAATAAATAATAATAAAATAATTATTATCAATTAAAAAAAATATATATATATATATTATAAAATTAGCAATAATAATTATTATATTATTATAATATATAATGAAATTATTATTAATATTATATATTATTATAATTAAAATATATAGATATAATATGAATTAATAACAATAATAATTATTATATATTATTATTATTAATATATATATATATATATATATATATATATATATAAAGATAATATTGCTTATCTCTTTGAAGAATAGTAGATAAGTGTTAAATGATAAAAACAAAAAATAATAATATAATAAAAGGGATAAGCTTTATTAATGAGTGAAAGAAAAAAAAGTTTAAAATAAAATAAAAAATGTTACTATATAAAGATAAGTGCGGTGGAAAAAAAACAGGAGAGATTAAAAATAATAATTTGGAGACAAATTTTAGTGTATCTACCATATTGAGATGGAGAGGAGATTGTTATTATTTTATTTTAATTATGATTGTAGAGTTAGGTGTCTCTAAGTTTATTCTATTTATTTTATTATTTATTTATTTATCTTAAATTTATTAATTTATTTTATGTTTATTTATTTATCTTTATTCTTATACTATTTTAATGATTTCTAGTTATATATTAGTTCTTGTTTATTAATTTATATTTATTTTGTTTAATTATTTTTAAATAATAATATCTATTTATGAATATTTGATAATATTGAAGATGAAGGTTAGACATTAGAGATTGAAATACGTATATGTAACTAAGAGAGATTAAAATTGGACACATTTATTATGACTCGTCACTATAAATTTAATTCAAATATTATTAATATGAAATACGTTGAGAAAGTTAAAAAATATATTTTATATACCATTATAAAATTGTATTATTTTAAATAATAATTGTTTTCACTCCCTATTGTGATATTTTTTGCATGTTATATTTAAATAACAACTTAAATAGATAGAAACGTTAAATATCCAAAAATCTTTTTCTGTAAGTATCACCGTCTTCTTTTCAAAAACTATTTAGAACACAAACATTATTATATAGAGAGACAAGATTATCAATCTTATATTTACATTTGTATCTGATACGAGAATTTTACCAACAATGTAAATATTTGTATAATGGTAATATCATTTATATATATATATATATATATATATATATATATAATATCATAATTAAAAAAAAATTGTCACATTTGTTATATTACATTAGATCTATAACAAGAATCATGTTGAATTACACCAAACACCAGACTTCATTGGGTGTCCCAATATTAGAATGATAATTATTATTATAGATGAAATATCTACTAAAGACATAAAACAATTTCAACTATCCCCTTGCTCTAACTTAGATTTTATAAAAATTAAATTATATATCTCTTAGTTTTCGCATCATTCTATTTGAGAATGATAGGTAGAACATAACATAAATTATACTCCTTCAATATTTAAAAGTAAACATATCATATATTTCAAAAACTATAGAATGTAATTTAACAATTTGTTTTTTCTAGAGATTTGTTTATCTCTTTATAGAATACACCTAATGTTAATCTAACATTATTTACCACATTTTATCAATCTATCCATTATATCCAAATGAAATATAAGCTCTAATAGTAATTCAACCACAATCCATATGATAGATACACTTAAGGGTTGCAACAAAGTTAAATGCTTTTGGTATTCCAACTTAGTTTTTTATCAAACCAAACAAACAATTGTACTTCCCTTTTCATCTATAACCATTGATATATGCAAAAATCACAAATTTGATTCTTATTGTTAGGATTATCAATTATCTCAAGTTATTATTATGTATTTATTTATTTAACAATATGTTGCTTTTGAAAGTGCAAAGACCAATCATAGTCATTATTTGTTAATATATATATTTCAATATTTAATTAAAAATTATAAATTTTGTGTACAAAATTATATGAAAAAGATAAAAGATATTAACTATAAAAATACGATTTTTTTTTCACAATTTATTTGTACATATAAGTTGTCTAAATTTTGTGGGTACAAATATTGTATTAGTTTTCAAGAGGATTAAACTAAAATGCTCTAGTAAGAAATCTTGTAAAACTATTTTTCTTCATAAATCTATCATTTGTCTTTTTAAGTGAAACATTGAATTTGTTTGTTGTTACAAAAACTTCAATCTACTACCGATTTATTTGTGGGTTTCCAACATCATTCAGAATATATGAAATTGAAATGTATAACCTGTTATAGTTTATGATATATTTAATATTTATTTATTAATATATGATTAATATATTCTATAAGTATAGATATACTTATTATTGATTTTTTACACGTATTAATCCTAAACAATCTAATGTTAATTTATCAAATCACAAAGAACTAAGTTATAATGCATATGTATATAAATATATAATAATATTAATAATAACATTAATAATAAATTCAAAATCTGATTTATTTGAAAACTAGTTCATCATCTAGGAGCAACAACACCATCCTTAGGAAGAAATTAAGCACTTATTTGAAACCTTGTTCATCATTTCAGGAGCAACAGCACCATCCTTTTGGAGATGGAATGCATTTCCCTGTCTCATAGCCAATGGTTTTGCAGTGGGCAGCACAGTCTGGAACATCAAGGCACTGTACATGACAGTTTGGTGGCACTTGGTTGCTGTTCACACCTGCATTTTATAGGTTTTCGAAAATTCAAATCATGAACATAAATGACATAAAAAATTGCCAAGTTAAAACAACATTACACAAATAAATCTCTCATGAAATTTATTTGTGAACATACCAAGTGAAAATAGAGCAACAATCATAGCAGCAAGGATAACTTTCAGCAGAATCAGTGAAAGAAATGAACGAGAGCCATTCTCATATATGACGTATCCGAGCTTCTGATACTTCGTATTATTTTTTGGGTGTGTGGTGCTTACAATATTCTATAACCCTATTTATATAAAAATTAATTCACTATTTTGGTATTATTATTAATTCACTAATTTGACTACTGTTGTTAGTAATATTAATAAATTAATAAATACATAAACACATAGTTGACCTGATATTATTATATTAAAAAAAAACAGTAGGTAATGTTCAGTGAATGTTATTTATAACTAGAATATATTTACCTTTTTTACATAACTTCTATATAATAGTACATATAAAAAATTATATTTCAACTAATTTATCAAATTATATATATTAAAATTTTTAAAATTATTATGCAATAATTATATTGTGTTTTGAGTTAATTATATCACTAATGATTTCATATGGTCTAACAAAGTTCATTTGTAATATATATATATATATATATATATATATATATATATATATATATATATATATAATTTAATAAAGTTCTCTTGCACTTATCCTAATCATTTATTAAAAATTCAAATTTATAATAACTATTACATATAATCAAATTCAATACTCCTAATGATAGTTAATAATTAATAATTAAATTACAATCAATTCATTCTATTTATATATAAACTTTTAAAATCGAATCATTCTAATAATAAATACTCTTTAGTTTATTTCTGAATCAGAAAAATTTAAAAGAATATTACATTTAATTAAATGATAATAATGTCATCAAACTTTAAATAAAATATTTATTTTTAATATATATGATTATTAATTATTTTATGAAATTATATTTTTATGTAAAAAATATTTTTTAAGAGAAAGAGCATATACCAAATATATTTTATAACAATAATGCAAAATGTGACGTATGCTTTTTATTTTAATATTATATTAATATTATCGTGCAAGAAAATTTCAGTAACGAAGTTTTCCTCAGTAAATTTTTTCTTATATATGCATACTCGAAGCGGGGAGGAGGAGAATCAAAATTTTCCTTTCACCCTTCTTCTTCTTTTGTCTAAATTTTAAGCAACGATACTCTACTCTTGCAGGATCTGGTGAAACAGGAGAGAGTTTGAATTAAGTGGGAAAACTTCGGTAGAAATACCATACAAGGTAAGGGAAAGTTTAATTCATTCAATATATGAAATTGGATTGTTGGGTACTCTGTGAATACCGTGTGAATAAGGAATAAGAGTAGAGATATGAATTATTTGAATGTCTCGATTTTAAAGAATTTTTTATTTTGATGCACTTGTTCATGTTTTGAAGTTTTTGAAATTATTAAAATTCAGGATGAATTATATGGTAAAATTGTTGTTTTCAACTTAAATTAGATATAATTCATGTTTAATTTGAATTTGGGACTAGTTTGGTTGTCTAAAATTGAGTAATTTGAAATCTGCAAAAATCTGATACTGTAATTGGGCGAAGGAAGAAGAAAGGGATATGGTGGGGATTTTTTAAAAAAGATCAAGGGTAAAATAGTCATTTTACATCCTATGGACATAAATGGAATTTTTGAAAATGTTTAAGGGTAAAATAATCATTTTACATCCTAGGGACTTAAATGGAATTTTTGAAAATGTCTAAGGGCAAAAATAGTCATTTTCGGGACATGGAAGGAATTTTCGAAAATGTCCAATGATAAAATAGTCATTTAGGGACATACATTGAATTTTCAGAAAAGATTAAAGTCAAAATAGTAATTTAATGATCTCAAAAAAAATTTTGAAAATGATTTCGGATAAGATTTTGGAAATAATTTTGGAAATGATTTCGAAGTGATTTCGAAATGATTTCAGAAAAAAAAAGATATATATATATATATATATATATATATATATATATATATATATATATATATTTAAAATATAGAATGAATGTAGCAGTTTTAAAGATTTTGTAATGTGTTGTAACCTTTATGAGTCAAACTAAGTCTAAGGGCTGATGCCCATAATCAGTCATGAGATGTTATGTATTGGCTAAACTGAGCCAGAGGGTTGGTTGGTGCCTAGAATCAGTCAAATACTATTAATTATTGACTTGAATGAGCCGTGATGACAGGTAGTCCAGAATCCGGCAAATGTGAATGATTTTTGTTGTGTTTGAATGGTACCCGGGGTGGTACAGAGTACTTTAGTGTAATAACTATGTCGGAAGATTCTGAATGAGGTCCCAGACCTCATTGATTGGTCGGGTCAGGTAGACTACGAGATCAGGTGGTGAGAAGTCGATGGGGGATGACTGGTGGCGCTCTCGGAGGGGTACTCCATTATGAGTGATGAAGGACGTCAGTAATCCTACTCTGTGTGGAGGGTGGTCAGCATGGTACTGCGGGTGCCGATGACAATGTGCCCACAGATTATAACCTCAGAGTTCGGGCATAGTTAAGGTATACTTCCGGAAGGTGTGTTAGTATGTTGATGATTTCGTAATTGATCATAATATATAATTATTACTTCTATATCTGTTTTATTATATCGAATGATTTAATACTTACCCCTATTTTTTCATGTGGATGAGACTGTGATGATCACTTTTATGTGGGAGCAGATCAGGAGTTGAGAGATGGAGATGTGACTACTGGACAACAGTTCAATGGGATAACTTCGAGGGAGCTACTTTTACATGTATAATATATAAATAAATTATGTTACTATATTTTGAGGTTCCGTTAGTGAACCAAAATTTCAATTTATGTTACAATTACAGTAATATAATGTAAGATAGATGTCGTTATTTACTTGTTTACTATTTTGCGAAGACATCATTATAGTAGCGATTTCTAGGTTCGTTACACAAAATAGGTAAAAGAAAATATAACTTATAAAAACAAAATTATGACATAATAAAATATAGTAATATTTTAAAATATTTTAATAAAGCATGTGAAGTAAAACAAAAAAAATCTTTTTAACTTATAAAGCAAACTTAAAGATTTATTGATTTTAATAAAAAAAATTTCACAAATAATATCAAATTAGACGATAAATTATTAAAATGCATAAGTTTTGATTCTCATAAAACAAAACATAAACAATATAAACTATTTTTACGTTATTCTTAAAGAAAAAAACATATAATTTATATAATTTTTATTTATGAGTAAAATAAATTTTTATAAAATTAATATAAAGCCTTTATCTAATTTTATATTTTCTAAAGTGATATCAGAATGCCAAATAAAGCTTATTTATAATGATTGAATATAACGTTAAAAATATTATTTACCTATATTTATCTGTCTATATATAAAGAAAGGAGATTTTAAGATTTTTTAATCATTTATCAAAAATTTAAATTTACGATATGTATTAAATATAATCAAATTTTCAAAAATTAATTCTGTGTATATTTAAATTAAATAGTTAATAATAAATTGTATGATTTTAATATTAAACAATAACATTATTTTATTACATAATTTTCTTTTAATTATTAATTAACATAGATATTAAATTATAAATAATTTGTGATTATATTATTAATATTTTTTAAATATTATTTTATTCAAATAAAAAAATGATAATATTGATTTAAATAGAAGTTACATTGATTTAAAAATATTATAATATTTACCATTGATTCAACAAATATTTTTAACTACTTAAATTTAATATTTTATAAATTATTTTACAAATATATGATTTATTTTATAATAATATTAATTAATATATTTTATTTTTATTTTAGTAACTTAAAATGGACCATTTTTTAATTATATAAAAAATATTTTAAAATTTGTTATTTTTCCTAATTTTTTATACAAAATTAAAGAGAAAAGTGATAGAATACAAAGAGTATGTTACTGTACTTTTATCCTCACAAATAAAAGTTAAAATAAGAAAAATAAGTGTATCTATTCGATTTAGTTTAATTTTTAATGTTAAAAATGAAATTTAAAAAGTTTTTTAATAACTTTATATTTAAAACTATTTTAAAGAAAAAAAGAAAAGATAGATGAGAAAAAAGTTATAAGGAAAATTAAAAAAAACGATTTGAAATATTTTTTAAAGATATGAATTATTAATTTGATATATTTATTAATAAAAATTAATATTAATTAATAAAATAATAAAAATATTTTTATCAATTTTAATTTTAATTTTAATTTTAATTTTTTTAAATCGATCTTTATATATTATTTAAATAAAAAAATTAAAAACTATTTTTAAATACAATAAATAAATTAATCCTAAAATAATAATACTAAATACGTTATAAACTTGAATTATATTGTATATTAGTGTTATTTTTATTTAATCCTGAATATTTGTATAATGAATTTCATTGTTTAAAAATTCACGTATTTCGAATCATAATCATCAAAATTATCATGTATCTTTATTAACAAAATAATTAAATAGATCATTTTAATTAGAGAAAAAATGAAACAAGTAAAGTATTTTGACAAATGCTACATGACAATATTTTATTAACTTAATAACATCACAAATTAAAAAAAATGTTGTATTTAAATTATTGAAATGCACAATTCTTCAGCAATGAAGCTAATAATAATATTATTAGAAAATGGTTTGCTTATTTAGCATTCATATAGCTAGCATTGGTTATTTGTTACAACAGCACACATCGACAATGCACGTTCCAGTATTGAACCCTAAACTTTTGCAGTGTGCCTCACAGTCAGGAAATTGAGCACATGATCCACCACATGAGGGTTTGCTGCTAACACCTGCATAAAATTATCAACAACAAACAATAGTAAATTGTTACTTTTTTATTTAAGAACATGAATGAAAACTTTATCCGTTTTAAAATTCTAATTCGTAATGGTTTATTTTTATTACGGTTCATCCGTAAAAAGAGAAAATATATATAAATTATTTTTGAAACTTTATATAAATAAAATTCAGTTTTAAAGATTATTTATTTTATTGAAAATTTAAATATAAGTAAAAAATTTTATATTGAATAAAAATGAAAAAATTGAGTAAATAAATAAGAAAGACTTATGAGCTAATGCTTTAATTCATCATTTATTTACAAAAATCTTTAACATTTTGATCGTACCAAATGAAAATAGAAGAATGAGCATGGTGGCTAGGATAACTTTCAGCAAAATCATGGAGAGAAGTGAGCGAGCCATAGCTTGTGAACCTTTTGATATTGTTTATTCTTTGTATTCTCTGTGTTTGTAATCCATCTATGTAATACGTATTTATAAGAATTTATCTCTACATATTGTATTAAAAAAATAATTATAATTTATTAATTAACAATAGTTGGAAATAATATATTTCTTAATTATAATTTATTAATTAACAATAGTTGAATATAATATATTTCTTAAATATATTATTAAAAAATAGTTATAATTTATTAATTAACAAACGTTGAATAGAATGTCATATATATTTCTTGATAGCAATTATATTGAAATCAATGTTTTAGTTGACTTTTTATTGAGTATATAATATATTTATTAAATGCGATATTAGCATTTTCTTATAATTTATTAATTGACATAAAATGTTATATATTTATTTATGTGTATGTGTGAGAATGAGATTGCATCTTAATATTTTTTTTTCAAAACCTACCAAACTTGTATACTACAAAAACGATAAATTATTATTAAAAATATATAAATTTCAATAAAAAAATAAGAATATGAACAAATATAATTGATTTCATTAACTGGATTTGAAAGGTACACAAAATAAAACAAAATTTTTCAAGCCTCTCACGTAATAAAACATAACGTTATAATAATTTTTTTGAATTAAAATATTATCGTGGTTAGTAAATTACAACCATCATATTAGGTTATTGTCATGAAATATTGTATTTCTATTGGTGAATAATTAAATCCTGAGATACAAAGATGAACCATGTTCAAATGTTAAGAGGTGATGAAACAGATTATTTTGTGATGAGATAATTGTGACTTGAAAAGACATTAAAAATATGACCAGTTAATTTATAATTATTTTACTAAATAAAAATAAAAATGACTCCATCAATCTTAATTTAAGTTATAAAAAAAATTATGAGTTAAATTGAAACAGATCAATCTTATAAGTTTAGTTCAGATTAATCTATATATTTTAGAAGTTAGTCCTTTTATAAAAAAAATATTATTTTATTAAATATATATATATATATATATATATATATTATAAATTAATTTATAAGAAATTATCTTATTTTATAAATAAGTGTCTAATACTCACTTATTTAATAATTTAATAATTAAGATAAATTACTAATTTAAACTATTAAATTATTAAAAAAATAATGATAATAATAAATAGTAAATTTTGTATTCTGAGTAAAACTTTTCTCTTGTATGTAAAAAATAAATACTATTTTTATTAATATAACTTACATATAAAAAATATATTTTTAATTAATTTTTATTTATTTTTAATTATATTAAAATACTTGTGACTATATTACCTAACATGGATTAAACTAAAAAATTATAATCCATTTTAAATACGGATTAAATTATCAATTTTTTTCACATTTTTATATATTTTATTAATTTGTGTTTTATATGTTTAAAATTATTGGTCACCATCTATTTTATATGTCAAATTTATATATATATATATATATATATATATATATATATATATATATATATATATATATATATATATATATATATATATATATATATCTACCCAATACATGAACTTCAACGCAACAATTAACACTTATATTTTTCGTTGCAAATGGAAATACGTAAAATTAATACCTTATTGAAAATTTAGACAGTTAATAATTGAGTTTAACATTATATTTTTTTGATTAAAGAAAAAAATATATTTTAAAATTACATTAAATTTTATATATTTAATTAAAAATAATAATTTAACACGAATAATATAGGATTAACGGGTAATTTAGAGTCAATCTTAATTTGAAAGACTTTTTTCAAAATATTTTTTTAAAACTATTTTTTATTATTGTATAGTTATCTGCGGTAGTGTTCCACAATATAATCAATAATTGAGCGAAAATTTCTATCACTAATTAATCAATTTGCTTAGATAATTTAATTAATTAATAAATAAATTAGTTTAAACATATAAAATTAACACAATTATATATATTATTTATTTATTTAACTATTATTACTACTATTACTATTATTATATTTTAAGAAAAAGGAACCGCCATTTATTTTTTGGACATAAAACTACTGCATATGATATATAAAAAAATAATTTAAAAAGCAATATATTCAAGGTAAAATATTAGTAAATGTAATTATATAATTATTGACTCTGGATATTGAACATGAAAAAAAAAACTACAAATTCAGAAGAACTTTCAGGATAAGATCAAGGACAACATTTGATTGAATATAAGATTTTGTTTACCCTTTATTTTATTTTTTTTACAAGTTGTTAAGTTATTAAACTCAAATTTTTTTAATTCGTTTAAAAAATATTTAACAGTAACAATATTAATTAACAATTGCTTTATAAGATATATATTATCTTTCGGTAATTATAAGTCTCAAAGTTTTTTTATATATCATCCACATCTCTTAATTCATTAAAACACTTTTAACTGTGACTGAAAACAACTTCAAAATATATAATACCTCCATCTTTATCAATCAGACACTAACGAAACATATTCACTTATATATATACAAAGAAGGTTAACTTAAAACTTTTCATGATAATGCCAAAATAATTGACTGTCTTCATATACTTAAAAGACAGAGTTTGAAATATTAATTCAGAAAAATAAAAAAATACACGGATTTTATTAATTTTGTAAAAGTCAAATGTATCATTTGAAGACTAATTAATGCTGTGAAAAATATATAAACTCATTTCAAATGTGGTGTATATTCTACAATTTATAAATATTTCTTAGAGCATATTCAATGAAGAATATTATTTATCCGTCGCTAAATTAACTAACAACTGTTTTTTAATTACTTGTTAAAATGTTAATTACTTAATTGTAAATGTTATTTTATTAATTATTAATAAACAAATATTTAATATACTAATTATTTTAAAAAACAAATATTATTCTATTAATTAATTAATAATTAAATATTTCTTTATGATGATTTAATTAATAAATATTAAGATATTAAATATTTAATTTAATATTAATTTATTATTTATTTAAATACAAAGAGTAACTTTGTGTATTTTGTAATATCTCAAAAAAAAAAATATATATATATATATATATATATAATAATAAATTGAAAGATAAGATTTACTTATCTTAATGGGTAAGTTTTATCCGTCATTAATGATTTTATTAAAAAAAAATAATAAATAAATAAAAATTCTGGTTATAAAAAGGGGCAGGGGGAAAGATGGGGAGGGAGAAAGAGAAAGAGGGAAAGAGAGAAAGAAGAAAGAGAGAGAAAGAAGGAGAGAGAGAGGAAGAGAGAGAAAGGAGGAGAGAGAAAGAGAAAGAAAAAGAAAAAGAAACAGAAAAGGAAGAAGAGAAAGAAAAAGAAAAAGAAACAGAAGGAAGAAGAGAAAGAAAAAAATTTTGTTACCTCATCCGCAACTGTTAAGGTAGGGGAGGAGAATATTATCATTAAATCTATTTTATTTTGCTTATAGTTGTGGAGTGAGGTGTCCCTAACCTCATTCTATTTATATAGTTATTTGTTTATTTATCTCTAACTACGAATGATCATACCTTATGCTTATTTTATTTTATCTCCAGTATTACACTGGTCCTATTTTACTTATCTCCAGTTATGTACTGGTCCGGCTTGTTTATTTTATTTTATCTCCAGTATTACACTGGTCCTATTTTACTTATCTCCAGTTATGTACTGGTCCGGCTTGTTTATTTTATTTTATCTCCAGTATTACACTGGTCCTATTTTATTTATCTCCAGTTATGTACTGGTCCGGTTTGTTTATTCTATTTTATCTCCGAGTCTTAGACTCGGTCCTATTTTAATTATCTCCAGCTACGTATCTGGTCTTGTTTGTTTACTTTATTTTATCTCTAGTAATACAACGATCCTATTTATTAATCTATAGTTATATTAATAAATTATAATAATATCTATAAATTATAATAATATCTATTTGTGAAGATTTGATGATATTGTAGATGGAGGTTGGACCTTGGGGATTTAAATGAGTAAATATCACTCGTGAACATGATTAAAATTGAGCTCATTTATCCCGACTAGTCACTACAAATTTAATTTAAATCTTCATAAAATAGAATGTGTTGAGGAAGTTGAAACATATATATATCTATATATTATAAGATTGTATTATTGTAATTGATAAATATTCTCACTCCCTATTGTGATCTTTTGTGCATGTTTTATTTAAACACCAACTTAAGTAGATGGAGGCGCCAAATATTCCAAATCCCTTTTCTCGCAAGCATCATCGCCTTCTTTCCAAGAACTACTTGGAACATGAATGTCATAGACAACTCTGCTACTTTTAGAGGGATAGGATTTTCAATAATAACATTTGTATCCGATATGGGAAATCCCATTATGTTAGATGGGCCGATAGTAGTTACCTTTTTTATGCCTTCTACTTTTTTTCAAAACCCCTTAATCGGCTTGTTTCCACCGCCAATGTAGATACTTATAAAATTGAAGAAAAAAATATAGAAGGAATCAAAGATAAAATTCTTTCTTCTTTTGTATATCTTATATAGTGATGTAAATTACTTTTACATATATGTAATATTTTTTTGACCTCCTACTCTTATACAAATAATAATAATAATGATTAATAATAAAAATAAACGTCACATATTTGGTGAAATATTTCACACTAGTTTAAAATAGATAAAAAATAACATTTTTTAACAACGGTAAATTGTTGTTTAAAAAGACTTGATGATAACTTTGAAATTATTTTTAAATTTTTAATGATAGTTCATTTATAAATGTCGATATTATATATATGATAATAATTTTTTATATAATATGATATAAAACACTAATATACATTGATGATTCTATTTATAAACAACATTATATGTCTAATTTTTTAATGATGATTCTTTTATAACTATATTTGTACGTGACATACAACGTTAATTATGTCTTGTTCAAATTTTTAATTTCACTTATTGTTTTTATTTCATTTTTGCGTCTCCACTTTTTTTTTTCTCTTCTCCTTTACTCCGACTCTTCTTTTCTTTTTTTTGTCATCATTATTTAACTATTTTCTTCTTGTACTTCCTCTTTCTCAAAGTGTTTCTCTCCATCTAATATGTCTCCAATATATTTAAAGTTGTTAAAGGGGAGAACAATAGTGAAAAATAATATTTTGTTGAGATAGAGAAAAATGTTTTGTTGAAACGGAGGTAGAACACAATATGTTGCTAGACACATTAAAATTGAGTTAAAAAAGTAGTAACGAGGAAATTGTTCAAAAATATTATTTATAATAGTATCAATAAAACATTAGTTGCTTCGAATAACTTTCTATTAACATAATAAGTTATAATAAGTTGCTTAAATATTTTTTTTATAATTGCTTCAATATTTTTTTTATAATTGCTTCATTAAGCAACTTATATAAATAAATAAATAAAATGATGGATGAAAATACGAGAAGGAATAAAATATTTTAAATTTATTACAAAATTTTTTATTAGAATAAAGTTAATGATAAGTTACTTAAGAATGATGTGGCTGAATAAATCTATATTTTATATTTTTTCAAGATAATGCCTTAAATATTAATGTATTAATAATTCAATCAATAAATATTAATTATTTCATGAATAAATATTAATGATATTAATTATTTAATTAATTAAAATTAATGCATTGTTTAAATTTATATATTATTTCATTTACTATTTAATTAATAAATATGAATTTATTTATTGTTTAAATAATAGATATTAATTTAATAATTATTTAATTAATCAATGATAATTTTTAAATTATTTCATTAATAAATATTAATTTATTAATAATTAATTAATAAATACTAATTTATTAATTTTTAATAAATATGCTTTAATTACATAATTATAAGTCACTATTCTTTACCTGATTTAATATTGATTTTATGCATCGAAAACAGTTTTTTTAAATTACGTATTTGCTTGATATTTGCGCTATAAGAGTTGTAAAGGATATTTAAATATGTTTATTATATAATTTTTTTATACTATCATAAATCACTCGCATATAAAATAAATAAAGTAGATTTATTTGTATTAAAAACGTAAATATATAATTATATATATAAAAATTACACATAATAATAAAATTATAATCAATATATTTAGTCGTACATTATTTTTGTATCTTTTAAGTTATTATTAAAAGAAAAATCTGAAAATGATTGCTGATTTGCGGCTAAATTGTAGTTACCATTTATCAATAATAATGTTTTAGTTATTTAAGATATATAAAATAAAAAAATTTCCGTGATTTCAAATTATTCTGATACGCTTGACTTCAGATTAATTAGGATTCCACGTCAAAATAATTTATATTAACAATTTTAAAATAATTATGAGTTCAAATTTAAATATTTAATTAAAATTTAATTAAAATACAATCAAATTGAATAAAATAATATTTTTATAATAAAATAAGTTTAATAGTAATCAAAGAAAAAAATATTAAAGATTATTATCACCATTATCATAAATTATAATAAAGATTATAAATATAAAATATATTATAAAATATAAAATCAATAATTATTAAAATGAGATAAAAACATGATAAAAAGATTACAAATATAAAATATATTATAAAATATAAGATAAATAATTATTAAAATAAAATAAAAATATAATAAAATAATTATTATTTAAAGTTGAAATAACAAATAAAAATAAAAAAATAAAATAAAATAAATTACCATTTTTATCAAGATGGGTTCAACAAAAAAATTTAGTTAATTTTTTTTATTTTTTCAATTTTATACTATTTTTTAGGATTTTATCTAATTTAATTATAATATCTTAATTTATTCAGATATTTTTTATAAGAAATAAAATTTATAGAATACAATTAAAATTTTTTAAATTTAATTTAATTATAATTAAAATTTAATGCATTGTCCTATCTGATATCCTTTGGATTTGCAGTAAGCATCACAGTTTGGAAATTGCTTACATGTTCCTGGACAGAACTGTGTGCTCCTCACACCTGCATATTTCATGCTTCAATTATCATCAACCATGCATAATACATAAAACTGCAAACACAATAATTTTGCATACACACCTTGTGAAAACATAATCATGTTAATAAACATCACTGCAGCGATAAACTTGAACAAAATCACCATGATATTAAACTTAGCCATGTTTAATTTCTTCTGAAAGTTGTGGAGAGACACTCTGAGTTTGTTGTATTCTCAACTTATATAGTAGTAGTCATAATCCCTATACTTAATTATAATCAAATTAGAATCAGATGTTTAATTATTTTTCTATAATATATATGATATATATCCTTTAATTATACATGATAACAAGTCATTTTTCATTCCCTGATTTTATTTTAATTATAGAAAAAAATTAAAAAACTTACTTATATACACAACACTAACACGTCATGTTTAACTTATTATATTTTCTCTCACTTCACACGCATTTAGTATATTTCTTTCAATTTTCTCTTTTTATAATTGATTTTTCACAAGTAAATTATTTTTTTCCTAAATAATATTTCAAAATAATTTAATATATATTAATGAATTTATCTTAAATGATAATATAGTTTATTTTATAGAATCCATGAATAATATATTTTAAAAAAATACTTAAATAAAACATATGTAAATTTATTTATTCAAATAAACATGTTTACTAGCCAAAAATTCAATAATAAAAATAAAATTTTCAAACATAATATAATTATTTTTCTCCTTTTCTTCTTTTATTTTCTTATTTCTTTCTTCGTTGATTTATTTTTATAATTTTTTTTGTTTAATGTTTATTTTACTTTTTTTCTCTCTCTTCCCTCTTTTTATTCTTCTCTCGTAACATTTATTCTTTAAACTTAAAATACTAGATTAAATTTGATAATATAATTTTTTTTATTATATCTAAAAAATAAAAAAATTTAAATTATCTAAAAATACTATAATTTAATATATTAAATTTTAAAATATTATATGATAAATTTGAGATATTAATGATATTATTGTTATATTATAATTATTATTAAAAAATAAATATTTATTTGAAAGTAAATTTTTTAATAAATTATTTTTTTAAATTACCTAATCTAGTTAATTACTGTAACTCAACCTAATTATAACTAGATTAAATTATTGAATAAAAAATTACATAACTCATAATATTGGATATTTTTTTAATTAGACAAGTAATTGATTTATTATGATAAATTATTTATTTATTATTATCATAATTTTAAATAGTTAATTGATATTGTTTTTAGTTTCAATGTTGATTTTAAAAAAATTGATTTAACATGTTTTTTTATTAAATTTCACTAGTTTTAATTACAAGAATAAATGAAGAGGAAAGAGAAAAACAAGATACTTAAAATAGAAGAGAGGAAAACAAGAAAATAAGAAGTGAATAAAAAAATTTGCTTTAACATATTTTTTTAATTAAATTTCATTAGTTTTAATTAGAAGAATAAATGAAGAGGAGAGAGGAAAATAGGAGACTTAAAATAGAAAATGTTTCATAATCATTTTGTACGTGATATAGAACAACAATTATGTCTTGTTTAAATTTTTAATTTCACCTGTTGTGTTCATTTCATTTAAAGTTGTTATAAAGGAGAATAATAGTAAAAGACAATGTTTTGTTGAAGCATATATATAGAGGTAAATGGTAATGTTTTCTTGGATGCGTTGAAGTTGAGTTAAAAAAACAATAATGAAGAAATCATGCAAAAATATTATTTATAGTAGTGATAATAAAACATTAGTTCCTTCAAATTGGAGAAATCTTATGGGACATGATAAGTTGCTTAAATATTTTTTTATAGTTACTTCAATAAGAAACTTATATAAATAAATAATAAAATAAAGTAAATGAGGAGTGAGAATAAAAGAGAGAATAAGATTTTTAAAATTTATTATGAAATTTTCTATTGGAGTAAAATAAATGATGAGTTACTTAGAGTATCTCTAAAGGGAGATGCTACCAAATGTTACTTAAGAATAAAAGTGAATATTTTATTATGGCTCTCATATCTGAGTTGCTTAAAAGCGAAGAAAATTGTTTAAAATTGGAATAAAGTTGCTTGGATAAACAACTTTGACCAAGTTTTAAGCAACTTACCTGAAGATCCATAATAAAATGTTCAATTTTATTTTTAAACAACTTTGATTAAAAACTTCCTTTGGAGATGCTCTTACGACATCCCAAACGGAATTTTTAATAAGAATTGCTCAGAAATAAAATTAAATATTTTATTATATGTCCCACGTATGAATTTTTTAAAACTTTATCAAAGTTTTTCGTATAAGCAATTTCTTCCCATTTAAGTAAATTTTTTCACTTTTAAGTAATTCAAAAGTGTGATCTATAACGAAATATTCATTTTTATTCCCAAGTAATACTACAATAATGTGACACAATAAATCTATATTTTATATTTTTCCAAGATAATACCCTAAATATTAATGTATTAATAATTTAATCAATAAATATTAATTATTTCATTAATAAATATTAATTACATTAATTATTTAATTAAGTAGGATTAATGCATTGGTTAATTATAGATTATTTCATTTACTATTTAATTAATAAATATGAATTTATTTATTGTTTAAATAATAGATATTAAATTAATAATTATTTAATTAATAAATGATAATAATTTAATTATTTCATTAATAAATATTAATCTATTAATTACTTAATTAGTAAATACTATTTATTAATTAATAAATAATAATTTATTAATTATTTAATAAATATCCTTTAATTACATAATTATAAGTCACTATTCTTTACCTGATTTAATGTTGATTTTATGCACCGAAAACAAATTTTTTAATTACGTATTTGCTTGATATTTTGTCAAGGATATTTACATATGTTTATTATAGATTTTTTTTAATATTATCATAAATAAATCGCATATAAAATAAAAAAAGTAGATTTATTTGTATTAAAAAAATTGTTACGTAAATATATATAAATTAGACATAATAAAAAAATTATAATCAATATATTTAGTCGTACATTATTTGTGTATGTGTTAAGTCATTATTAAAAGAAAAATCTGAAAATGATTGCAGCTAAAATGTAGATACTTATCATTTCTCAACAATAATGTTTTAGTTTTTTAAGATATATTGAGCTAAAGAATCATTTGATTTCAAAATTATTTTAATATAATTACGAGTCGCTTTGTTTAGAAGTTGATGTCGAACTAATTTATATTAAATTTTTTAAAATTGGATCAGTTTAATTTAAGGTTTAAAAATTTAATTGGATCTAATTGAATTTAATAAATAATAAATTTAGTAATAATAATATTTTTTTATAAAAGAAAAAAAAATAAAAGTTATTATCATGACTATGGTGAATTATAATAAAAATCACAAATATAAAATATAATAAGATAAATAATTATTAAAATAAGATCCAAATATAATAAAATGATGTGATTAATATAAGATAAAAATAAAAATTAAATTATATTACATCTTTTATATAAAAAAAGTATGTTAAAAAAAATTCTTATCTTAATTTTTCTTTTTTACCAAAAAAACCAGTTTGACCAAAAAATTTAATTGATTTTTTCAATTTTATATTTTTATTTTATTTTATTCCAATTTAAAAAACTCAAAAATAAATAATATCTCAAATATAACATTTAACTAAAAATATTATCTTATATGATATTAAGATACTGTCTTTCCTCTTTAAAAACAACTAGATGATGACAAAATTAGAAAATCGACTTTTCACATTTTTATTTAACATCACATGAATAGTTTTAGTTTTATGATTTTTATTAAGTGATTGTTGAATTTTTTTCTCGGATCCATCGGAAAAAATGGATTAATGATGTTAGTCCAATCCAACTCATTTAAGATAAATCTAGAATCACAGATATCCTTCAGATTTCTTATACATGAAATATGATATTTTATTAAGTGAATTTTTAAGAAATATCTAATCAAATCATTTATATAGAAGAAAGAATAATAAAAAATAAAAAAAATAATAGATGAAACTCAAACAATGAATATTTATTGATAACGATGAAGATTATTGAAAAAGAAAAACATTGCTTATTTGGAAAAAATAGAATAAAAATTAGGTAAGAACTTGTCCAGAAGCTTTGGCACAGCAGCAGAAATAGTTTTGTGGTGGAATGCATTGTCCTATCTGATATCCTTTGGATTTGCAGTAAGCATCACAGTTCGGAAATTGCTTACATGTTCCTGGACAGAACTGTGTGCTCCTCACACCTGCATATTTCATGCTTCAATTATCATCAACCATGCATAACACATAAAACTCAAACACAATAATTTTGCATACACACCTTGTGAAAACATAATCATGTTAATAAACATCACTGCAACGATAAACTTGAACAAAATCACCAAGATATTAAACTTAGCCATGTTTAATTTCTTCTGAAAGTTGTGGAGAGACACTCTGAGTTTGTTGTATTCTCAACTTTATATAGTAGTAATCATAATCCCTATACTTAATTATAATAACCAAATTAGAATCAGATGTTTAATGATTTTTCTATAATATATATGATATATATTCTTTAATTATGCATGATAAAAAGTCAATATTCATTCCCTGATTTTATTTTAATTATAGAAAAATCAATTTATTATATTTTCTTCTCATATATATATTTATTCTTTTCTTTTTTTCTCTTTCTATAATTAATTTTTCGGAAGTAAATTATTTTTTTTCCTAAATTATATTTTAAAATAATTTAATATATATTCATGAATTTATTTTATATTTTAAATAATAATATAGTTTAGTTTATAGAATCAATCACATAAATAATATATTTTAAAAAAACTTAAATATAACATAAATTTATTTATCCGACTAAATTTACTAAAAAAAAATCAACAATAAAAATAAAAATTTCAACATAATATAATTATTTTTTTTCTTGTTTATTTTTTTATTTCTCTTTTCGTTTATTTCTTTTTATTCCTTTTTAATGTTTATTTTTCTTTTTCTCTCTCCCCTCTTTTTGTTTTTCTGTATGGATTAAAATTTGACAAAATTTTTTTTTACTATTTCTAAATGATAAAAATATTTAAATTATCTAAAAATAATATAATTTAATATATTAAACCTAAAAAATATTATATACAAAATTTGAGATATTACAGATATTATTGTTATATTATAATCATTAATAAAAAAAGTTAAATATTTATTTGAAAGTAAACTTTTAATAAAGATTTTTTAAAGTTACTTAATCTAATAAATATTGTAATTCAACTTGAGTATAACTAGATTAAATTACTGAATAAAAATGTAATTTAACTTATAATATTTTATATTTTTTAAATTAGACAAGTAATTAATTTATTATGATAAATTAATTTTAAATTAATAATTTGCATCATCATAAATAAAATTATTTACTGTTATAAATAAAAATATTTATTATTATCATAATTTTAAATAATTAATTTATGTGTTTTAGTTTCAATTGATTTTAAAAAATTTGCTTTAACATATTTTTTTTATTAAATTTCACCGTAATAGTTTTAATTAGAAAAAGAAGTGAAGAGGATAGAGAAAAATAAGAGATTTATAGAAACAAAAAAAGGAAAACAATGAGTGAACAGAGAGAGAGAAAATAAAAAACTTACATAAAAATAGTAAACATATCTATTTTAATAAATTAATTGATGAAGATTTTACTTGAATAATTTTTCTTTTAAAATATATTATTTATAAAATTGATTTTTAGTATATACCTGAAAGAAATATACATTTAAAATAAAATAAATTGTTTTATATTTTTTAAAATATTTTAAACTAAGATAAATAATTTAAAAATTATTATAAAAATTTATTTAGTTAATTAGATAATGTATTTTTGTATGATAAACATCTTATAGTATAGTTTTTTTAATAAATAATTAACTTTTCATTTTGTTTTTACACGGATCGAATTTCATGTAATCAACTATTTTTTATATTAATCAATATATTATTTGATCGATGTTCATATTATTTATAATTTTTAAAATATTTAATTTAGTTTAAAATAATTTAAATACAAAATATGTATTTTATTTAGATTTAGAGTAAATTATAATATTATTCAAAATAAATATTTAAATATTTTTTAAATTATGTTGAAGTATAATTTTTTTCAATAAATTTAATTAGTTTTTTAGTTTGGATAAGTTGTGAGAAAATATTTAAAGAGAAAAAAAAATGAAAGACAGGTATGAGAAAACTATAATAATAAAGGTAAGAAATAAAAAAAATAAGAGAAAAAATAAATATTAATAGAATATAATAAATTGTCCCATTTAAAGTGATTGTGTAGAAACATGAAATGTTAAGTTTGCAATTATATGCACTAAAACGTAATCTTTCATATTTATTACAGTTTTATTTAACATATATATATATATATATATATATATATATATATATATATATATATATATTCTGAAATTATTTTATTTTTATTGAAAATTCTAACATTATTATAACTGTCTGTGCAATTGAATTTAAGGGTACGTATCAATTATATTTAATCTGAAATAAAATAATTGAAATTATGGTTATTATATTTTTTTATTGGCAATAATATTTTTTATATAAATTTAATACTAAGTCGTAACATTTCATTCATTTCACAAAATTATTTTAAATAAATAATTAAGAACATAACATACCAATATAATTTTATTAAAATTATATATATATATATATATATATATATATATATATATATATATTTTTTTTTTAGGTCTTTCGAAATTATTTATTAGGGAAAGACAACACCTACTAAACATGCAACAAATAGGGTGGGTGAGTTTTCTTTTTGCATCCCATCTCTACTTTTTTAATTGTTCTTATTTCCGTCCTCGTTCCTCATTTATTATAAATTAAGTTTTCATCTACGATAATTTTTTTCTCTCTAACCAGTATCGTTTCATATATTTTTTTAATTTTTTATTTATAATAGATTAATTATATATTTTTTATAAAAATAAATATTTATAATTTTATAATGTGTAATTATTATTATTAACTAAGTATATACTTTAATTTATTATATTTATACTAATATATATATATATATATAAATATTTAGTCATTTTTTTCTTTACATAAATATAAAATATTTATAATATTACTATTATTAGTATTATATTACAATGATTATATATTTATAATATTATATTTAAATATTTAGTTATATATATATATATAAATTAATTATTTTTAAGTTGTAATTTAAAAATATAAAATATATAATTTATGATAAAATATTTAATAAGTTAATTTTTATTTAATTAGTTCAGATAGAATTTTTAATTAATAATTTTTTTAATATTTCAAAATACAATTATTTTATTAATAAATTTTAATATATAACCAATAAAGATAATAAAATGAAAAAAATATAATATAATAAAATTTAATAAAGATAAATTATAAATAAAATAATATTAGTTATTATTAATATTGACGTAAAATATTTAAAAATGATAAAAAAAATAACTTCACGTCAAATTCATTGAATAGATTAGAATAACTAAATTGATTGAAGAAATTGAAAAAAAAAAAGTGAAGAAGCCAAGGATAGGAAAAAGAAAATTATATAATTTAAGAAATTGAAAAAGACAAATAAGTGAAAAGTGGGTAAAAAAAAGTAAAAATAAATAAATAAATAAATATAATAATATTATATATAATGTTAGAAAGAAAATGAAATATTTTTAAAATATTAAAATTTTATAATTTAAATTTAAATATAAAGGCGGGACGTAAGGAGTCGGGGTGAAGATTATATTACTCATCTCCGTTAAAAGGTCGAAAAAAATTCAAATTTGCCCTATACCCTTAGTCAACTCAATTTTTTCTCGTCAACTTCGGACGAAGATGCATCGGTCCCATGACATGTGTCTAATTGTCATCCCTAATAATACCAATGAGACATAAGTCAAATTCACGTAAGAGATTGATACTAAAACTTTATGACATTAAATTTTATTTCTTATGTTACTCGACATTATTATATATATATATATATATATATATATATATATATATATATATATAAAATTAATTACTTTACGAGATGCAAATATAAATGTAAAATTGTACCCTTTTAATGAAAATATGATATAATAGTAAATTAAATATATAATAGATTAAGAATTTATATTTTAATTATTTAAATTTTAAAAATTTGACGTATGTATAGAATTGAAAACAATAAATTATAAATCTTTGATTGTTTTTCTATCATTTGGTTTCAAATTTATAAAAAATAAAGATTTGTTACCCAATAAATAGACAATGTAATCTTAATTTTAAAGCAAAAAAATAAAAATAAAAATAATGTTCAACCTTATAAACAGAAAGTGTTTTCAAGTTTGACCGAGTATCTTGACTGTATTTTCGTGTCTTCCATAAATTAAAATAAGAATCCGCATTCTTCATACCTCCAAATAATAGAAAAACGAAAACCATTTATGCGTAGTTTCTTCCACCTTTCAATCCTCCATAGATATCAACAAAGAAATTGGTCCAATATTTATGAAGTTTCAAGAATTGGATTTATGAGAAATGGCATTAAAAGAAAAGTGTTGTTCAATTAATTGGGAAATAAATAAATTCTTAAGATAAATTGATTTAACAAGTTTTTTCTTTCCTACACTTATCATTTTTCATACTCCTTTTTTCTACCAACCAATAAACCTTAAGATAAATTGAGTTGAAATAATTTTATATAATTTAAAATGAATAGTACCATTATAATATAATCTATACTAATGGGGATACAATTTTTTTATAGTTGATTTTGAGGCACATTTTTTCTTTTTCTTTTTGTAATTATTTCTATCATGATAAGTTTTCATAAGTGTGTTTTTTATTGTGATAAGAATTATGGTAATTTTTGTTCGACATGACACAAATACATATACTAAAATCACAATGATGACGAATGATATACTGTTACAATACACTGTCAATAAAATTGAATAATTTTGTCATTCATTCTTAATTATTAAAAACAATACATTTCTTAGAACCGGGCGGTCCGGTGTATATCGGTTGACAATCTCGTGGCAATAACTAGTGCACATGACATTCTTAAATTTTCTCTTCTTTTGATTCTACCTACCTTTCTGATACACAAAATATTTAAGATTTCTCAATTCTCGAGAACTCACAAGTCATAACTATTTTTCATTGCTATCTTTTATTGCTCTCAACCGTCCTCTACCTTTTCCAGGTATAAGATACTCCCTTTTGCATGCATTTCTTCCACACTAACACATTTTTCTTCACAGAAAGCTTAGTGTGTGAGTGAGTGAGGGAGGAGTGTGAGAGAGAGAGATGGGAAAATGGGGTGCCTTGCTTGTGTTGATTGTGCTAGTTACAGTGCATGCAAATGCTGCACGTAATGTGCCCAATGGTGGTGATGTAAGTCAACAGCAAACTCTGGGTGTGCATGCAAGTGCACCACATGCAGAGTCTTCAACCAGAAATGGTGTGGGTGACAAGAAAAACTTTTTGGTTGGTGGGGTTGGTGGATTTGCTGGGATGGTTGGTTTTGTTGGTGGCGCAGGGGGGGTGGGAAAGGTTGGTGGAGCTGGTGGTGGGATCGGTGGAGGGATAGGCAAGGTTGGTGGAATTGGTGGTGGGATTGGTGGAGGGATTGGAAAGTTTGGTGGAATTGGTGGTGGGGTCGGTGGAGGGATAGGCAAGGTTGGTGGAATCGGTGGTGGGGTTGGTGGAGGGATTGGAAAGTTTGGGGGAATTGGTGGAGGGATTGGGAAGTCTGGTGGCATTGGTGGTGGTGCTGGAATAGGTGGCTTCCATGGCATCGGTGGTGGTGCTGGAATCGGTGGCTTCCATGGCATTGGTGGTGGTGCTGGCATTGGTGGCTTCCATGGCATTGGTGGTGGAGTTGGAGGTGTAGGTGGTGCTGGTGGTGGTTTAGGTGGTGCTGGTGGAGGTTTGGGTGGGATGGGAGGTTTAGGTGGTGCTGGGGGTATTGGAGGTCTAGGTGGTGCTAATGGTGGAGGCTTAGGTGGTGGTACTGCAGGTGTGGGAGGTTTAGGTGGTGTGGGAGGTGTAGGTGGTGTTGGAGGAGGTGGTGGTGGTGGTTTGGGTGGGGCTGGTGGAGGATTAGGTGGAGCTGGTGCTGGAGTGGCTGGTTTGGGTTGAGGTATTGGTGCTGATGTCTTTCAGGACTGCAATCCATGATATCATTCTAGGGCTTTGCAATTGCATGGATGTTCTTATTATTACTCTAGGCCTGCCAATATTTGTTATAGGCTAGATATAGCCTTTTTGCATGTTGTTTCTGGTAACACAGTGGTACCCTTTGATTTGCTTGTAATGTATTGTCAGCTTCAAGTTGTTATATTGTTTCCTTAATTTACTTTTGAGGTTTCTGTTTTTTGTTGTGTTTTCAATGTTATTTGTATTTGTGTTTCCTTCTTCTCCCCTTTTTCTGGTGTAAAAGTGTTCAAGTTGGAACTTCTTGTAACTTTTGGCAGGCCTGTTAAGTACATTCTTTTGGAATGTACACTAATAAATAACACACTGTCTTGATATTTCATTAGTCTCATCATCATCGTAGGTTTTGAGTTTCTTTTTCTTCTTTTCTGTAGATAAATCCTGATTCTAGTTTGAAATTAAAAGCTCAAGTAACTTGCATTAGAAGTTATTGTAAATTTTGAAAACGCGGAAACAGTATTAATTGGAAGTGAGAGGGTTGACTAAAAAAATGAGCTTTGTTTGCATGGGTAGCAACTGTTGAGAATGAGAGGATCCATTCATTGTGTGTCAGAATGTTCATCTGCATGCCATGGAAACTCGACACCATTCATTGTCCCACACAGCTAAGAACCTTCTCTATTTCTTCATCTTTCTTATGTCCATTCAATTCGGATTACTTAAAACTAATTAGATAAAAAGTTAAGACCCTTTGAAAACTAAATTAATCATTAAACAACTTAAAATAAGTCTACTTAATAATATCTATGTAAAATTATTTTATGTTGTTTAATGGTTATTTGGAATCTTAAACAATCATTCTTCACAAAAATCTAAATATAAAAAAATTATTTTCTTTAAATATTTATTAAAAAATATATTATTATCACCTTAAAAAAAGTTATATACATTAATCTCTCCACTCATCTACCTCATTGTCTAATAATGCAATATTCTATCATATATAAATTACTAAATTTGCTTTGTAGATTTAGAATTATTTATTTACTTTTAAAAAAAATGACTTTTTAATTTTAGAATTTTAAAAATTTGTTTAATAACTATTTTACGGAAATAATTTTAAAAAATTATTTAGGTTTTTAGTTTTTAAAAACTTATAAGAATCAAAATTAATATATATATATATATATATATATATATATATTCTATTTTTATTATCAAGTATCAACATTTTATTAATAATTATCTTAAAATTTTCATTTTTATCACCCTAAAATTATCAAAATTATTTTTTAACTTTTATCAAGACTTTTCATGACCATCCACATCATACAATCAAAAGTACCAAACAATTTTATTTTGGAAAAAATTAAAATTAATCTCCAAACATATTTTTAAAAATAAAAAAATTAATTTATAAATTAAATCATAGCTTATCATTATTCATTCAAAGTGACACTGGAAAATGATTTAAGTGATTATAAAATGTAAAAAATAAAATAAAAGATAGAAGGTGTATCTTAGATCGAAATTGAATATTTAAAAATAAAATTATACTCGCGAAATAAAAAATAAAAAGACGAAAAGGTTTTATAAGAAATTTAATTACAAATCAATATTTATTATTATTAGTTCACACAGAGCACGGCAAAAAATTCATACGAGATGAAATCCTGCCATCGCAGTGGCCTCGTTAAGGCAACTTCCTATACAACATATTTTCTTCCTCTATTCCATAATTAAATTAAATTTTATTTTACTTTTATATATATTTTTAATATCTTTATTTCTAATTTTTTAACCTTTGAATATCTAAATGTTAAATTTTAATAAAGAATTTTCATTCTTTCTTCTCCTATTATTCCAAAAATTATAAAATATGCATTCTAAACTAGAAGTGTAGTATGGACCTATCAATCTGAAATACATTATTTTTAGAAAATCAATTCAAGAAATATATTTTGAAACTCATTTTCTAGAATATATTTCTGAAATTTTTTTTTATAATGTATTTTTGGATTAATTTTTTTCTAGAATAAGTGTTTTAGAATACGTTTTTTTTTTTTTAAATTAATCCAAAAAATGGTTTCAGATTGAACAATCTGGATCTCGATGATGTTTTAGTACAACAACATGTAATATATACATAAAATTAAATCTCAGATATATGAAGGTGTTGAAGATGAACAATGAAGGTGTAGACCATTTACAGGAAAATGGAAGAAGGGATTAAGGTGTGAAACAAAAGATATTTTAGTTATTTTAGTTAGATATGGAGGTGCGAAAAAAAGTTCCCTCTTTAGTTAACATTTGGGCCTTGAACTAAGGCTATCAAATCCATCAAAATTTAACCATTGGGCTTTTACTTTTTGCACCTTACTATCGTTTTAAAAATCTTTACACTTTTTCAAAAATACCCTTTTAAATATATTAACAATTTTAGGGATTAGACATTTCGGAGACAGTCTAAAAAATATTTTGGAATGGATTATTCTATGGTAATGCAGCGGTGCAAAAGGAAATTATAGAGGTGAAAAAAATGATTGCCTAACCTTTGGAAACCCATTGCCGAACATGGGCCTGTATCATTTGGGCCATTGGCTCTATCACAAGCTTAGTCGACCGGGAACAAGAATAATTTAGGTTTAATTCATACTTTGTATTTTAATTTTTTTACATGAAAAATTCAATATTTTAGATTTTGTAAAGGTATTATTTTAGCTTAATTATTACACTTTTTAATCTCAGTTTTTCATTTTCTTGTGACTTTTGCTCCAACTTTTATTATTTTACTCATTTCATCCCGCACTTTTCAAAATATTACTAATTTTATGTAATTGTCAATTAACTGACAATTTTATTAGTCAAACCTTGGCACGAAACTATTGAAAAGATAACAAACACGACACTCAAAGTACTCACGTTAATATATAAATTATATTTAATTTACGTTAAATAATTTAAATTATGATATAAGGTTGTCTATAACTATTAATTTTTTTTATAAACATTAAAATTGAAAGAGATAAAACATTGAATTTTTCTTACACATAAACTAATTGAAGATAAAAGTATAATTAACTAATTAAATTTTAATGTTTTATTCATTATAAATCCACTTTATGACAATTTAAAATCAACAACGATCATCAATAAAAATTAAATTATAAATACAATTTACTAGCATAAGGATCAAGATTGAAAATTTAGGGGTGTAAAAATTAAAAAAGAAATGGAAAACTAAGTGTAATAAAAAAAAAAGTAAATGATAAATTGAAATAATCATTTTTATATTATCGAAAAAGAACAATATCCAAATGCGGTGCAAAGTCTGAAATTATGGATTGAATAATTGATGAGAAAAGACTCTAATAAATGGCTTCAAGTGTATAATTGGATGAAACACAAAACTTGGTGTTCCACTTAATCTGTATTTAGTGTAAAACCAAAAGTATGGTCATAACCACCGCTTATGAAACCGATATATAATGAAGCTTCAATCAGCGTATTTTTTTCCTTACACTTGAATAAATTACGGACAAAAACATGGCTCCACTTGTATTCATATTCTTAGCATTCTCGTTTTTCTTTGCAAGTTCCACTCTGAGGGCACAATCACCATTTCCACCAATTCCATTTCTACCCCCAGGTTACTCTTACGAACAACCACCACCACCACCACCGTCATTAATACCTATTCCACCACCAATTTGGCCATCATCACCTTTTATACCTCCTCCTCCACTTGTGTCTTTCGAACCACCATCATCACCATTGACACCTTCACCCCCAACTTCACCTTTAGAACCACCGTCGTCTTTGACACCTCCACCACCATCATCACCTTTGACACCCCCAACCCCAACTTCACCATCACCTTTGACACCTCCACCCTCAACTTCGCCACCAACTTTGATACCTCCACCCTCAACTTCGCCGTCAGAACCACCACCATCACCCCCAGTTTCACCATCACCTTATGTTCCCATTCCTCCAATATCTCTCACACCACCATCTCCCACTCCTCCAACACCTTCTATTGGTGTTGGAGGTGGTGGTGGGACTGGAACTGGTAGAGGTGGTGGTGGGACCGGAGTTGGAGTAGGTTCAGGAAGTGGGAGTGGTGGGCCTCATGGTGGTAGTGGGCAAGGAATTGGTATTGGGATAGGAAGTGGTGTTGGCATTGGTACTGGCATTGGAGGTGGTGGCAATCCTGGCATTGGAGGTGGCCATGCCAGTAGTGGTGGTGGTGGAAGACGACATTTTGGCATTGCATATTGAGAAAAAAAAAAGAAACATCTTCTATATGTGTTTTTCTTATGTTAATTTTGTAACGAAAATTATATTGTGATATGTCATCATGTGATTAAATAAAAGAATTTATTATTTTTATTAAAAAAATAGTGAATACATTATCTACTTGTTTTAAAATAATTAAAAATAATTAAATAAAAGAATTATTCTTACTTACAAATTTTATATTAAATCCATGTAAAAATTGGTATAAATGTTAAATTAATCATATTTATTTTTCTATGGTAGAGTTTGATTAAAACAAAAAAGCAACATTTTCAAATATACCGTTTCAACGTTTGACAATATATATATATATATATTAAAAAATGGTTAGCGTAGAAAATATGAAAAAAAAATATATTCTTTGTTTGATAGTAAAGAAAATTACAAAAAATATGTTAATTTTTACTAAATCTAAACAAATTATTTTTTACGTGAAGAAAAGAGTAATAATAATAATAATAATAATAATAATAATAATAATAATAATAATAATAATAATAATAATAATAAAATGTTGTGTTATTTTTCAAAATTCTCTTTTCCAAGAGCATGTGGAGAAAGGAATAAAGCCATGTTCAACATAAGACAAAACAAAATATCAATTATAAAAATCAAATAACTAATTTAATGATTCAATATTTTATTTTTTAATATATTATTATATTATTAATTCAAATAATTTAAATACTTTAAAAATATAATTTTATAATAAATAATATTTTATAATTACATTTCAAAGTATACATTATTAAAAATATCTTAATTAAAGATCTTAATTTAAAATTTATTTTATTATAAAAAATTAATTGATAATTAGGTAACCCAACAATATCCCAAACTTGATTAAATTGATTTTATTTTTTATAGCATTATACCACAAATTTGATTCCTTAGAATTCATTAATTGTGAAAACGTTTCAGGATCATTTTCAGCTCTAATGTTATAATCTGATTCTTGTAAATACACTTTCTAATCACTAGAAATAATTAAACTTTTGATTCTTGTAGAACTTCTTAATGTTCTCTTATTACTTTGATGAGAAACTTGTTGTTCAACCAAGTTACTCAACTAACATCTACTTGTTGTTCCACATCGACAATTGAATCTACATTATCATCTTCAACTACTTGTGAAACTTGAGTAACTACTTGTCTAACACGCTCTTGAACTGGAGGAGAGTGAATGACTAACAAATTTATCATTTGATTGAGAGGGTTGAACTTTATAATGATTATTTTCAAAATTGATATCTCGAATTGAATCACTCCCACTAATCAATTCATTTTCAAGAAATTTTGCATTTCTTGATTTCACAATTCTAGTGCTATGAGATGGACAATAAAATCTATACCCTTTGGACCTTTCAGCATATCCAATGAAATACCACTAATAGTCTTAGGATCTAGTTTATTTTCTTGTGGGTTATAAATCCTTACTTTAGATGGACATCCTCAAACGCATATATGTATAAACTAGGTTTCCAACCTTTGAATAACTCAAAAGGTGTATTTAAGACAACCTTAGTTGGAACTTGATTTACTATATACATAACCGTCTAAGTGCTTCAGTCCACAAGAATTGAGGATGTTTTGCATTACTCCTCATGCACGTCACCATATTCATTAAAGTTCGATTTCTTCTTTCTCTCATACCATTATGATCCGGAGAACTAGACATAGTGTATTGGGCAATGATCCCATGCTATTGAAGAAATTTCGCAAATGGACCAGGTGTTTGTCCACTCTCCGTGTATCTACCATAATACTTTCTTCCTCTATCTGATATCATACTCTTAATTTATTTTTCACATTGTAACTCTACTTCAGCCTTAAAAATTTTGAAGGGATCCAAAGCTTCATCCTTAGAACGAATTAAGTAGAGATACATATATCGCGAGTAATCATCTATAAAGGTGATGAAGTATCTTGGATTACTTGCATCCATATTTGGACAACAAATATATGTATGAATGATTTCTAGTAAATTTGAACTCCTCTTAGCACCCTTTTTGGACTTGTTAGTTTGCTTACTCTTAATGCAATCCACATAAGTTTCAAAATCGGTAAAATCTAAAGTACTAAATACTCCATCATTCACTAATCGTTTAATTCTTTCAATGGAGATATATTTCAATCTCCGGTGTGAAAGCAATGAGGAGGAGATTGATGGAAATGTCCCTACATTCCCAAGAGGTGATTTTGATGATGATTCAAGTCAACTACATTCAAGTCAACACCATTCAAGATGAATTAAGGACAAGCTGAATTTATGAAGTTGGTGAAAATGTGAAACATTTCCCTACATGCCCAAGATGATTCTTGAAGACTAGATAGAGTTTTAGAATACTGAATATGGAGGTACAAATTGATGAAGTAATATTATGCATAAGCCTCCAAACCACAAATGTGATAAAATTCATAACATGATATTTTTCTCTGTCATAATCAATTATGATGCATCAGAAATGGAAAAATGATTTTCTTTGTCATAATTGATTATACTGGTAGTATAATCAATTATGACAATTCAAATTTGAAAAATATATCCGTTTTAAAGAATAAATGTTTTTTAATACATCCTGATTTTCTCTATGATATTATTAATGTCCAACGGCCATTTTCTGATGTTATTTTTCTATTTAATTAAGTTTTGATGAAAAATAAAAAACACACAATTACAGAATTCGAAAATACAATTTACATTCAATCAGTTTTGAGAAAAGAATTCTGAGCAAGGCAACAAAGATATTTTACACCTTTTGAGAAAACCCTCTTCTCTACTGCCTTTTGTGCTTTCATTATTAATCACACTTGTTCTTAGAGATTGACATTCTACAGGCTTCTACAATTTGTTGTCTCTATTACCCAGGTGTGTCTGTTCTTATTTTTATTACCTTCATCCTTTTTGTATTGGTGAAAAGGAGGTGTTTTTTCCCTAGTATGATTCTAGGGAGGTGTTCATCCTTAGTGAGATTGTAAGGAGGTGTTTTCATCCTTTGATTGGTTCAGAGGAGGTGTTCATCCCTAGTGGGATTCTAGGGAGGTGTTCATCCTTAGTGGGTTTCTAAGGAGGTGATTGTCTTTTTAATTAGTTTACTTTTTACTGGTTCTTCTGCTAAGTTGATTGTAATTTGTAAACTGAATTTGAAAGATAGTGAATGGGGAGTCACTCTTGTGTTAAGAGTTGACTAGAAACTGGATGTAGGGTTGACTATACCCGAATCAGTATAAATCTCTGTGTGCTCTTCTCTTTCCCTTATCTCTTTCTCTTTTCCTAATTATATTATTGCTTCCGCTTTATCTGTATTCAAACAAATTATTGACTCACAAATAAATTTTTAATTTGTGCATCTATTCACCCCCCCTCTAGATGTCATTGGTCTAACACAGTGCCACAACATAGAGGAATCCTCATTCACAATACATCGTTTTAATCCAGAAGAAACATGCATAGAATTATAAGTAACGTCATTTTGTAAATCAATGGAGTAAAGTCCATCTCATAATTGACCAAAACCTTTGATTGATTTAATAAAGTAAAACTACAGTTTATAAAATTGAATGAAAATCTCAAAGGTACAAGTTGTGAAATAGAAATCAAATTTTTACAAAAACTAGGAGCATAAAAGGTCTTTTCCAAACATAAAATGAAACCACTACTTAAGATTAACTTGCATTGTCTCCACATGTGAACTCATCTTGCTTCCTGAATAGATGTATTACTCACTTTCCACTAGTCTCCTCAGGTTCTGCATACCCTACAAGATATTACAAACATGAATTGTAGATCCAGAATCAATTCACCATGTGTCATGACTAATACTAGTCACATTAGATTCATAACATACAAGAGTAAAAAAAATTCTAACCAATTCTAAAATTTTGCACAATCTTTCTTCATGTGTCCTTTCTTTTTATAGAATAAACACTTAGACTCTTTCTTTATAATTGGATGAGCAAAAATCTTTCCCTTCTGGTTAACTTGATTCTGTTAGAAAAGTAGTTTTAGATCAAGAGGGGGGGTGAATTGATCTTTGATAGTTTTTCGCAAATCACAGATTATCTAATTCGAAAATTAAGTTTACTAATCTATTCTTGAATCACAAAGCAATCAATCAAAATAAGCGCAGCAACTGAATTTAAAGAGAGAAAGGTTAAGAAAGATTTCACCGGTATTTTATACTGGTTCACCCAATACCAGGGCTACGTCCAGTCTCCAGCCAAATTCCAGCTGGGTTCCACTAGATTAAATGTTTTACAGATTCAACAATCTTACACCTAATCTAACACAAGAACCAAATTCCAGTTCCTGCACTTAACCTCTCCACCAAGAACCAAATTCCAGCTCTTGATAACCTCTGCAACCAAATTCCAGCTGCAGAGAAACCAGTACCCAAATTCCAGGCACCACACAGTACAAGAACCAAATTCCAGTTCCTGTACTCAACCTCTCCACCAAGAACCAAATTCCAGTTCTTGATAACCTCTACAACCAAATTCCAGTTGCAGAGAAACCAGTGCCCAAATTCCAGGCACCACACAGTACAAGAACCAAATTCCAGTTCCTGTACTCAACCTCTCCACCAAGAACCAAATTCCAGTTCTTGATAACCTCTACAACCAAATTCCAGTTGCAGAGAAACCAGTGCCCAAATTCCAGGCACCACACAGTACAAGAACCAAATTCCAGTTCCTGTACTCAACCTCTCCACCAAGAACCAAATTCCAGCTCTTGATAACCTCCGCAACCAACTTCCAGCTGCAGAGAAACTTGTGCCCAAATTCCAGGCACAACACAATACAAAAGAATGAAAAAGAATTGACAAAGAAGAAACTAGAAAGATCAAACCAGTCTATACAATTCTGCAGTGAGTTTCTTCTTCAAAGAAAAGCAATATGCCTCAAGAAAGATTTTCAAAATAACTTCAAAAAATTGTTGCGAATCTTTCTTGAAAAAGTTCTAAGGTTTGCTTGAATGATTGCTTAAGGATGTGTAAAAACTGATATTCAAAGTCTCTGTTTAAAAAGTTCAAGCAAAACTGTTTTTAAAGAGTAATTTCAAAAACTGCTGCATTAATTAATCTGTTGAAAGTTTGTTTTAATCTGTTGAAATAGCCGTTTCAATCTGTTAAAAGTCCTTTCAATCCATTAATGCGTTCTTGTTTCTTTAACAGAATTGTTTTAGTTGATACTGCAACGGTTATATCAATTAAAAACACTTTACAAAACTTTTCTAAGTTTGATTCAATCGATTGTTTCGTGTTTTAATCGATTGATATACTGCAAAACTTTCTTATAAAACTTTTCAAGTTATTTTAACTGATAAAAAGAAGTTTTAATCGATTAAAAATCTGCACAAAATTTTTCCAAGTTGTTTTAATCGATTGAAATGCGTTTTAATCGATTGAAACTCTGCACAAAATTTTTCCAAGTTGTTTTAATCGATTGAAATGCGTTTTAATCGATTGAAACAGATCTGATCGGTCATAATTCAATTCTGATCGATCATAACCAACTCTGATCGGCCATAACTGCATTCTGATCGATCATTCTGACCCTTTAAGTGATAAACGTGTTTTAATCGATTGAAATAAGTTCTGATCGCCCATATTTTAAATCTGATCGGTCATAATGGTTTCTAAAGGGTTTTAATCGATTAAAAGTAATTTGTATCGATTAAAATACTGTAAAATTACTTCTTTGAACATTCTAAGAGATTTTAATCGGTTCTTTCAAAACTATATCAGTTAAAAACATTATTAAGAAAGCTTTTGTCACAATGCTTTGTTTTTAATTTGTTTAAAACGATTTTTGAGGCATTTTGCAAAATCATTTAAGAGAAGAAACTTCATGCAACAGAAAAGATAAAGTGGTTTTATCTAAGCATTTTGTTAGACACACTAATCTTCTAGCTCTTTTATCTGAGTGACTTGTTGACCACTGCAAAGTAGCCTTTTGACTTCATCTTTGACTTCATCAAATCAATGAGATCTTTGCCAAAGTATTTCACTAAGATCTTCATCACTTTCAGTCTCCCCCTATTTGATGAAGACAAACACCATTTTGAAAAACAAACTCTGCAAGAGAAGTCACTTTGATAATACAGATTAGTGAGAAATTAAAAAATGTATTAATGTCCTTATTTCTCCCCCTAACACTTATTTCTCCCCCTAAAATGTTGCTCTCTTAATGTAAGAGTTATTTTTCTAAATTTATCCTCAAGTAAAGCAACTATTTCTCCCCCTTTTGACTTCATCAAAAATAGGGAATAGAAGAGAAATAATAAAAAATGTAAGATTTGAAATGTGCTCAAGTTTTTGAAAATAAAAAGGAAATCAATATTTTACTCATGAAAAGAATCAATTAAAGTTGATTCAAGCTTATCTCCATTAACACGTTTGTAATGAATACAATTAACACGTGTAAAGATAAGGGAATCACGCTTTAGTAGCATGTTACGAGAACAACCATTAACTAAAGCCTTTAATCTTTCTTTCCATAATAAAAATCGATTAAAAACAGAACATAATCGATTAAAATGTTTTTGATAAATGATTTGAATCGATTGAAAGAAGGGTTTAATCGATTAAAACATGTAAGAATTTGAAAACATGAAACTTTAGTGCAATTAATCGATTATTTCGACTTTTAATCGATAAAAAAAATGTTGTATAAGTTCATTTAATCGATTAAAAAGATGTTGTATTGATTAAAACAATCAGTTTTGAAAATGAAGTAATGTTTAATGCATATTTTGTAAAACTGATCATCTAGAAGGATGTTTAACAATACTAACAACTACATTGATTAAATCTTAACTAATAGATCCATCAACATCAGAATAAAATCTTATTTAGCTAAAGCTCTCAGGGATCTATTTAAATTCTATCTAGATTTTCCTGTTTCTACATTATATAAATCAAGGCTAAAAATATTGTTTCTGTTTAATAACCAGTGATACTACAGAACATAAATTGAAATTAGCATCAAAAGAGATAAGATATAAAGGAAAGGTAAGAAGGGACCCTTTTTATCCACCAATATTTAATTATCTCAATTTCCTTGGTTTAGTTGCAAATCCTCCAGTTTGATGTAAATGAATTTGTCCTTATTTCCCTGATTATTCGTGTCAGATGCCAAAATATGTGACTCAGTCATTTGATCCCTACCAACTTTAAAAGATAATAGACTTTACTTTTTGCTGGAACCAATTTTGCTCTATCAACCATTGAGATACCGACAACTGACTCTCCTGTATCAGCAATGGACACAGAACCTCTTCCTGTAACGTAATCTTTTAGCAGTTTACTGTTACTATTGACTGCATTACAGTCCATGGTTGACACCATAATGGAATTTCTACTACACATCAGAGGCAGAACCATGTACTGACAGACGTACATTCACTATCAGATCCCACACAGAATGCACGATACCATAAATCGCATGAATCACAGGTTAATGATGTACTGAGATCGGAATTTCCTTCCATAATAGCCAACCCATTTTGAACCCTGCAGTTATCACTATCCAAGCAAATAATTGCATTCTTATCAATGTAGTAAGATAAGTGTTATTCTCACTTTTAGTGAACCAGTCATCTTTATCTTTGAGGAATGAATCATCTTTAACTTTGTTGTTTCCAGTGGTATCATAAAACTTATTCTGGTAGAGTGGGCAATGATTAGTAATGCATACACAACAGAACTAGTGATGACGAGTAATCCAGAGCTTTCACTAAATTTGCCTTCAGCGAGGGAACAAATCAACAAGTATAAAATTGATCCTCGTACACACATTCCCTGTGCCACATTATTCAATTCTTGAATTGTCTGTCCCGATTGGTTTCCTTACAGTGTCACCTCATGACATTGATGATTAAAGCTAATTCTTAAAGTTGCACAGTTCCAATGAATTTCACCAAGAGTTTTGAACCAATGCATGCTCAAGATTATTTCAAATATATTGCTAGGTAATATCAAGAAATCTAATGTAAACATGTGTTTATTGAATTTCCTAGTAATCAACAACTTATTACCAGAAGCAACTATCACTGAAAAATCTTTGATAAACTATGTTTTCAGTCCTAACAGCTTGACCTGTTTGTAACTAGTGTCTATAAGAAAAGTTACAGTCTATTCTTTGATAATTTCTTTGATTTTCAGTGTATTACCACGCAGCATTCCATGTAAAGTATTAAGAGAGATGTAGACGTCTACAGCTTGAATCATGACTATGTTAAAATAACTTTTTCATCTATGGATAATAGTTTTTCCACATTATGTCACTGGTCTAGTTTCTAATTCAAAGATTTGTTCAGCATGTGCCATTTAAAGGAAATTGGTTGTTCCATAACAGACAACTTGAATTATACAAATATTCAAGAAACTAGATTCTCTAATGTTTGAAATCCAAAGAGACAAAACTGCAATGTTCTAGTTTTAACTGCGATTGCCCCCTTTACCAAAAACAGAGGCACAAAAAAAAACACAGATTTTTGACCAGTGGGTGTATCAGTTAATTTGTTCTTGAATAATGTTGACTTGGTCAAAGAATTTTTAAAAGAATTATGCAGAACTTGATTATCATAAAAATCTGGGTTTTTGATTTCAATTCGCCTATCAATCTTTAATTGATGTTATAAATCTTGTTTTCAGAACCTAATTAATCGATTAATCAACTAATTATCTATTAATTTCATTTTTCCTATTAGGTTTGAAAACAGTTACAGTAAATGAATCGATTAGTTTATAAAAGAATCGATTAGTTTGGTATAGAATGAACTTAATAAAATGACACCAGAATTTGAATCGATTAAAACCAAAATGAATCGATTAAATTTGCTACCTTAGTGTTTTTAGTTGATATACATTCATTTTAATCGATTAAAACAGCTAAACAAAAATCCTGAGAACAATTTAATCGATTATTTCGACATTTTAATCGATTAAAATGGTACGGACATATGTTCTGTAAGTTATTTTAATCGATTAATATTGTTATATATCAATTAAAACAATTAGTTTAAATACTCAGAACCTGATTTCGCAGCTCTGATCTTCAAGGGATTCCCAGACTTGTTCCTGCAAAACAAATTAAGAATTTTTCTGGTACCCTTTATAGTTACTGGGTCCTGATCAGGTTATTTGAAAGGAATTAATTTTTGGAACCCATTTCATTCTACCTTTGGGTACTGGCATATTTCTTAATTCTCGCAATATTTAACAGAGTGCCCTTTTTTCATACAGTAAAAGCATTTAATAAATGGAGATGAAACTGTTTTACTATATGCAAAATAATTTTTGAATGCTCTGGTTTTCTTTCCAATAGATGGTGTATAACCTATGCCACCACGTTCAATAACTAATTTTTGGGAATTAAGTATCCTATCAAGATTATTCTTTCCTTGTGCTAATTTAGATGAAGTTTTTACTAGGTATGATACTTGTTTCTGTAACTCAGGACAGTTTTTGCAATTTCCAACATTACACATGCAATCAGAGTTATTATCTAATTCTAACTTTTCATTCTTGGTTTCTTCATCAATTATTTTCTTTTCAAGAATAATGATCTTGTTTTCTAATAGCCTATTCATGCTTTTCAATTTCTAATTTTTTTGCTACTGCATGTATTTCAAAGAAGGCATCTTGTAATGAGCTATAGTTCATAGATTCAGAACTTACACTGGTATTTGGTGATTCTGAGTTGACCATCAAGCATATTTCTGGTGCTTCTTCATAGGTCTTTTCAAGGATCTTCCACATTTGTGAAGTAGTTTGACAGTGTGCAATCCTGAAAAGATCATTTCTGTTAAGGGCGGATAAGATGATATTCTTGGCAACACAATCATCTTGGATTCTGTTAGCAATATCAGTTTCCTGTTCAATAACATTCCAAGCATTTATACTAACAGATTCAATGAAGATTTTCATCCTTATTTTCCAAAATAGGTAATCTGTTCCACACAATAGTGGAGGTCTATCAATGTACGCTCCCTCAGAAAATGCCATGGATCGAAGTAACTTGAGTAACTTTCAAGCACCTCGCTCTGATGCCAATTGTTAGAAAAGTAGTTTTAGATCAAGAGGGGGGGTGAATTGATCTTTGATAGTTTTTCGCAAATCACAGATTATCTAATTCGAAAATTAAGTTTACTAATCTATTCTTGAATCACAAAGCAATCAATCAAAATAAGCGCAGCAACTGAATTTAAAGAGAGAAAGGTTAAGAAAGATTTCACCGGTATTTTATACTGGTTCACCCAATACCAGGGCTACGTCCAGTCTCCAGCCAAATTCCAGCTGGGTTCCACTAGATTAAATATTTTACGTGATTCAACAATCTTACACCTAATCTAACACAAGAACCAAATTTCAGTTCCTGCACTTAACCTCTCCACCAAGAACCAAATTCCAGCTCTTGATAACCTCTCGCAACCAAATTCCAACTGCAGAGAAACCAAGTACCCAAATTCCAGGCACCACACAAGTACAAGAACCAATTCCAGTTCTCGTACTCAACCTCTCCACCAAGAACCAAATTCCAGTTCTTGATAACCTCTACAACCAAATTCCAATTCAGAGAAACCAATGCCCAAATTCCAGGCACCACACAGACAAGAACCAAATTCCAGCTCCGTACTCAACCTCTCCACCAAGAACCAAATTCCAGTTCTTGATAACCTCTACAACCAAATTCCAGTTGTAGAGAAACCAGTGCCCAAATTCCAGGCACCACACGATCAAGAACCAAATTCCAGCTCCGTACTCAACCTCTCCACCAAGAACCAAATTCCAGCTCTTGATAACCTCCGCAACCAACTTCCAACTGCAGAGAAACTTGTGCCCAAATTCCAGGCACAACACAATACAAAAGAATGAAAAAGAATTGACAAAGAAGAAACTAGAAAGATCAAACCAGTCTATACAATTCTGCAGATGAGTTTCTTCTTCAAAGAAAAGCAATATGCCTCAAGAAAGATTTTCAAAATAACTTCAAAAAATTGTTGCGAATCTTTCTTGAAAAAGTTCTAAGGTTTGCTTGAATGATTGCTTAAGGATGTGTAAAACCGATATTTAAAGTCTCGTTTAAAAAGTTCAAGCAAAACTGTTTTTAAAGAGTAATTTCAAAAACTCGCTGCATTAATTAATCTGTTGAAAGTTTGTTTTAATCTGTTGAAATAGCCGTTTCAATCTGTTAAAAGTCCTTTCAATCCATTAATGCGTTCTTGTTTCTTTAACAGAATTGTTTTAGTTGATACTTGCAACGGTTATATCAATTAAAAACACTTTACAAAACTTTTCTAAGTTTGATTCAATCGATTGTTTCGTGTTTTAATCGATTGATATACTGCAAAACTTTCTTATAAAACTTTTCAAGTTATTTTAACTGATAAAAAGAAGTTTTAATCGATTAAAACTCTGCACAAAATTTTTCCAAGTTGTTTTAATCGATTGAAATGCGTTTTAATCGATTGAAACTCTGCACAAAATTTTTCCAAGTTGTTTTAATCGATTGAAACAGATCTGATCGGTCATAATTCAATTCTGATCGATCATAACCAACTCTGATCGGCCATAACTGCATTCTGATCGATCATTCTGACCCTTTAAGTGATTTTAATCGATTGAAACGTGTTTTAATCGATTGAAATAAGTTCTGATCGCCCATATTTTAAATTTGATCGGTCATAATGGTTTCTAAAGGGTTTTAATCGATTAAAAGTAATTTGTATCGATTAAAATACTGTAAAATTACTTCTTTGAACATTCTAAGAGATTTTAATCGGTTCTTTCAAAACTATATCAGTTAAAAACATTATTAAGAAAGCTTTTGTCACAATGCTTTGTTTTTAATTTGTTTAAAACAATTTTTGAGGCATTTTGCAAAATCATTTAAGAGAAGAAACTTCATGCAGCAGAAAAGATAAAGTGGTTTTACCTAAGCATTCTGTTAGACACACTAATCTTCTAGCTCTTTTATCTGAGTGACTTGTTGACCACTGCAAAGTAGCCTTTTGACTTCATCTTTGACTTCATCAAATCAATGAGATCTTTGCCAAAGTATTTCACTAAGATCTTCATCACTTTCAGATTCTTCTTCTTTCTTGATAGAAGTAGTCAAGTTCACCATTTCACTTTCTTTCATCAACAATTTGTCCTCTTCTTGTACACACATGGTCAACAATTCATTAATAGATCACTTATCTTTATGTGTGTTGTAAGATATTTTAAATGGACCATACTGATGGGGTAAAGTACATAAAATATAATGTACTAGAAAGGAATTAGACATGGTAACCTTTAGAACTTTTAGTTGAGCCACAATGTTCCTATGCACATGATGTGATCACACATGCCCTTAACATCGGTGAGTGTTAAGTAGTAAAAAGTTGATATAATTATGCCTTAAATTGTTATGAAACCACTTAACTTATGTTAATTCTAATATATTTTTCTCCCAATATAGGATGAATTCGAGAATACCTTGATACAAGAGTAAGAAGCACAATTGTTAGCATAATTGGAGTAAAATTAAAAGAAAGAAGAACGCTTAAACGAATGAATGATGTGAGGCCCATCCCAAATTCTCTTATAAAAAGATAAGTTGTGTTTTGAGAAAAGAAGCAGTTTTGGAGGAGAGGAAACACGACTACTGTTAGGGTTTTGTCCAATCTTCATCAGTTCTTCACTTCTTCATCAATTAGAGCATTGTAATGGCCAACATGAGTGGCTAACTTCATTCTCTTGGGATTGGGTGCACTTCCTTTGAACTCTTTTGTATCATGGTGATATTTTGATATATTAATATATGCTTTGATGTTGTTGTTCTTATCCTTTATGCTTTGGAATGATTTATTCTTGATGTTTAGGGTATGATTGGAAAATATATCTTGAACCCTAGATCACAGTAAGAATATTTGTTACGTTAATTGCCAGGAATGGAATGAATGTATCAATTGCTTAACATCCTAACCCTAATGCTGAAAAATCTCTTAATTGTGTGAGGAATCAACATTTATTAGGTTTTCTTATGAATTTCATCTGTGAGGAATCAACATGAATGATTTGAGTAGGTGACATCAACATTGTTAGGTTAATTAACGTTCTTAATTGATTTAGTCATTACAAAAGAGGGATAAGGAACGAAACCAATCCTAAGTACCTTTAATTGATATTTTCTCAACAATTTACAGTTCTTTGTCATTTAATTTCAATTCAACTCTTATTTACAAAACTCAATCTGTTTAATATACTTAATAAGCATAATTGGGAATTTCCATTGAAACTGTTCCTCGTGGGATCGACTTTTATTTAATTGAAATACTATACTGCGATTGATAATTTTGGTACGCTTGCCAATAATTCAACAAGTATTTCTAGCGCTCGTTGTCTGGGAATAGTGTTCTTTGAGAATTCTTTGTTTAACTTATTAAGTATTTTATTTTTATTTCTGTTATTCTTTTATTATTATTATTATTATTTAGTTTTTAGTTTGTGCTAATATTTTCTTGAGTTACTCTTTTGATTTATGCGTTTAAGAGGACATGTATCTTCAGAGCAGTTAGAATTTAATCCAGAAATTGAAAAAACAGCTTGGTGGAACCGGGGTAGAAGAAGAAGGGAAACTTAAGAACAAGCTACAAGAGAATCTGTTAATTCTTCTTTCACACTTGATTTACCATACCCAATTATAGAAGATATGGCGGAAGAAGGAGCAAATCTGAATCCAAATCCAAATCAAAATCCAAATGCAAATCCACCTAGAAGAACTCTTAGAAATTGTGCTATGCAAGTAAGGTCCAATGCATTTTTCCAAGCATTGTCATTCCGGATGATCATACATTGCAGATGAATCCATCCTTATTAAGCTTGATTAGTACTCATCAATTCACTGGATTGGATCATGAAGACCTTTATATTTATTTGTCTAATTTTTATGAGTTGATTGGTACCATGGGATTTAGAGCAGCAAATATTGAATATGCATATTTGATATTATTTCCTTTTTTCTTTGGCAGGTAGGGCAAAGGAGTGGCTGAAAGCACATTCTAATCAGAGTTTGACTAATTGGAGTAGTGTAGAAGAAAAGTTTCTGAATAGATTTTTCCCACCATCCCGCTATATCAAAGCAAAATCTGACATCACTTCTTTCAGACAAGGAGCAGATGAACAATTTTGTGAAGCATGGGAGAAATTTAAATCACTGTTGAGAAGATGCCCAAATAATGGATTTGATGACGTTTCTCAGTTGAATATTTTCTATATTGGGTTGCGACATGATGCAAATATGTTATTAGAGGCTGCAGCAGGAGGATCCATGTTGGATGTAGAAATTGAGTATGCCACAAGAATTATTGATGCACTAGCTTTTACAGACCAACAGACCCAACATGATAGACATCCAATTCAAAGGAAGAGAGTCCTTGAACTTAACTCCACAGATGCTCTCTTAGCCCAGAATAAATTTTAACCCAACAAATTGAAATATTGACCCAAAAAATAGAGAAATTATTTCAACAAATGTACACAGTACAAACTATTCCTAATCAACAGATGAGTTGTGATTTGTGTGGAGGTGATCATTCAAATGAACAATGCTCTTATGAAGGCAACATTCAGCAAGAAGAAGCTAATTATATAGGGGCCCAAGGTAGTAGTCAAGGCAGACAAGGTAATTTTCCTAATCCCAATAATTATCAGAATAATTTTGCACAAGGATGGAGAGGGAATCAAAATCAGAATCAGAATTTTGGGTGAAACCAAGGTGTTAGCCCATCTACTAGACAACCTGCATTTCAACAACAGTCATATCAACAACCTCCATATCAACAGCAGCAACAACATGATCCTTCAGTGCCTAACAAAATAAGTAAATTGGAGGATACTTTAGAAAAATTCATGCAAGGCACTATGGCTAATCAAAAAATACTGAGGCTTCATTCAGAAATATAGAGATTCAGATAGGTCAACTAGCCAATTATCTGAGCAGCAACAAGGAGGACAGTTTTCAGCTAACACACAAACCAACCTCAGGGAGCAATGCAATTCAATAACTACAAGGAGTGGTAAGGTTATATGAGAAGGTATTGGTGACAATCTGGATGTTGAGAAGGAAATCCTAAAAGAAAAAGAAGATGAGTGTGAAAGAGAAAAAGAGAAAAATAAAAGTGAGAGTATAGGAAAAGAAAAAAATACTGAAAAAGAAGAAAAAAATAAAAAGAGGGAGAAAAAGAGGGAGAAAGATGATAGTCAAATACCGCAATTAAAGGATTTACCATATCCTCGTCATCCTTCCAAGAAAGACAGTTTGCAAGATTCATGGATATTTTCAAGCATTTACAGATTAATATCCCCTTTATGGAAGCTATGGAGCAGATGCCGACTTATACAAAATTCATGAAAGAGTTGTTAACTAAGAAAAAGAGATTTACTACAGAAACAGTGGAGCTAGAAGCAGGATGCAGTGCTATAATTCAGAAATCTTTACCTCAAAAGTCCAAGGATCCTGGTAGTTTCACTATACCAGTCACAATTGGGACATTACAAGTAGGTAAGACATTACTCGATTTGGGTTCTAATATAAATCTAATGCCTTTGTTTATGCTTAAAAGAATAGGAGACTTGGAAGTAAAACCTACAAGAATGACATTGCAGCTAGCTGGCAGATCTGTAAAGATTCTTTATAGAGTAGCAGAAGATATTTTAGTTAGAGTGGATAACTTCATATTTCCTGTTGATTTTGTGATTATGGACATGGAGGAAAATGAGGAAGTCCCATTGATCCTGGGAAGACCTTTCATGAAAACAGCAAAAGTAATTATAGATGTTGACATGGGCAAGTTGAAAATTAGAAGTGGAGATGATGAAGTTAATTTTAATCTGTTTGAAACTGTACAACAACTGAAAGACAAGAAAAATTGCCTCAGAATAGATACGTTGAAGAAATTACCTATCTCAACTAAAAAACAAGATTACAAGCCTGTTACATAACCCCAAAGACATATCAATCTGACTATGAAGGAAGTTGTTCAAAGAGAGGTACTGAAACCTCCTGAAACAGGTATGATTTATCCAATCTCTGATAGTCGTAAGGTTATTCGCAATGAAAAGAATAAATTCATTCTCACAAGGACCGCCAAGGGATGGAGAATGCGTATATATCACCTTGATCACTCACCTGCATGAGCCTTAAAGCAAATAGGCGTCGAGCTGAAGACGTTAAACAAACGCTCCTAGGAGGCAACCCAATATTTTGAATTTGTTGTTTTTCTTTTTGCAGTTTAAGTTTTTTGTGCATTTTTCTTCCTTAGGTTCTTTCTTTGCAAGATTGCTCCAGGTACACAATGAACTTCTTCTCAAAATTTTGAAGCCTTACTTCAATGGCCTGGGGACAGTCCAACTTTTTCGAAGCGGGTGAGAAAGTCTGCAGCTGAGGCACAAGATAAGGAGTAGATGACAAGTGAAGAAAATAAGGGAGAAAACTTACTTTATTTTTAATGTTTTTAATTCCTTTATTTTTAATTTAATGTTTTTAATTACTTTATTTTAAATTTTGAATTCCCTTGCTGTCCCATAATTTGTTTTAGAGCCATATATGAGATTATTGCTTATTGTCTAATTCAAATCTAGAACGTGAAAAATAATTTTGATTGTTTCCAATAACAAGTGATTTTGAGATATTGAGTATGATAGTGAAAAATAATTGATGAGGAAAATTAAGAATTAACTGAATTGGAGAAGCTAGCCAAAACCAGGTGAGTAGAGTACCAAAAACAGATAAATTGAGTGTCAACACTTTGTGATGATAACTGATATTGGTTGATTCTTTGATGTGATTACATGTTGGCAAGACTTGAAAATGATAAAGGCATTTTTTCTTTGTAGTAGATATAACTCAGAGCCAAATAGCCAACCCTGCATTAATTATAGGACATCCATTTGAACCCTTCTGAGCCAAAAATAATATTGTTTATTAAACAGAACCCTTAAGCATAAACACTATTTATCTACCTTCCTATATTTGAGAAAGGAAATGAGTATGAATGTCACTATTTTTCTTATTGTTGGGTATTGCTATTGTTGTCCTACAGGTATTGTTAGGGTGTTATTGTTAAAAAAAATGTAAAGAAAAAGGAAAAGCAAAGCTTTAAAATTGGCAAAGCCAAAAAAAGGATACATGCAAAAGCATGAAAAAAAAAAAGAGAAGTCAAAAGGGGAGTAATAACTTGTGAGATTATTAACTCATTGTCATTGTGTTAGGGACAAAAGCATGAAGTTTGAAACCTAACTTGAGGAATTGTTAATCAAGAATCATTCATATGAGTTGAATTTCTCGAATATTTTTGTATATCCCAGAAAAACCAATAATTCTTTCTTAGTCCAACCCCATTACAAGACTCAAAAAACCTTTTGATTTAAGTCTTGTTTAACAATTGTTAATTGCTTGAAGATGATTATGAATATTGGATTGTCTAAATGAAGTGATTGAATGAGATAAACATTTACCTGTGAGAATTAGAGATGAGTATATATAACTCTATTTGAGAGATCATGCTTCTCTGAGGATAGTTGAGGACTAATTATTCTTTATTGGTTTCTAGAACTTGAATGCTTATGTGTTCTATTTTCATTTGGAGTTGAGAGCATCACTTTCGAAAATTTTTATGATTCTAGAAGAGAAAGTGATAATAGGCGATGGTTTTGTTTTGAAAAAACTACTTTGCTTGGGACAAGCAAGATTCTAGGTTGGGGGGAGTTGTTAAGTGGTAAAAAGTTGATATAATTATGCCTTGAATTGTTATGAAACCACTTAACTTATGTTAATTCTAATATATTTTTCTCCCAATATAGGATGAATTGGAGAATACCTTGATACAAGAGTAAGGAACATAATTGTTAGCATAATTGGAGTAAAATTAAAAGAAAGAAGAATGCTTAAGCGAATGAATGATGTGAGATCCGTCCCAAATTCTCTTATAAAAAGATAAGTTGTGTTTTGAGAAAAGAAGCAGTTTTGGAGAAGAGGAGGCATGACTACTGTTAGGGTTTTGTCCAATCTTCATAAATTCTTCACTTCTTCATCAATTAGAGCATTGTAATGACCAACATGAGTTGCTAACTTCATTCTCTTGGGATTGGGTGCATTTCCTTTGAACTCTTTTGTATCATGGTGATATTTTGATATATTAATCTATGCTTTGATGTTGTTATTATTATCCTTTATGCTTTGATTTATTCTTGAAGTTTGGGGTATGATTGGAAAATATATCTTGAACCCTAGATCACGGTAAGAATATTTGTTACGTTAATTGCTAGGAATGGAATGAATGTATCAATTGCTTAACACCCTAACCCTAATGCTGAAAAATCTCTTAATTGTGTGAGGAATCAACATTTATTAGGTTTTCTTATGAATTTCATGTGTGAGGAATCAACATGAATGATTTGAGTAGGTGACATCAACATTGTTAGGTTAATTGACGTTCTTAATTGATTTAGCCATTACAAAAGAGGGATAAGGAAGGAAGTCAATCCTAAGTACCTTTAATTGATATTTTCTCAACAATTTACAGTTCTTTGTCATTTAATTTCAATTCAACTCTTATTTGCAGAACCCAATCTGTTTAATATACTTAATAAGCATAATTAGGAATTTTCATTGAAACTGTTCCTCGTGGGATTGACTTTTATTTAATCGAAATATTATACTGCGATTGATAATTTTGGTACGCTTGCCAATATTTCAACAGTGAGCTTCAAGGATGAAAACTGCATTATAAGAGTGATGGCAAGAGATTTGTCTGATGTAGTAAATTTCTCATCAATGGCCTTCAATAAATCTCTCACATTGTCATAATGATCAACAGAACCCCAAATTCCAACAGAAATATTGGTTTTTTAAAGGTTACGGAGAGATTATTTGATCTCTCCCACTTTTCATAAAGATCAACAACATCTGAAATGTTGGTCTCAATCGATGGTTCAAGTTTCTTAATAGCATAATCAATGTCCATCCAACCTAAATGGAGAAAAAATCTCTCCTTCCAAATCTTATAATTGTCACCTCTCAATTCAGGAACATCATACTTGATATCAGAAAAAACTCATAAATTGCGAGACTGCAAAGTTTAAAATACATGCTCATTACTAAAATTTGATATTATAATGTATATCATATCTTATCAATATAAGAAATGTCTTAATTAACTAATCTAATGATATAAAACTTGCTTGTGGGCTAAAGTCATATTCAATTTATACTCGAACTTTATGACAAAACTACTAGACTATGTTCCTTTTCTTAACTCGTGTGAGTAAATTAAGAAATATAATCTAATATTTTATCCTAATCAATCATACTTTTGTAAGGAGATTCTTGTGAGTATATTTTATTACATTACATGTAGTTAATTACAATTAATGTTTACAATATAAATATTAATAAATTAAAGATGTTGTGACTACTGTGTAATTTATTAAAATTACTTCTACCACTCAACATTAAGAGAATCATATATTTGCATTTAATAATTTTTATAATATAAATAAATAATAATAATAATATATAAATATATTTTAAAACATACAATATATAAATGATCAATTCATAACACATAAAAAATCTATGATTTAGCGGTTGTTTATTTAAACCCCAATCTAGTTAAGGGTTTGATTACTGAGGCCAAAAGTTATTTTTATTCTTAATTAAGATTGAGAGAAAAACACATATGCGAAAAATATTTCGGTTCCATGTCGAGCGTTAATGTTCCGTCTAAAATAAAAAATATTTCATATAAGATCAATAAGATATTTCAAGTAGGTTAGGAGAGAAGAATATATATAAATTATTATTTGTTTCAACTTTAAATGATGTGAAACTCATAAATTATATAAATTACTATTAATTTTGACTTTTAAATTATGTGAAACTCGTAAATGTAATTAAACACTTTCCAATACTAAAATGTTTAAAAATAAGAAAATCACTAAGCGTGTTCTCCATGGTCCCTTAGACAAGTTATTGGTGATAATCATGTAAGCTTTAACCAATGACACCACAAACATATAATATAAACGGATGATTTGATCTCGATATATATGTAAATAGATTTTACTCGCATATATCCGTTGCATGTTTTCTTGTCACCATGACTCTTGCTTAGCGTGAACAGAAAGGTTTTGCACCACCTTCTTAACACACCACCATGACTTTTGGGAACTTCAATCACTTTTATAACATTATTGGCTAAAATATATTGATAATTTCAAAATAAATAAAAAAACAAACCTTTTTAAATGAAAGAATTTGTAATTTGTAATTTGTAATAAATTTAAATTAAAAATAAAATGTGTATTAAAAAAAATGTGTTACTATAATGTCAATATTGTTTAAAACCCACTATTTCTATGGTTTGCAAATGCTGTCAAGAATGAGAAGGGCAGAGTAACAGGTACTCTAATGGAGGTCAATGGCTCATGGTGGTGAGAGTGAATAAAACTCCTTTTCACATGAAGCAAGAGGCATGTGGCAAATATGAATGTATGTGCTTTTAAATGATAATTTTAAATTTGAATTCTAAGTACAATTTAATCTAATATTTAAGGAGAATTTCATTATTTATAGTGATATACTCGATTTAATTAATAGAATTGTTTTCAATAAAAATATGCATTTACAGTGCAAACACTTTATTAACCTTTTTATTCTTCCTATTTTTCTCTTTATATTATTACATTATTTAGGTTAAATTGCAACTTTAGTTTTGGCTTTCCCTTTATACACAGCTTTGGTTCTCTTATTTTTCACCATTTTTCAGTTTTTTAAAATTTGCATTTTTGGTCCAATATTAATTTTGTATAAGTTTATTTACTTAATTTTTATGTTTCAATTAAATTAAATATTTCTTGAGGGCTTTGCTTAAAATAAAATTGAAATAAAATTACAATGTAAAATTTTAAAAAATAAATAAATTACAATTTAACTTGTTATTTGTTGCATTTACATTTTTTTGTATTCTATTTTTTTTTCTCTGATTATCTACTAACTTGAAAGGGTACCTATATATTATTTGCCTTCCTTCCGGCATGACAAGAGTACCACCATCAAGAAATAAAATAGCTTGAAAAAACTACTTGAAACTGGTAAAAGCTACTTTGCCATTTTGGAATAAACAATACATGTTTATCAGTTGTCACCAAGAGGTTGATATCTATAACTTTCAACTTCTTAGGTATCTCTTCAAGTATACACATATTTTCACACCCACTCTTTTTAAACATTCTATAAAAACAATCCTAAAAAATATTATTATTTTTATTGATGAAAAAAAATCAAATAAAATAATAAATAACAATATAAAAATATAAAAGTGAGTTGCTATATATGAATGATTGGAAAAAGTGAATTGTGAATATATAAAGCCATGGCCTCGGTAAACCAATATATAAAGCTTCTTGAAGCACCAAATTTTTTGAAAACACAACACTTTGAAGAGGCATGGCTCAACTTCCATTGCTCTTCCTACCAGTTTCTCTTTTCCTTTTAAGCTCCTACATTATGGCACAAATCATAACTCCACCACCTTCTTTGGCACCTATCTTCCCACCATCACCATCTCTTTCTCCTCTTCCATCGTCTCCTATGGCACCTATGATCCCACCACTTTCATCACAAACTCCTCCTCTTCCAACACCTCTTTTGGCACCTATTTTCCCACCACTACCATCACAATCTCCTCCTCTGCCATCACATTCTCCTCCTCTTCCAACACCTCCTTTTGCTCCTCCACCTCCAGTCGAAGGAACTCTTGTTACTCCACCACCTCCTGTTGAAGGAATTCTTGTTACTCCACCACCTCCTGCCGAAGGAACTCTTGTTACTCCACCACCTCCTGTTGAAGGAACTCTTGGTACTCCACCACCACCATTATCTCGTTTTCGACCACCATCTCTACTATAAGAGATGGCGATACATTTCTACTAGTTTAGTGTTGAGATAGGGACTAGTCCAGTGTATGCTTTTATTTTGTGTTGAGAGTGTTTCTGAATGTGATAATCTATATATATGTTTGCATGCATGTCATGCTTTTAAACTTTTACCCTACTAAATAAAACAATTATCTGTTTTACAAAAGAAAAAAAATTAGCCCATTTTTATTTGTTCGTTATATATATATATATATATATATATATATATATATATATATATATTTTTTTTTTTTTGTTGCAAACAATTGTGTATGATTTTTCAACGTAATTTACGACTAACCTTGGACTTCTGATAACTTTATAGTTGTGACAAGAAATAGCACCACAGAAAAAGGTTCTTAATTGCCTTACGGTAATCATAAGTAATTCCTCAAATGAAAGGGAGCGTATTGGACTCTCTGGTCAAAATGGAGAAGACCATGGCTCGTCCTTTGTGTTATAAGAGAAAATGGTTTTCTCATTTAATGACCAAAATCATAAGAACTTTTGTAAGAATTAAAACCATAAAACAGATGAATTACATTTGCTAACAATATATTTACATCATGAATTAATATACGGATGTATTGCCTTCAAATATTCACTCAGAAAAGAAATTGCACAAGGAAGAATAACAGTAGAAGCTACATTAACTCTTACATAAAAATTTAATCATGGTATAGAGAAAATACCGAGCTTGCAAAAATTAGGATATTATTTCCTCCAAAAGATCATCAAAAATCAAGTCATCTAGCTCAAGCCCCACACATTCAGAATCAAATTGGAGATTCATCCACCCATCATATTTTGCTAGATCTTGGCTCACATAATAATCCAATGATGTGTAATAATCATATATTGTTGAGTTGAGATACCAGCTAATAAGTTTCCACACATTGTAGAGAACATTTTCTCCGGATGGCATTGGATGAACGTGGGAGAGAGAAGACAATGGTCTTGGATAATAGCTGTACGATCTTCCAAAAATCTCCAACAACCCTTCATTTACTATATCAAACAGAAGCAGGTGATTACATTCTCCACCTTCCCCACTGTTACCAGAACAATCAGGATCAAGAAGCAAGCACCCCTCCAATTCTTCATACACTGAAGGATCAACTGGTTGGTTGTCAGAATACCATATCCCTGGGGAGATATGGCCAGTGAACCCAGAGAGATCTAAAACCTTTCTCACATAATTAAATGCAGCTTCATTACTTGGATCAACTTCAATACATGGAATTTCATAGTTGAAGCTATTGCTTAGAGTTCCAAGGTTTTGAAAATTCTCAACCTCCTCAGGGTGATCTTCTTCAGCCTCTTGTTGCTCTGCCACATGATCAAATCCATCCCCTTGCCTTGATTCTGGGTTTAATTGTTCTGTATAACGCAAGCATTCGAGGATCAATATTAGCACAAATGTAGAATCAACAGCTCTAGCCATGCAACTATGTTCAGGTAGTGTAAGTTAATATAGAAAATTTAATGATTTTTGAGTTTTGAAAAGGAATGACCAATTCAAAGTAAACTAACTGAGCTTATCATTCACAGAAGCATTGAATTGAAGTTATTTTTCTTGTTATACAGTTTAAGCATTCAAGTATCGAATGTAAAATTGGACTACAAGCACGTTTACTTACTCCACATTGGTAGTGACAAAACCCATCGCTTAACAAATAAAGTTCCAGTCAAGTTTGAAGTATACGACCTTTTTTTATCTAAAGGCCTAAAATATTTCCACATGAAAGATGATAGCTACACCATTCTTTCTACACCTCAACCCATCTCATTCATGCAATCAAAAGTAGGATAACGCAGAGATACAGTAACACAATTGTTTTTAAATGTTAATCTCTACTCAGAATTGAAGTTTTAACTCAGTATTATGTAGACTAATGCAATAGGAACATGCAGACACAGGAACGTGCTAAGTTAGAAGTTAGGGATGACAAAATGAAAGATTGAAGTGCAAAAGGACCAAATATACCTTCGGGTATGTCTAAGTTCTCAAGATCAAATGAAACATCAAGAAAGCTGGTATCAGAAGAGAAGACTGAGTTCGCTTCCGCTGGGTATGTGTCTGTTTCAGCTCCAATGTCTTGTCCATTGTCTCTCAACTTTTCTAATTCATCAATTCCTAAGATCTTATCTTCCTTTTCCTCAATGCTAAAATCTATTCCAGATTTTGAAGCACTCCTGACAAGCAGTTGCTTTTGGTCAGCATTCAAGTTGGTTTCTTGATTGTTACCAGCATGTGTAGTTGGAAATATTTTACTCTTGGAGCCATCACTTTGGTCAAACCTCCTATGAACAAGATCAATGTCATTTGGGTTGATGTTTCTATCTCCATATCTTTTCATTGAGTTCTGGGGGGATAAAAGAAAAGAAGGCTCCTCATTGTTGTGAAAGTAAGATTTCAAATTAGGCATTGAAAGATATCTTTTGAAAGATTTTGGAGTCTTAAATATAGAATTTCTCTCTTCTTCTTTCACTCTTGAGTTTTCATCCATAGGATACTTGGCTTCACTGTTAAAGCAAGTCTCGTACAACTGAGAATATCTTCCAGCTGATTCTTTTAGAGAAGAATTCCTCATGGGTGATCGTTGACGCTTGTTGAAGGACCTAGAAGAGAGACGACACCGAGAACCACTTGTTGCATTGTCTTCACCTTCCCCACTAGTAGTGGGGTCTTTGGACATGTCATGAATAAACTTCTTCACATTTTTTGTAAGCCTCTTTCCACGAGGAATTTTGTCAATTATAGCATCCATGGTAATGCGATGCCTTTCATTTCTCCCCTCTTCAATTATGCGCCTCATCTTCTTTCTAAGATCCCTGAAGTGTCTAGTTCTCGCATTGTTGGGAACCCGAGGTAAAACTGATGAAGAATTAGAACCTCTTTCACCCATTTGATCAGAATTATGTGAAGAACCAGATGGTATGGACTGTTGGTGAGAATCTTCTGAAGACTCATGCATGGATTTATTTTGCATGTTACTTTGAGCTGGTGTCTTTTCTTTTTCTGCATTTAACAAGTCATCCATCATTAGGTTTATGATTTGGCCTGAATCAGAATCTTGCCTTTGTGATGATGAGGCAGATACAGGAAATGAAAGAGATCTGGATCGTCTCAGATTAGCATTCAAAGATTGTTTACTGTGAGGGTGAAATGGCAAAGGAGAGCCTGGATCCTGTATATATTCTAACAGAAAGTCCTTGTTTGTGTTGATAACCTCCAATGCATCAAGAAAGTCCCTGAAGAGGTGGGGTGCAGCATCAGTTGTAAGTATCTTTGCATTGAACAACTTCTCTTCTGGGCCACCTTGATTAGGAGATGTCAAGTGCTTATGAATTTTGTTATGGTTCAAAATGTCACTAGAAAACATTGTGCCACAATCTACACATTTGTCATGGTGGGAAATTGGTTTACCAGAGAAAACTGGTGACAACATATCCAGTGTGCCGGCTGCAAGATGGTTCTGAAAGGTTTGTAGGACTGGTTCAGGGCTCTGAACAGTTAGTAACAATTCACTAAGTGGGTCAACCTCCATGTTGTGAACAGAATTAACATGAGCTAGTTGTATTTGTGACTTTGCAGGGCAAGTTGAGCTTCTCTTGTGTCGACCTTTCCTTCTGTATGTATCTTCACTGAGAAATGACCTTAATCGGGATCTGAGAGAACTTTTGGTTAGAGAAGAGGACTGTACCAGCTCTTCTTCATCCTGGAAAACATTAAATAGATGCTACTATCACCACACTATTAATAAAATAAGGATGTAATGGTCCAAAAATGCAAGATGACAGAGTCAGTACTAGAATGAGTAAGCACTCAATAGGGAGTAAGATATACGTAATAGCAAAATAAGTATTCTAGATGGAGAAATGAACTCAAGAACGATTGATAACTTCATGCCAAAAAAATGTCTCTAGCACCCAAAAGGCAAAAAACAACACCACAAAAATATGCTGAAAGCAACCAATTCATGTTTACTTACATTAGATAACTCTACATATGGCGTACAATGTTCCGGCATAGAGTTAAGCCCAGAATCATCAGAAGTTCCTGGAACTTCAGATCCTGAAAAGTGAAAGAAGTTGTGGCATTTATGAAGTGGAAACAGAAACTTTGTGATACATGAACAAAAACTGTCAGAATAAACCAATAGTTCTATTTTTTTTTATTTTTTTTTTGTAGTGTCATGCTATAACCTGGTAACTTTTATCTTCTACTCTATCATATATATTTGGCTTTAAAGGATCAACACAAATCAAATGTGAGAATAGTAGAAACGAAAATGTTCAAATGGATGTGTTGCTACACAAAAAAGATGGGATTTCATCATCAGAATTGGCAACCCAAGCTGCTATTGATGTCTTCTCAAGTAGTACTGGGGTGTCTCCCTGCTCTATAACATTTTTAAGGACAAGATATGAAATGATTGTAAACGAGCATATATTGGTGCAACACCAATTTAGGAAAAGATGTCCTAAAAATTGGTTAAAAAGGTTTGTAGAGACTACAAAGTAGGTCAGTAGAAGTATAGGTAAGGAGAATAAATTCCATGATTTTTAGTCTTCTGAAAAGCAAATGAGACCAAAAAAGACAGTAAGTGAAGTTAAGAGGGATCTCATTATAAATAATATCTTTGAAAATATAATCTTCAATGAAGTCCAATAGTATTATATGGTCTCTGCAACAATCCCCTAAATAATTGGTTTAAATCAACCAGACATATAGCAGTATTTATGTGAATATGTAAGACAAAAGGTACACTGATCACCTACTTGCATTAGGTCTTCCATTACCATGCCTTCTGTGTGAAAGCCTTCTCTTGACCTGACGCCAATGATGGTACTTTATAACATGAAGAATTCCCCATACTCGTCCTGGATGAGTATGATGGCTACTATTAGCATTTCCACTAGACAATAAACACTCTTTCTCATGAATTCTCTTCCCCATAGCTAGCCAGATTAAGTGTGATGATTGGTTTAGGTGATCAAGTGACCCAACCAGTTTATGATCATTCAAGCTTAAGAACCCTGATCCATGTCACAAACAAAAATTTCAATACCTAACCTGATAAACAAGTAGTTCTAGAGGTTTAGTATCATCAATTTGCACAAATTATTACACAGGAGAATTTTGTATCATCTGGCTAGATAAAAATTTAGTTTCAGGTATAACAACAGTAAGACCACAAAATTGATTTTGATTGGGTTATTACGTAATAATGTAATCTAAAAGAATTACAAATGAATAATTTAGCGTTCAATATATGTTTAAAAAAAAATAACAAGAGGGAAGAACTAACCTCATCCAAAATATGCAGACATTTTCTCTCATGTTTTCAGAGAAATGTAACAAATTTCCAAGAAAATTCTTGAGATCAGAGAATTTCTGGATCGCTGAGGAGAAAGAAGAGGATCAATCAGAAAATTCAATTTCACATCTGTATTGCAATTTTTTTACATATCATCACCATTAACCTTTGTGTTTTAATCCCTTGTATTAGCAATTTACACATTTATGTGTCTATGATCACAGAACAACCTTACCTCAAGACATCCATAACCAGGACCGAAAATCTTGGGTTGTAAAAGGATGAATTTGCATTGATATGAAAAAGAAAGTGACATATATAAAACAAAATGTTAATTCTGTAATTCTAACCATGACACGTGACAGATAAGATAAGTGGTGTAAAATTCATCTTAAAAAGGTAAAAAAATTAAATAAATAAAAATGAAAGAGTGTAATTTTAAAAACAAATGTTGGTGAAACTCTGACAGAGAAGAAATAGAGGGAGATTAATTAAAGACAGCCAAAAGAAACATTCACTTCTTAAATTTCACCATTATTTTCCTTTTTATTTTTGCAATTTGATATTTAAAACTTAAATTCAGTGTTGTTTATGCTCATAATTGCATATTTACCTTATAGGAAAATATTTTTTGAAAATAAATAAATATTCATAGTTGTAAGATTGAATATTAATTACTTTATTTGTTACTAATTGATTATTTTTTACACTTTTTTTCAAACATTTTTAGAAGAAAATAATTAGTTTACTTATATACTCGGTGTGATATTCACGCTTTCAATTAATTTATTTAAAAATTAAGAATATAATTTAATATATAAGATTAACATCTTTTCATTAATTCATTAATACTTTATTTAAAATTATGATATTGTGTGCATTTTTTAAGGTTAACAATATTAATTGCCAAATTTCAATAAGTTTATAATTAAAAATAAAACAGAGAAATTATTTTTTTTATAGGTATTGCTTATACAAGCAAAATTTTTACACAAACAATGTTATAAGACAAAATTATGAAGGGAATATTTTAATACGAATCAATTACATAATATACAAAATTAAGTTAAAACTCGCTTTAATAACTTCAGCGTTTGGGTTAATTTTTATATAAAATGATTAAAACTATACGACATTGTAAAAACTTATTACAAAATTAAAATAAAAAAAAACATTTAGATAAGAATGCAATCTACATCTTCTGATTATACAATATATGTGATTAATATTAATTATTACTTATTTCCAATTATTTTTATTTAAAAAATATTATTATTCTATCTGATTTTATTTGTTATAGTAATATTATTATATCATAATTTTAATCTATCGTAATTCTATTCTTAAAATTATTCTTAAAAGACGTTAAAAGATAAAAATATATATAATGAATCTAAATTAAAATAATTATATTATTATTATTATTTTTTCTTCGAAATTTTGTTTTCACATACACTGTTTCAAGTTTATAGATGTATATTTTATAAATAACTCATTAACTCATAAATATTACTATTTTGTTATCTTGTTGGTACGAAACATTCACTAATTTACTAATAATGATTTTTGTAGAAAACATGATTAATCAGTTTTAATAAAAAAATATCCTTATAAATTAAATTTATTTCCTTTACATGATTCGAATTGAAGATACTTTTTAAATATTTAAATCCAATTTCATTTATAAATAAATATTAATTTACTATTTATATTTATATACATTGAAATAAGTTTTCCTTCCTAAAATATTACTTGTGTCCTTTATTAAATTAAATTCAAACTTCCTCAATATATAATCATGATAACTCACATTATATTAATTTTGTTCAGTTAAACTTTATATTTATTAATCTCATTAAATAAACTATATGGAATTGAAGTTAAATCACTTTATTAATAGAAAAAGTTTATAATATATATATATATATATATATATATATATATATATATATATATATATATATATATATTGTTCTCTTTTAACCAAAAAAACTTTTAAAAGGCTTTAAAAAGATATCATATTTTAAAATGAAAAAAAATTAAATATTTATATATTTCTTTAAACGTGTACGTTATTTTAAAATCTATTATTATCCATTTTATCTATTCACATAATTGTTAACATACAATTTAATTTTATTGCATTAATATTTATTTTAATTTTTATTTCTTTAATATATATATATACATAAGAATAAATTTAAAAAATAACATATATAAAATTTTAAATAATCTACAATATTTAATTTAAAATAACAATTAAGGCGGTACAACTTATTATTCGTGTAAATAATAATTCAAAGAATTTTTTATTTTTTTTTATAAGTTAAGATTAACTTATATACAAATTAAAAAATTATAGGAAAAAATAATAATCTATGTAATTTTTTTATCTTCTAAAAGTTGTTACTATTCAAACATATCTAAAACTTTTAAGATGTAAAAAAAAAAAAAAAAAAAAAAAAAAAACCCAAATTATTGCACGAATGCATTATAGAAGCTTGAAGAAAGTTGAAAGTCTTAGTTTTGCAAGATGAATGAAGCATGGCTTGTTCGTTTCTGGACTGAGTGCAGATCAGCCCCAAATTATGGGCTGGGAAATCTCAATTTGGGCTTTCTTATTCTCAGATATATTTTGCTGTTGCTTCCTGCACCCATAATTTCTCCCAACATCCTATAATTAAATTAAACCTTATTTTATCCTTTAACTTATTTTCATCTTCTATCAGTGTTTATTTCTAATTTTGTTCAATGGCTAATTTTTATCCCTAGTACAACATTTTCATTCTTTCCTCTTTTATTCTTCCAAAAATTATAAGAAACATGTAAGAATGTTCAACTTTTTTTATTTTCTATTAAATGTTTACATGTACCTGGAAACTAATTGTAAGGAGTGAGAAAATTGGGATTGTTTTTTAAAAAAACATGTTATAGAGAGTGTTTTATAGAATTGATTTTCTGATAATACATTATGCAAGGTGCGTTCCAGAATATATTCATGAAATTAATTTTTTAGAAATGTATTTTGGATCCATCTTTTCGGAATTGATTTCCAAAAATACATCTCACGCTCTATAATGGGTATTCCGAATTCAACTTTATTTTCACAATACTATTTCATATTAAACAATTTGACTCAGTTAGTACAATTTGAGTGCAAGAATATATAATTCATATACAATATTAACAATTACTTATCTTTAATTATTAAAAAATGTCTTTAATGAAGGTAATAACACAACAAAATTAAATAGTAAAGGGATGAAGGTAATGATGAATAGAAGTCCAGAAATTATACACAAATAGAAGAAGAATTTAGACTAAAAAATAAAATTATGAGAAAGATATTTTAAATATTTTTGACTTAGAATATAAAGGTGTATGAAAAAAATTATGAGGTACAGGAAACAATAGCCAATACATTTTAATTAAGTTCAATATGTTGATTAGTTTAATTTTAAAAATAAAAAACTTATAATATAAATCAAACTAATTATGATATAAATTGTTTCTAAAATCAATTAATTATGATTTTCCATTTTAAATATTAACTTAATTATGATAAGAGTAACCTTTTTAATTGAAGTAATCAAATTGCTTTTAAAAACTTAATATCCGTAATTAATTTAGTTCAATTAAAAAATAATTTGCATTTTAAAGAATTTGATTACTATTAAAAGCCAACTTTAAAAAAATAAATTGTACATAAAATAAAAGGTTTATTTTGGTCTGCAAATAGTTTTCAAGGTTTTGTTTTCAATCTCTAATAAAAAATTGATAATTTTTTTATGTATTTACCTTTTTTTATTAACATTTTAGTGCTTGACAAACACATCAATTTCATACTAGATTAGGTTATAAGTATAGTCCACCTTACGTGAACACATATTTATTTATTTATTTAAAAGTTTCCTCTATTATTGCTTAAAATTCAAATAAGAATATTTTATTGTTAGCCTCCGCACATGATATTTATTTATTTTATACATATAATTATATGTATTTGGTAAGAGTCAAACTAATCTAAAAATAAAATCATAATCCGATAAAAAAAAATTAAAATTGATCAATTTTTTTTTGCATTGAAATTTGTTAAAATCAATCAAATTAAACAAAACTAAAATTATAATATTTATCATTAAAATTAAAAAGTGATTAATTTTTTATAATATAAAACATGCATTGTTAATTTTTAATTGAATATAAAAATATATAAAAGCAAACATATGTATATTTATAAAATATAATTTTTATTAAATAATCATTTTATTATAATATATTTAATAAATTTATAACAAAAATAGTTCAAATAAAATAAAAAATCGTAAAATATTATTTAATTTAGTTTAAATTTTTTAATAAATATTACTCTAATTTTTATTATAAATATAATTAATTTATTCTTATTTAGAGTGTCATGTTTACTATAATATTAGTAGGTCAATTTTTATATGTGAAATATTATTATCTTATTTAAAATGATCATATGATAATATAAAAATATATATATATATATATATATAAATTATCAGTTCGAATTTTAATAATGAGTATAAGTGAAAAAAATTTCATACATCTATATATATTAGAATATGAAGTAGGTATATCTAGATGAAGTTAATGTGACCAATCAATCATTCAAAAATTATTTTTTTTCAAACGTATAGTCGTGATGAATTGTGTGATAAATTACTTAAATTTGATTTCGTATAAGCGATAATATTCAATAATAATGCTTCTTGATTTTGATACATAAAGAATAACTATTTTAATTATTCGAAGAATCTATAGTTGAAAAGAATAGGTCTTTTTTAATTAAACATTTTATCAGTTAAATGTAATCATTTCACCAATTTTATTGAATTGATTCTATTTTATATATTTTATTTCCATGAAAACTATTTTATTTTGCAAAATCATGTTATTTTAATTGTTTTCTTAGGTTTTCATGACAAGTCAGCAAGCGTGTTAGACATTGAACAAATATATTATAAAATTAGTACTGTGAAAATATAATTGTGTTTAGTATAAAGAAGACCAAACCTTAAATTTTGCGTCAAAGCAAGAAATGATTTTTATTCATAAAAGAAGAGAAGAAATCCACGTTACGATATAAAACATTGAAAGTTTTTTGGTTTGATCCATTCAAATGAATGTGGTCCACCAAGTTTTGGTTAAGATAAGTTGCTTCGGCTTCAGTTCATAGCATATTGACTAAAGCACATAAAACAAAGCATCTAAAAGATAAACAAAGCCACCAAAAATTAAATAGTATTGAATAAAGGACACCCACATGCCCAAAACTTAGAACACTCACTCATAGATGCATGAAATTCTATAATATGCCAACCCTAGTGCATACAAACCAATGCAAATTAAAAAAAAAAAAAAAAAAAACCCTTTTTTTAGTTGGTTTGTATTAGGGGTTCTAACTCAATGCTAGACTACTTGGGTAAAAACTAGTAATTACATTGAAATATATGTTTTTTTTTCTTGTTGGTTACTTTTAATAGAGTTTTTTTTTTTCTATTCACAAAACTCAAATTCAAAAATTTGTCTAAGAAAACTAAATTCAATATTTTTATACCAACATGTTAGTAAAATACATATTTTTGAAGATTAGAATTTGTATCCTAGTGAATAACAGCTTGTATTCATGATAAAAATGTAGCAATTTGATGATAGCAACAGAGTTTTAAAATTCAAATGCAAAGATCCTGCAGAAAAATTGATATCAAAACAGTAGCTTTCAACAAATATCTTAAAATGTTAAAAGTGGTCCCTTTCAATCACAGAAGAACTAAAATATGTTAAAATGCAAAATGTTCACCAATCAGTTTCATGAAACTTGCAGCATGTTAAATGAACAACTCAAATATTTATTATCTATCCTTCCCTTCACCATATAACCTCCATGATAGATATACACATTCCACGGTAATTCTCAACTGTACAATAATACAGTGACTATATATAACATATATACTGAATTCCAAAAGAAATACAGAGACGTGGAATTAATAATAAAGAATGTTGTAAGGTAAAACAGTTAAGTCTAGTGCCACAATGGAGTGAAAGAATGTACAAGAATCATCTCCTATTTTCTCTTGTGGAAAGGAAAAATGAGCAGAAAAAATTTTCATGTTCAGTTAACAAAATGTCAAGAGATGTTGTTGCATACTTTCTTCACAAGCCATCTTTGGTAGGAAGATCATGGTATGTTTGAGTGAGTGTCAAGTTTCCTTCTTTCTCGTTGGACTCAATAAGCATCCTCACAACTTCCCTCATTGATGGCCTCTTTGTAGGAGACACACTTGTGCATGCTAAAGCAAGTTTCAAAACAGTGAGCATGTGATTCACCGTGATTTGGTCTTCAAGATCTACACGAGTATCGAGTATCTCCGGTGTCAACGAATTGTTGTGTTCCCGGATATGGTTTCTCACCCATGTGACAAGATCTCCTCCTTGCTCTAGTGGTTGAACTGGTGTTCTTCCAGTGAGCAATTCCAAGAGCACAACACCATAACTGTAGATGTCACACTTTTCAGTGACCTTCATGGTATATGCATATTCTGCCACACATTAGTCAAAGTTTTTCAATAAATTGAAAAACAAAACAAAACGAAATGTGAGACATTAAGAAGCTCAAGTGCTGGTAATATGCCAAATAAACATTAATAAAATATGTGGTATAAGATTCTTTAGTAAAACATTTAACCATGAGAAAAAATTTGGGGTCATCCTAGAAATGAGGATGAAAAAGTTTCAAGGATGAGAATACTTAGTATGCTGATAAGGTCAATATCAGATAGTCTCTATTAAAATCATCAAAATCCATAGTCAGAAAAAGTAATTTGAAACTGATTAATGTCCAAAATTCATTTTCTTCAATAAGGAAATTAAAAATGTAAATGTTGTTTATGAGCATGGAGTGAAACCTCAAATCATAATAAACTACAAGCCAGTACTCACAATAATATGATCTGCCTAGATAAACCAGACTATCTATGTCAAAAGATGATACAAAATGATGTTTATAGTATATTGACTAACTACAACAAAGTAGGAGCTCACCAGGAGCAATATAGCCATAAGATCCAGCAACAGCAGACATTGATTTTGACTGGGGCATGTCAATCACTTTTGCCAAACCAAAATCTCCAACATGAGCCTCAAAATTTTCATCCAGAAGAATGTTGTTAGATTTTATATCGCGGTGGATAATCTTTGGTTTGCAGTCGTGATGCAAGTAGGCAAGACCCTCAGCAGCTCCAAGAGCAATCATGAACCGAGTTGACCACTCCAAACTAGATACAGAACCATGCAATAGTTCACCTAAGCTACCTCTTTCCATGTACTCATATAGCAGGAGATTGAAACCCTGTTGGTAGCAAAAGCCATACAGTTTCACTATGTTCCGATGCCTTATCCTTCCCAGAGTTGATATTTCAGCTCTGAAGCTATTCTCAATGTTGTTCCCTTCCCTGTTTGATGCTAACTTCTTAACAGCAATGGTCTTACCAGATTTCATCACTGCCTTATAAACGGTTCCACATGCTCCCTTACCAATAACATAGCTTTCATGAAATCTTTTTGTAGCTTCAACTAGATCATGGAATGTGAAACCTTCCTTTGGAGGGAAATAGATATCTGAATCAGGGGAGGGAGCCTCGGCACCTCCAAAGGAATCCATTAACTTCCGAGGACGTTTCAAAAAATATAAAATAACTGAAATGAAAATGAGTGAAACACCTCCAACAGAAGCTGCAATTATCATGACTATTTTAGCGCGAGTAGAATCAAAACTTTTCCCTGAATTATCAGAGTGAGAATCCGAAGTGGTGCTGCAGTCACCAAGAGGTGCACCACAGAGGCCATTGTTACCACCAATATAGCTGCTTACAGCCATGCTTTGGAAAATTTTAGTGGATGGAATAGGTCCAGACAGGTTATTGTATGAGAAATTGCACCCCAACAAGCTTGAAAGCTCTTCAAATGTGCTGGGAATTTCACCATCCAAATCGTTGTTATTGAGATAGAGATATTCAAGCATGTTGAGATTGCCAAGCTGAACCGGTATTCTTCCGGAAAGGTTATTGTAACTGAGATCCATTGCAATTTGCAAGCTTGAAAGAGAACCTAAATGAGGAGGTATTTCGCCAAAAAAGTAGTTTCCATCCATCAACAACCAGTTCAAATGAGACAGATTGCCTAATGACGCAGGGATATATCCAGACAGCTTATTGTCTGAGAGCTTGAGAATCTCCAAGTGCTGAAGTGTTCCAATCTCATCCGGCAAGGAACCAGAAAAGTTATTCTGGCTGAGATCAAGCCGCTGTAGCCTTTGACATGAGAAAATTTCGGGTGGGATACTTCCAGTGAAAAGATTTGACGAAACATTAAATGTCACCAATTGAGAGAGAGTACCTATTTCCTTAGGCAACTCCAATGTGAAGTAATTGTTGGCAATATGAAGCCTTTGCAATATGCGGCAGTTCCCAATATCAGCAGGGAGTGTACCACTAAACCTGTTTTCACTCAAATCAATGGCAGTCATGTTCATCAGCTTACACAATTCTAAAGGGAAGCTTCCAGTAAGCCTGTTTCCAAGTATGAACAACTGTTCCAATGATTCACAGTTTAGTATACCTGTTGGTATATTTCCATAAAGCTGATTAGAAGCAAGATTCAACAACATCAAGTGGGAATTTCGGCATAGATGAGGAGGTATTCGTCCGGTCAAGTTGTTGTCAGAAAAATCAACCACCCAAAGAGGACTATGAAACCCAAGTCCCTCAGGAATAATCCCACTCAGAGAGTTGTCAAAAAGTTGCAACTGGTTCATTTTAGGAAAATATTGGAAGCCAAATGGAATTGGACCTGTGAGATTATTTATTGACAGGTCCAGCTTTGACAGGTTCTTCAAGTTGCTAAACTCATTTGGTATAACACCAGTTAGATGGTTCTCAAAGAGAAAAAGCAAACTTAGACCATTTATTTTGCCAAAATCTGAAGGGATACTACCTACTAAAGAGTTCTCTGAGAAATCAATGTCTAAACATGAAGTAAGATTTCCAATTTCCCTTGGAATGGTTCCATTCAACTTGTTTCTGTAAGCATACAGCCACCTCAAGGATTTGAGGTTCCCAATTTCCTTGGGTAAAGGTCCAATAAGATAATTCCCATATATAGCAACGTTCTCAAGACTGCTACAATTCCCAATCTCTTTAGGAAGAGGTCCTGATAACTGGTTTCCCCACAAAACCAATTCTTTCAGGTTGGCAAGCATCCCAATCTCACTTGGTATTTCCCCTCCTATCTGATTTTGTGCAAGCCCGAGACGCATTAATCTCTTACATCGACCAATTTCTTTTGGCAAATTACCAGTAATGTTATTTGCCCCAGCTCTGAAATTCACGAGATTCTTAAGATTTCCAATGGAATTAGGCAGGGGTCCCACAAGAAAGTTGCTATACGCCACTAGCTCCTCCAACGAAGACAAGTTCCCAATCTCATCTGGAATCACACCAGAGAGTTTGTTGTTGTAAATATTCAAACCTTTCAAAACAGACAGCTTACCCAGTTCAGCAGGAATTGTCCCCTCAAACTGATTATTGTTCATATAAAGATATTCCAAATTCAAGATCTCACCAATCTCCTTCGGGATATTTCCAGTCAACTCATTGTAGGCAAGATTAAGATAAGTTAGATGGGTCAGACCCCCAATGCCAGCAGCATTTAGAGTTCCAGAAAGATCCATTGAACTCAAATTAAGAGACGCAACCACTGGGTTGTTATCATTATCCTGAGTGCAATTTACACCTTTCCATCCACATGGGGTTTCATCAGTAGGCTTCCAATTTTCCAAAACATTAGATTTGTCATGAAGTCCATTCTTAAGCTCTAGCAAGATTTTTCCCTCAGTGTTCAACCCCTCAGTGCTACAAAGAAGTAAAGTCAATATCAGTAAAATAAAAGAATACTCTTTTGCCAAGGCTCTCCCCTCCTTGATATCTCCAGCCATCTTACTATTCAAGACCTGCACAGGCAAGCCATATCAATCAATCACTTTCACAACATAGACACATATTTTCTGTCCATTACCTCAGATCAGGCAATCGACTATTGATCAGTAAGTAATCAATTGAGCACAATTTTAAAAAGGCTATTCTGTTCACAAATGCAACAGACCAAAATATTTGTGGAAATTCTTGCTGCCATTGAACCATTTTTCTAAGCCAGAAACTCTTTCGTTACTCTGATTATCACCAACACCTAAAGTCATATTCCACAATACCAAAACACCATTCCCAGGTTCAAAGGCGAAACAAAGACACACATGTATATTACACAGAAAGCACCAGTCAAAATGATCAAAAACAATAACACATCAACAAAAACACACCTTTCATTCAAAGACAGCCATCACTCATCAAAAAGGAGATAATAACAAAAGCAGCAGCTCCACCACTTGGGATCAACAACTCCTTGCGAAGGAAAATGGAGAAGAACCATGAAGAAGTTGATGAAACTTTAGCCAAAAATAGAATACACCCACGTGTGCTTTTGGCCTGAAAAGTGGGGATCTTCGATCTGAAAGAGAAAAGGCCAAGATTTTGAGGAGAAAAATCCAAAACCTTTTTTGTTTGCAGGGACTGAGAAAGAAGCAAGACTCAAGGTTCAATGAATCAGTGAATGAATATCCATCCTCCTGGGGTGGCACTATTTGTGGCTTTCTCTGTTGGGTGGGGTTTGGCCGATTAGGCTTGTCCCCAGTGTTTTAGACGCCCTGTGCCTTTTATTAAAATTTTAGACTTTGATTTTCATTCTATTAATATATTTTAACTTGTTTCATGGTATAGATTGTTGATTAAATAAAAAAAATAATTTAATATTAAAAATGAATTGAAATGATTGTTCAAAAATTAATTAAAAACAACTTTGTTTCAAAACACTGGAGACAATTTGGCATAAGGGAATGAAAATGAAAGAATGAGTGTGAAGGATCAACTTTTTTTTGGTGAAGTTTTAATGGCCGACAAAGCATGCTTTCACCTTTCACTTATTAGGATCATTTTCATTGTCTCTCTAACACCAAAAGGTCTTTCTTTCTTGTTCATATTGTTAATGTTTGATGATACCCTTTTCAAGAAGAAAGTTTGGTGGAAATTTTTGCAAAATTTTGGTAGTTCTGTGTTTGTTTTCTTTGTTTTTTGGTTAGTGATTGTGATGGGTATGGGAAAGTTCCTTCCTGGTTTAGTAGGTGCTGAAATCCATGTTGTTGGACTTGTACTCAAATACTCCATGTTTTATACGTCTCAGATTTTCAACCAATCATTCTCTGCTACGTGTCCACTCGGTAAATCTTCTGACTCACTATATCTATTTAAGGTTGTTCTAATATCTATCCCTTGTTGGATCTTGTGCAGAGAACATCAGAAAATGAAAGTTTTTTTGTTAAGATAGAAAAAATATGTTAGAGAAAATGAGAGTTATTATTAATTTCCAAAATGGAGTGAAAGAGAATAAGGCTACCAAATTATTGGTTTAGTTTTATCTAGTTCTTGTCTTTTACTCTAACAAACCATTTTATTTTCTTTTGTGATGATCTTAATTAAGTTTTAAACTATGCCAATATCTATACTTAGATGCATGAGTAAAAACATGCTTAAAGCTTCTAATATAGAAATTAAATATAATATAATAATGAAATTTATATATATAAATGAGATAATTATGAGAACTTTATTAGCTTAATCAAATAAATGACAACTATGAACAATTTTATTTTTTTCACTTCCAATTCTTTATTTTTAACCTGCATATAAACTTTGGTATTATAGACAACAAGATTTAAACATTAGTCATTATGCACCAATGGAAAAAGTTCTATTACTTTAAAATTGTTATTATCAAATTAAAATTCACTCTTTAAAGTTCATATATACGAAAAACATGTGTAAAAATATGACGTTACAATCATTACTTTTGTGTGTTTCAATAATACATTTTTATTGTGATTTTTGTTAATTTTTTATTTTATAATTCATACGAAAAATGTTTCCTATCCAACATTAGAAACTAATTTCTCTAAAAATAAAGATCATTAGAAACTAATTTCTCTAATAATTTGTTTATACTAAATTGAATTCCTAATCATATAATTAAAATTTCAATTATTTATTAAATGCTAATATTTTGCTTATACCATTTTATGTGAAGCATCTACCAACTTTATTCTACAATACTTAAAAGTCTATTCTCATTAAAAAAAATTGATTAACATTTGTCCTTTTATTCACGGGTTCATTATTTTATTTAAAATTCAGCTTTAAAATAATTTTAATTTCAATTATATTAAAAGTGACTGATGTTAACATATCTAATAAAGTAATATATTTATTCAAAAAAAAATTAGTTCAGTAAGTTTGTTTTAAAAGAATATTTTTATTTTTATTATTAATATTAATATCTATAAGAATTCTTTTTATAAAAAAATTTTAATCACGACAGAAGAAAAAAAATATAATCGATATCTATATTATGTATTTTTTTTCTAGATTTATTTTTTTCTCGAATATAAAACAATAAATAAAAATAATTAAAAATATTATTTACTTTTTTTCAATTATAATTTTTTTAGTTTTCTCTTCTATTATAATTGAGTCTGGCGTTTATTTATTTTTAAGCATTCATAATTTCACAAAATATATATATATATATATATATATATTAATTTTTTAATAAATTAAAATAATCCACCTATGTTTCCGATTCGTTTAATAACCTTAAACTACATCCATCAAACAGAAGTAGTATAATAATTACATTCATCTATTTAATAATTTTTTTATATTATTATTATTATTATAGATATTATTAACTAAAAAAATCTTCATAAAGAATATTTGGTAGGACCATGTTGAATAATTTTTTTTGTTTTAATGATCACCAAATTTTTTTAACAAATTATCTAATTTAGTTTGAATGGTAGGAGTATAATATTGATAAATGTGCCGACCCTTAATTTGTATAATTACTACTTTAACACAATGGTGAGTGTAAGTGATAAAAATAATGTTATGTTATGTAACTAAATGACTACTTCTGATGGGGTTGGTTTGCCAAAGCCAGTTTCCATCAAAATTCTTTATGTCTCCATCGAAGGACCCAAACATATCGTGGGTTTTCCTTCTCACTTCCCATCATGCAATCTTGAAAAGGTTGACCCTTTGGTCCCACAAAGAGCCACTCCGCAAGCAATTGGAGCACATGCGAGGGCATCACTTTCTAATAACTTTATTATTCTCTGTGTGAATGTGTGTGTGTGTGTGTGCGCGCTTCATAGGATGAATATGTGCACTTCAATTGTGCATTCTTCTTTGGGGTTAGGCTTGATTCCACTTAAGAATATCACTTTGCTTAATTGGGTACATCCCATTCCTCAATGTTTCTTTGTCCTTTTGAAATTCTATTTCAACACCAAAAACTTTAACACATCTTTTCTATCTTCTTTTTCCTACCATTGGTTAGATAATGATTCTAGCTGCTATATTTTAAAATAAATTATACGATCAAGTTATCGAAAACTCATTTTATAAAAGTATCATGCGATTTGCATCAACATTTATATTGAATTTTATTTCAACCAATATATAATTTATGCTTATCATAATTATTTTATTTTATTTTTCAATTTTTGTTGAAATTATAAGTTAAAATCTCGTATTTAAAAAAAATTAAAAAATTGATCAATAGATAGGTGGAAAATAAAAATTCTAAATCTAATATTTTAGGGTTTGTTTTATTTAGGAGCGAAAATATCTCAATCTCATATTCACTATGATAATATTGTCAGGATTAATTATCATGTTTGAGATATGAAAGTAATGAGAGGAGATTGATAGAAATGTCCTTACATTCTCAAAAGATGATTTTGATGATGATTCAAGTCAACTACATTCAAGTCAACACTATTCAAAATGAATTAAGGACAAGTTGAATTTATGACGTTGGTAAAAATGTGAAACATTTTCCTACATGCCCAATATAAGTTTTTGATAAAGATAATGATTCAAGCAAGCCCAAGATGATTCCGAAAACTAGATAGAGTCTTAGAATACTTGGATATGGAGGTACAAGGTGATGAAGTAATATTATGCATAAGCCTCCAAAGTACAAGTGTGATAAAATTCATAACGCGATATTTTTCATTCGACATAATCAATTATGATAACATTGTTAAAGTTAATTATTATTTGCTTTGAAATTTAATTTTATCCTTAAAATATGTCTCGATATATTAGGAGAATAAAATATATATAAATTATCATTAATATTAATCGTTAAACGATTCATCACTCATGATTATACATAATAATTAAACCTAATATTTTAAGGATTTATATATATAATTAACTCTTAATCTTATAGATGAATTTTTCTCAATTATTGTCCTTCTAAATTACTTAATTATTTTTACTAACATCGAGACCATGTAAAATTAAAATTAACCAATGCCTCAGTGTGTTACTATTAAAAGATGCATCTCTTTTTCTAGAATATATAAAGGATTAGAATGTGTTGGTGAAAGAATACCCCACAATTGTTAAACAAGAACTATGAATGGTGACATTAAATAATGCTCCAACCTAGTGGAAATATACAAGGTTTTATAATGCTAAAAGTGCATATTATTTTGATGTTGTTCAATGATTCATGACTAAAGAAAAGTTCAAGTTGTGTTTTTGAATAATTAACCTAATTGGGGGTTGGGTTAGTGATGAAGGAGGCTTGTGTCCTGTTTAACCTTTATTACCCTAATTAATATGCATATGTTAATTAGTGGAGATTTGTTATAGTACTTTTAGTAATTTGTTGATCAAGCATTTTTTTGTCACTTTTGTTCACACAAACTCATAATATAATGTGTAATCGTACCACTTTATGATTAAATAACATTTTTCATTTTGTTTTTGTATATCCCTCATCACCCATTCATTATATCTTTTTTTTTTTTTCTAATCCCTGTTTTTCAATTAGCTCAGGTATCTAACTATTTGCTTTTTGGAGAATTTTGCTATAAAGTGTCACGTAATAAAAGTGATAATTAAAATTAAGTTTCACATCCATTTGTACATTAAAAATATAATTTCTAAAATATAAGATTTTTCATTAAATTGATTATTTTCGCACTATGTGGTGTACCCATTACATTACACTAAGCAAGGTTTGTCTCATTTGATCTAAATATTAATCAATGATTTTATTTTATTTGTTTAAAAAAGATTTAATTATTAGATGACGTCATGGTCGTACATGTTGCAAATTGTAATACTGAAATTCAACGTGCAAACCTGTCGAATGGTTAAGTCCAAAATCACTCACAAGTCATGATAATGCATATACGGGACAAAAATCAAGCCTTTAAACTTTGAATCAAGTTGAGATTAAGATTTCAAATTTCAAAATATTAGTTTTATTCTATCAATCTTATTGGCTTAAAATCGAACAATGGGTTTAAGATCTTAATTTTTTATTTATTTTAAACATATCAGATGCTTAATCATATACAAACATGATTGAGTATCTCTTAAAATACCACTTAATTTTATAAAACACGTGAATCAAATACCTGATGATGTTAAGATAAAAGCACAATTTTTAGTTTACAGATTTATGTTTACAATTCATTAATGATTAAAAATATATTTAATTTATTTAATATTTATAAAATTTATATAATACCAATTAAATAAAAGAATCATTATTAACTTTTTTTTCATCCACTCCTAATAAATTATTATTTTTAAAATATCATTATTTAGTTAAAAATAAGAATATTTTAACTTGAAATAAGTATTTGAGGTATTCATATTTTATTTAAAAACGAAAATATTTTGAGTTCGTATTTAATATTAAATTTTAGTCTATTAATTTTATTCTTAAATAATATTTTGTAGATCATAAAAGAAAATTTTTATATAATCTCAACCTCTAAATAATACGATACTTATAAGTGTATATAAAAAATAATCCTTCAATAAAAAAATTAAAATATTTTTATCCCTTCAATCAATATCAATATTTTTTATAAAAATAAAAATTCCATCTTCAAATATTATAATAACATCATTAATTTATAAGAAGAATGTGAATTCCTCTTTTAATTAAAGCAAAATACATTTTATAACATTCAAATCATATTTAAAAGTAATGTTAATTTGTATATTTTTAAAAACAACGACTTTGATCATGATATTCTTTTAATATTGAGTTTCTTCAAATAAGTATAAAACGAACGTAAGAATTTCATAATAAAATTTGAAATAATGAAGATTATTTCCCCCAAATTTTCTACTTGTTAACAGTGTACTATTTACCTATTTTAATGGAATATCCATTTGACCAAAATAATAAATTATTAAAAGTCGGTGCATATTTAATTATATAATGGAAATTATTCACGTAAATTACGAACGTTTGAATCCAACTTTGACGAACATGATCATCCAATTGGTCTTTAAAATTAACAGCTTAAGAAAAAAAAAAAAGTTCAAAGTTTGACTAGCCACAGTCAGCAATATGCTACATAAGATATTATAATTATACATATAATATTTTATTTTAGATCTAATCTTAGATCAAAATTGAAGAAAATAAAATATTCATCATGTATGAGATTTTCTCAAAATACCTCCAAGAAACTAAATGAACAGAGTAAAAGACAGATACAGCTTCGAGTTTTTTACGATTATAACCATCTTGTGTTTTTTAATTGTATTTATAGATTAAAAAAATAACAGTTGTTGAATTATAACAACATAATCTAATTAATATAATTTTTTCACTAATAAAGTTAAAATTTAACTTTTTTTTCTTTATTCCTCTTTGGACAAAGAATTACCTTTATTTGTAGGTCAAAAATATTATTTACCCGGTCCAACAGAACTTAATTCATGAGATTTATTAGAAGACTATTGTTTCCATAGCAAAAGATATTGAAAATAATTAGACTTTGATGTTATAAGATTGGTTAAAAAAACTTTGAACACAATAATGAAAAGAAAAAACTTTTAAACACAATCTTTTTATTCTGGACAACATAATTAATTATGATAATGACAACATTTAAACTAATAATCATAGTTGTACGTTATTTATTTTAAATTATTCACTATTTCAATATTATATCAAATATTCTCTCAATATTAATTCATAATACATCTTTTCATAACAAAAATAATAATAACAATAAAAATGAAAGAGAAGTTACATAAACGAAGAGAATAAGAAAAGAGGCGTGAGAACACATAGATAAACTTAAAAGGAGGACGAATATTGAATCTGAAAAGTCTACTTCTTCTTACACCCAAGAATTTCTTCTACACCCCCGCATTAATATATGTAAAATGTCAAAAAGTCTTTAAAGTCAGTTTTCCTCTTTCATGTGTACCAACAACGCATACACCTCCTACACTCTCGTTCAAACGTCATTTTCCGTTTAAAGTTTGAAATTTGTTAATAATTTATGTTTTGAATTATATGACATGTTATGCATCTAAAATCTCATTAAAAAAAAAATATTTACTATTTATTTTACATTTGTAGTATTTTGAATTATTGAATCTAAAATACATTTACGAAAAAGACAATTCAAATAACTTTTAAATAATCCAAAACATATTTTCAAATTATATATTTTTAAAAATATATTCCAAATTGTTGAATACAACATACATTTATAAAAAAAAAAACAATAACACAATCCAAAATTTATTTTCGAATATTTCCAAAAATGTATTAGAATTTTTTTTTAAATATTTTGGAATCAATTTTTCAAGGCATCACTGATATTAATGATCTCTAGTTCAAGGACAAGGTACAGATCTGCATTGTAATAACCATTTCTCAACACAATATAAAAAGGATCAATCATGTAGAGCCATTGCAAGTTATAAGCAAAAAGAAACTATCCATGTATGCAAATTGTAACCAAGGAAGAAAGACAATGAAACACAACAATTACACATGTTGCCACCAATTAGTCAAGGCTTGATGATTCAATGTTGCATACATCTTGACCCCTTAGAAAGAAGATCAAATAATAAAGAAATACCTGCTTTTACATCTAAGATAAGACAACATTTTATCTTTCTTTCTTCAAATACATGAATAATGTCATCACTCCTTGAATGGTGCCATAACTCCTCAACAATCAACTGCACCACTATTGTCTTAACAATTTAGAATTAGTTCAGATGAGAATAGTAGCTTCTGTGTGGAAAAGGGACCACAATCATCATTCCACTAACTTACCTTCTCCTAATCCTCAATCACACTGCATGTTACAACCTTAAAAAATAGCCAAATCAAATTAACCAAATTGGCTCCTTGCTTTCTGCATAACAAATACATAAGCAATTTAAGACCTCCCTAACTTCATTTTTCAATCTAGAACTTTGACTGCCCTGTCTAAAACCAACCCATAGCAAAAATGATCGAAAAATTAAATTAGAATAAATCAAAATCGAAGAGAAAATCAAATCTCTAAGTCCTAGCTTACTGAATGCTAAAAGCGCTGGTCGCTACCACTTTGCATTCTATCCCATTCCCATTTGCTTCTGCCTTCTCATCTCTATTATCTTCCTGTGCGAATTAGAATGCAAATCAATGCGAAAAGTTGGACTACTAGCAGGACGGTATTCAGGCACGAGCCGGCCAGACTTAAACCTAACCCCACATGCATTACAAAGTGTCTTTGGCCCAAGGGGACCTGCCCGCCATTGTGGAGTATCTTCAGCTCCACAGTGCTGACATTTCCTCCCAATGGGTGAGATTTTCATCCCTTCTTCTGCCTTGAAAATTTCATTTCTTGGCTGCCTCCACCAAACTTGATGACTAGAGTTTTTGTCAGCAATGCCAGGTTGACGCCTACTGCATCTCTTGCTCCGTGCACGGACTGGGACCTTAAGGTGATCACAGCTGTTTAGGAGGGAAATACTGTTACTGCTGTTATTGCTGTTGCTACTGCCTGTGCTGTACTCAAGTACTGAGGTTGCTTTTTGGTTCTTGGCTATGTCAGGTTGAATACATGATAGGTCAACAAATGTTTCAACAGAAGGAAATGCATCTTTGTTGGATAGCCATTCAAGCTCCTCTTCTACAAACCCCTGAAACATTAAAAAAGGTTTTTCAAGTCAACACAGGCATCAGATCCATGCAATTAATCATAGATGAGCAACCTATGGATCAGGAAAATATTGTCAACACCGTTTTATTTTCTTCTGAACTGAGGAACATATGGCTCCACAATATGGAAACCCTGGAACCATAGTAAATTAGTAATCATCGCGAGTATGAAGAGACAGAATATTCTGTTCATTTGCCAATGTAGGATTTCCAATACAATTATGCCAATAGAAAAATAAGTAAAAATCGCTCAGCACCTAGTAATATTAAAGGACAACAATACCCCATCTTCATTGAACATGCACAGAGAAAAACATAAGTTTTACTAGCTCTTTCAAAATTTCAGAAACCCCTATTCAGATACAAAACACTACTACATGATCACCACAACAAGTGCTCACCTGACCATACTTAATCCAAAATAAAACAAGTTAAAAGTAAATTAGAAATCTTCTACAATTCACTCACCCAAATTGCCACTTCAAATTCCAATTCCAACTGATTCCAATCAAACCATAATTCATAAATATTCTTATTGTTTATCTTTTTGCACACAGGAGCACTGACAAACAAGGAACAAGTCATAACTCAAAAACCAATATACTCTATTTTCTCATGGGCTCGTAAACATTCCTTAAAAAGGTTAAAATAGGAATATCAAACTTACAGAATATGAATGGTTCGGATCATCCAGGACCAATGGGTTAAACAATGATGGATCGTCACATTTTGAATTAAGTAAAGGACAGGATTTTCCAGGTTTTTCCTCATCATCATCTTCCTCCCCTATGTCCGATGAAAAATTCAAGAGATCATCCACCGAACCGATGGCCTCCATCCCTGAAAAGAAAGACATTGAATCCTAAAAGTGCATCTATAGAGAGATAAAATAAAGGAATGGGTAGAGATGTGTAAACAAAATACATAAAATAGTCAAGGAAAGAGTGTGCCATAGAAGTATGTGACTTAAGAAAGTATAAATTTCTAATTGTTTAAATGACAAAATTAAAGCCACAAAATAAATGAAACCAGACTATACAATCTTAAGACGACGTGGTTATGTCTCTCCTATTTAGATGATATGTGTATCTTATGCTAATTTAAGTTTAAATGCCTCATAAAATATACGAGTGCAAAGTATCTGACCATGGAAATCCCTTTCTAAAATTTTTATTGAGCATTGAGACTGCTGTCCTGCCTTGGAAAAACTTTTGCTGGCTCATTTGAAAAGGTTAAAGGTTTTAAAAAAGGTCTGCAACCATGATTTCCTGCAATATCAAGAAGAGGGACGAAACTGCATGTGGAAGTTTGCATTGCATACCATCCTTTCCAGAATCATAGCCACATGAGGCTCTTTTATCTGATTTGTCATGTCTGATTGTAGACCAATTCCACATATTTTCTTACAAGTTTTTACTTGTATTCTCCTTATATATGGACATTGTCTGGTTAAGCTTATTTCTGAAACCAGTACCAATTTTTGCTAAATAACTTTAGTCAATGGTTTTAACACATGTAATGAGGCTAAACTTTTATGACAATCTGCAAGCTCTGTTACTATCTGGTGCATTTTGGTGGAGTGTAATTTTGAAGTTAAATTCACTACCTCTACAATTGGTTCTGAATTAAGAATGAACTATTAGTTTATATTTGGTGTACAGCACAACCTCTTCTAATGAGTGCATCATTAACTTTCATTATTCTGGGGATTCTGCAAAATTTTGCCATTTATTTGGTCCATAATAATCACAGCTATGACAGATTATATAAACAGTGCAATCTATTTGGAAAATCCACAATTCTTTCATGTAGAGGAAAGCCACAAATTAAGAATGGTAACAGAAGAAGAAAAAAAAAAAAGAAAAAAAAAAAAATAAGGGTTGGGAACAAATATTATGATAAACAAAAACATGGGTCTCAACTAGATTTTTTTTTTTTTTTATCATTCTCTTCTTCATAAACATTCATTCAACAACTTCCTTTAACAATATAATATTAATTTTAAATTATTTTTATTTTCATAAACTGTTTTCATGATTATTACATGAATAGAATGGGTTGTTGGATGAATGATTTTTTTTTTCCAGAAATATCAGCTCTCTATGAACTAATCAGGCAAAAAACTCAGACTTACCAGCTTTTCAAATTGTGTACTTGAGTTGTTGCAGCAGCAAAATGAGAGAGAAGAAACCCCAGCAGAGAGTTAAGTTGTGAGGAAGTGAGAGAACGAGAGATGGTGAGGCACGTGTAGGGATTAGGGAAGACTTATGTTCGATGTTCTTGTTATTACATTGTTTTATTTTTTCTAGAAAAAAAATGTTGTCTAGATTTTATTTTTAAAAATATATATAATAAAATATATAGACAATTGATATTAATAATATAGAAATACTAAAATTTTAAATTGTTATGTATATAATTATTATATTATCGTATAAAATTGTTGGATGAATATATAAAAAAAGAATGAGAGTTGATTTTTTTTGTTACGATGACTAAAATTACAAGTTATATTACAATTCTTTCCATTTTTTTAAGATTAATTATAAATGGTAGAAATTTTTTTTATTAAAAGTATATGGTGCAAAGATAACCATTTTAAGAATAAACGAGAGAAAAGAGAAATCTTAAATTCAATTTTAAGGATCTTCGATTTTTCCTAAATTTGATAACTGATTCTACTTTTTAATAATTAAAATATCATTTTATTTAATGATAAGAAATGAAACGTACATCCAATATGGTTGAGTGTTAAATATATTTTGACTATTACTTAAATATATATATATATATATATATATATATATATATATACTAAAAATCAAAATCATAATTATTATTATTATACTTAAGTAAAAGATTTAAATAATAAATCTTCTTAATAAAAATGTATTCACGTAATAATTTTTTATTTATTTTAATATTAATTTTCTTTTCTAAAAATAATGTTAGTGTATAAAGATTGTTGTATGAACGAACTTGTAACAAAATTTTGAAAAAAAAATAATTATCATATAAATTTTATTTTTATACACCTATAAATATTAATTTTTTAGGTTAAATTTTTAATAGATGTAACTAGATAAAATATACTTAATTATATTTAATAAAGAGTTAAATTATCTTTTAACATTATATAATATATTATTACTTATGCTATTTTTATATTTATGCTATTTATTAATATTATTATTACTTTTAATACTCTCTCTATATATATTAGACCATTGAAATTTAATTTTATAATAAATATTAAATATAATGAGATTAATTATATTTAATAAAAGATTAAATTATATTTTTTGTCAATTAAACATTAATTTTATTTATTAATATTAATCATTATAATACTAGTTATCTTCAAATTTTAATGTTTGTATAAAATATTTATATTTTCTTAAAAAATAAAATGTCTATTTAGATCTATAATAAAAGAGACTTGAAAATGTATAACTGGTGAAACAAATTTTAACATTATAAAGGTATTGGTATAATATACTTAAATAAAATAGAACTGATTATATTTAATAAAAAAATAAATTGTGTTTATTAGTGTTAATCATTATAATTTTTAATGTTTAAATATTTAATTTTGTATTATGTAATAAAATTAAATATTATGTTACTACGTATATTTAATTTTAAAAATTTTATTATTTTAAAAAATCTATATTATGTAGTACATACTATTTAAAAAATATTCTTAGTCAACTTTAACTTTATATAATGGTTGATAGGGTGTAAATATAATGAAGTTAATTGTATTTAATAAATAATTAAACTATCCTCTCTATCATAAAATTTTAATAATTAAGGATTAATTTTTATATTTTGTAGTAAAGTTGAATAAATGTTTTTTTATGTGATGAAAAGGATAAAAAAATGAAAAAAAAACAAAGAAAATTATAGTTTGATAATTAAATATTATCTATGATATTATGTAATAACATTGAATATTATCTGAATGTTTTTTTAATGACACTAAAATATATTTTACAACAATAATAATTAAAATTAATGATAATAAAAAAACATGTAAGAAATTCAAATGATTATTATATTAATTAACAATAAAGAATGAAAATTAATAAAAAAATTTGTATTTATATTATCATGTTTATTTTTTTACTTAGTTATTGAAATATATTTTAAAAAATACATATTTTAAATCAAACAATTTTTTAAATATGTTGTAAATTATTTAAAATAAGATAAATATTTTAAAAATTATAAATATTTTTTTAATTAATTAAGAATTATTATTTCTTATGATACAGACTAATTTTAATTTCTAGAATAAATTTTTGTGGATTTTAATTATTAATAATATTTATTTTTCTTACGGTAGCTTCATGATGTATTTAATAATATATTAATATATATTTAATTATTTTCAAGTTTTGAAATACATTAATGTAAATAAATAGTTTATTATATAAGTAGGGAAGTAGCAATCTATTAAATTTGAAAAAAAAATATTAAAATTTTAATTTTGAAAGTTAATTATTTAATAAATATATTAAATTTAATATATTTATCATAAAAATAATATTTTTTAATCAAATAAATAATATTTATATTTTTGAAAATATTTATTTCAGTTCAAAATAATTTAAAATATATTAAAAATTATTTTATTATAAATATATATTTCATTTAAATGTTAATTAAATTATATTATTACTATTTAAAATAAAATTAATTTCAATATATTTATTTAATGCTCTTTTGACGCTTATATATTTGTTATATATTATAAGTAAGATAATTATAGATTTATCATTCAGTAATTTAATTTTTTAACCTATGTTATTATTAAATAATCATAATATTTTTAAATTCTGATAATTTATTCTCTACACATTACTTTCACATTACAATTTTAATGATTGTGATATATATTTTTAATATAGAGCAACAATAATTTTATTTGTAAATATAAAAATATTACTTTTTAATTAATAACTTGAGAAAATATTTCCATTGTGTGAGTAAAAAGTATGCTACATCATCCATAAGTTGGCTTTCCCCTTTGCATACGTGGCAACATTCAAGAAGTATTTCTTCCCAACACCATCCTTAACTCAACTTGTTTCCTCCAACTTTCTTTGAGTTTTGCAGAACCCACTACCCAGAAATGAAATTGTAGAAGCACTTTAACGGAAAACATGAAAGGGTTAGGTATTCATACCCCTTTGGTTTCGAGGGGAAAGCCTCCTCCTTCCCCGGTAGTGGTGGATGCGTTGCCTTCCTCTTCTCATTTCACTAGAACCACCATCCTATTTCCATGTAAGTTCTAACCAACATCTATGTTCTTTTCTCACACCCCATTTCTAAATTTTTCACTTTGATGACCTATGCTCTCAAGTCTTATCCTTTACTTTAAAATTTACGTGCATTTTTTTTGGTGGGTACTAGTTCATTTGTTTTTATTACAATGAAAAGAACTTGCTTTGATGGGTCATGTCCAATTTGGTGGGTCAGTTAACAAATTTTCACCCTTTGGGCGGTTGACAAGAAAGTTATGTTTTTCCAAGTAAGTATGGTAACAAATTTAAGATTATATCCAGTGGTAGTTACTTTTTCTGTTGTAGTGTGAAGTGATTTTTTCTTGTCTTCAATGCTATTATTTTTGGTAGTGAAATTGCTGAAATCAATGCTTAGTTTAAGTAGTTGTAGTTGTACTAGTCACATGTTTACAGCTAATTCTAATCCTCGAGGTCTGAATCAAATCTTATGAGTGGATTGTATGCTCTCTCACATTTATTAGACAATGGTTAGCTACTTAGAGCTTTTTATGTGGATTATATTGTTTGTTACTTATGTTTGTTGGCTTAGTGAGTGACATTATGCCTGAATTATATACAGTAAGAAGCAGACAGAAATCAGGGTTGAGCTTTGCCTGTGGAACCATTCGAGCCCAAGCATCCAATATAAGTGGTGTTGAACCTGGAGATTATGGAAGCAATGAGAAAAATGGCCACAATGTCTTTGAAAATAATGCTATAGACGACAGTTCTTCTAAAGTGTGAGTTCCACAGTTCCTCTTGATTGATCTCATTCATGGCCATTTAGACCATCACACTGTGAGATGAAAGGTGCTCTAGGAACTTATTACAATGGACTTTAGCCTTGGCACTGAGTAATGTTTGTTTGTTTGCTTTTATGATTGTGTTCTCCTTTTCCATCTTTTATATGTGAAATTATTTTGTAAATTTGCCACATCACATACGTATATTTATGAAATTGTGGTGTGGCTGGAATTACATGGTTCAGTTATTTTTATTTATACAACTGATATGAGAGACTTATAGTTGATACTTTTGATGGACGAGGTAACCAATCATGATCCCAATTCCTAACCTCAAATCTGATGTTGGTCACATGAACTTGGGTCAATAAACCTGGTTCCACTGCACCACATTTTTTATCCTCTTAGTTATTTGTTTTCAGTCTGAGCCTGCTCAAGCATGGACTTTTTACGTAGTTTTTGTTTTTGTTCAAACAATCTTAGATGACTCTCTGCTACATGTTGAATCTAATTAAAGCTAGGGTTGAATTTGTGCTACTATTTTTTGAGGAAATTGCATTCCTCCATGCTGTATAACACATCATATGTCCTATCGGCTTAGCTTGACGACTCTATTACAGTGCAAAATATATTCCTCTTGCTGTTGAGATGTGAAAGATTTGTTCTATATTAGGTAATAATTTGAAGAGAAAATCGGTGGTATTCATATCATCATTAATAAAAGATTAGTTATTTAGGTCACACAAGTAGAATGCATTCAAAGGGAAAAACTCTCTGATTTATTCAGCAGATTGACAATAGATTAAGTAGAATGCTTTTTTAAGTATATTTTACTATGATTATTCATGGCTCTGTTACAATTCTAATGTACATATATTTTATGGTTTGACAGTGTGAAACCTCCTGATCAGATCCCTTATCCTCTATCTATAGCTTTTGTGCTGTTGGGATGTGCTCTTGTCTTTTCACTAATTGCATTTGTCATCAAAGGGGGACCTTCATCAGTTCTAGCAGCACTTGCAAAATCAGGATTCACTGCTGCATTTACATTAATATTTGTTTCTGAGATTGGAGATAAGGTAATTTCCTAGACTTTCTATTAGTCCTTAGGTACTTTTTAGGTATAAATAAGTTCCCAGTACTGTGGATAAACTTAATTGAGTTTGTGAAGTACCTCTCACCTTAGGGCTTAAGATGTCTAGTGGCGTCTCAATAATGGGTTTTCTATTTGCAATATAACCCATGACGAAGACTTTCTCCAAATATGCTCTAAATAATTGGATCTTTAAACCAGATTCATATTTTTTCAGAAAAACAATTTGGATCTTTTGAAATCAGTTTAAAATCGGTTCAAACAAAAACTAATGTTTGGTTCAAAAAGCATTTTAGAATTAGTTTTTTCTTCAAAACCAGTTACAAACCAAACACTTCTTTTTAAACCAATTTAAAAAGAAACAAACTGGTTTCATCTAAAAATTAGTTTTAATCTGATTTCAAAATGAAAACATTTTATTTAAAAAAATCTAGTTTCAAAGACAGTTTTTGCAACTCCATGGAGATAACCATCAATTATGTGTCAAATCTGCCAAAGAAACCTAAAATTAAGAAATTAATTAGTTATTACATGTGACCAATATTACTTGCTTGCAACAATTTGAGGAAATAATTGTGGTACCATATACCATTATTTTCACTAAGAGGTTTAATCCAGTTGGTTGAACAATGTGAGTGAGTCATAATGAAATCATGATATTGGTGTTGAACTCATCTCTTTGAAGAAGAAAGAAAGATGGTCATTCTTTTTTTACACTACTGACTATCAAATTTTACGTTGATTACATGAAAGGATGGGTCCTAAAATAGTAGACAATAAACAAACTAGTACATTAAAGACCAATCAACAAGAATTTTAGTACTCAATTAGGTCACAATTGGGTTTACTATTTTAGGAAAGTAACCAACCAATAATGATTCTTATTGTGTGTGATCAACATGAAGAATACTCATCCAAGATTGACTCAAGAAGAGGATAAAGAAAAACAGGGTTTAAAAAACAGGCCCACTTGGCTCTTAGCCCTGTTCTACTCAAGTATTCTTCATGGGTGCCACTTAGGCACTTTTTCCCCCAAAAAAGAGGAATTGTTGGTTCTATAGCTTACAAATTAAAACTTCATGAGCAACTAGATTAAGTTTTTCATATACCTGGATGAGCAGAACTCGTCAATCTTAATGTTCTAGGAAAATATCAGCTTAGTTATGAAAATCCTACTGTTACTAATATTTGATAACATTATTTTGTTTTGTTTTTAATCCTTCTTGGAATGTTTTATGTGTTTTGAGTTTTGCTACAAACTTAACCAAAATACTTAAACTTAATCAATAGATATATTTAGTCTGTCCAAATAGATGTCACTAAATTTTCCTGCCTCCAGCATCAGCTTTTTTCAGATTTTATACTATTATTGCATTGAAATTGGTGCATTGTTTTGTACCCCATGGATGTCTATCACTATGACTGCACAGGTTTATTACTGTAGTTTTTCATTAAACATTTGTTACCCTTGTGGACCTAAAGTTGGCACTTTATCTTTTGACCAGACATTCTTTATTGCTGCGCTCTTGGCAATGCAATTTGAGAAAGGATTGGTGAGTCTTCTGACTTATTTTATCAACAATTTCTCCCTCCTCCTCCTCCTCCTCCTCCTCTCTCAGCTTTTACTGAGTCCATTATTGATGTAATATTATCTAGTTTTCTCTGTCATTGTTTTAATCGGTTGGCTTATATACTTCCTAATTTTTAGAATTGAAATTATTCTTCTCTCTATGGTTTATTTCCTCTCTGTTCAACAAATTCAATTTGTTTCTGATATATTATTACATGGGTCTTTACTATGTTTTATTGTAAAAGGTTAGACAAACATTTTTACTTAAATACTGTTTCTTAACTTGTGTGGCAGCCATCTTTTTCCTTCCTTCATACACTAATTTGTTTGTCAATTCGGTAGTTTTAATTTGGAATAGCATTTGTTTAATTGATAATCTGGTAGTATGCTCATTTTGGGATTGTCATACATATCAAAGTTCATAGTTCTAACTTATTGATTATCGTATCAGTGTAATTTGAATTTTGAAACATTTTATATTTTAACTCAGATTTTATGTATTGACTAGGTCCTATTGGGTTCAATGGGTGCTCTAGGACTCATGTCAATCCTATCTGTTGTAATTGGCCGAATCTTTCAATCAGTGCCAGCTCAGTTTCAGACCAGTAAGTTGTAGCATATGGTATTTCTCATACTGATCAGATTTACTATATTTTAGTATGTCTTAATAGCGAAGGAATTTGACTCAGCATTTTAGGCAGTGCATTCCGTTCTAAAGTACTCATTTAGTGTAATCTGTTTGAAAAACATAGATTAAAGCTTGCTCATGAATCAATATTGTGTATGAATTGGAGTACGAAAATTAGTTTATTATATCTTATGCTTTTCTGAAAATTTTCACAAGTTTTACAGTTTAACAAGCACTAGTGAGTGATTTTTGTCATTATTTTCTATTTCACACCATGGCTTGCTTTCACTTCTCTAAAATTATCTCCACATTTTTATTCTTGTTTTGTATCTGTTTTGATGTACAGCAGTCTGTACCAACTGTAATTAACTTCCAAATATTAAGTTTTTCACGGAATGAGCTCCTACTGGTTGTACACGCTACACATTGTTTAAGCTCTTTTGAAACTGACATTATGATTCAAAAGGACCTAGTTCAGTTGGTCGAGCAGTGTGTGTGAGTTATTGTAAACCTTCTAGTACCTGTTTCTAATACCTATAAAAATAAAAAAATAAAAATAAAAACTAACATTATGATATTTGTCATTTTCAATCAAAATCTGATGCAATTTGTTATTTTCATCAACTTGGACAAATAAGAAACACTGTTGAAAAGCAATTGTTAAATTGGAAACATTATTTTAGCAGATAATTTAACAAAGTCCACATGCATGACAACATCTATTTCTTACTACCCCTTCACGATTGAGGTTAGATGGGTAATTTTGGAAATGAAATGAAAGCAGTAGAAATTATACCTTTGGAGAACTTTTTAAGATGTCCCACATTGTTTTGGAATATGCCTAATGTATTCCCTATAAGTTGAGATTGAGCTTGGCTCCGTTAATTTCTAACAGAAACATTAGGGATGTATGTACAATTAGCCATTGGGAAAAATTAGGCTGATAGAAAATAATCCATTTTCTTCTAAAAATAAGTTGGAAGTTGCTTTAAATATCTCAGATTGGAATGCAAGTTTCAATGACCTTCTTCAACATTGATATAAACTGACCTGCCATGTTGGCCCTTCTGAGGTTCCACTACAAGAGAGCTTAAATTTTATTGATCTGCAATAAGTAGCTTTTGGTTTTTTTCTGTGTGTCAATTTGTTTTGATTATTCCCTGCACTTCTACATCAGATAGCAATATCTGAATTTTGTATTTCATAATTTTCTTTTATCTTTGTCCTACTTTAAGTCAATACTTTTGGTCTCAGTTAATCTCTGTTTTGTAGTATTGGATTCTCTTTTCACCCTGACAGAGAGTTGATTTAGATCAATTGTTATGGTAGTAAATAATGTTTCTGCTTTGTGTGGTTTACTTACAGCCTTGCCAATTGGAGAATATGCAGCAGTAACTCTTCTTTTGTTCTTCGGCCTAAAATCAATAAAAGATGCATGGGATCTTCCATCAGATGTGGTTAAGAAGGGTGATAACAGCAGTCCCGAACTTGATGAACTTGCTGAAGCAGAGGAGCTTGTGAAAGAGAAGGTTAGAAACCCTATATATATGGTCAAGAGTCCTGGATCTTTGTGCAGATGTAAACGTTTTGGTTAATTTTTTATGATACACAGCTCAGTAATATATCCAAGGCCGGCAGCATATGTGCTTACCTTATTCTACCTTCATATTGGCTATTCAACTGTAATTTATACCCTTTAACCATGTCTTTCTGAATTATCTTCAGGTGTCAAAACGACTTTCAAATCCATTTGAGATTGTATGGAAATCATTCAGCCTCGTATTTTTTGCTGTAAGGCTCCTTTTCTCATCTCTTTTGTATTAAGGAACAACTCAACATAAATTTCTGATTGTAAAATCATCAACACTATAAAACAAGTGTATTAATGCATTGTCAAAATCTTACTGTATGTTGCATTTGCTCAAAATGTTCCCTCTGATTTTCATGAATATAGGTAACCTGAAATTAATACTTACCACTCTTGATCTTTTTTACGCCTGAATGCTAAGTCTAAATAGTTATTTCTCATTTAAACTTTATAAATTTCATGTTGTTGGTCCTAGGTAATGATTAATCAAACACTATGTATAGCAGGAAGCAATTGTGTTACTCAGCATGAATTTTAATTTAGTCACTGGAATTATGTAGGAATGGGGAGATCGCTCTATGCTTGCGACTATTGCACTAGGGGCTGCTCAGGTGCACTTTTAAATTCTGTGATGACACATAACATTTTACTTCATATATATATATAAACTTCAATAATATTTTATTTGTTTCAGTCTCCTTGGGGTGTGGCAAGTGGAGCAATTGCTGGACACCTGCTCGCCACAAGTATTGCCATTCTTGGAGGAGCATTCCTTGCTAACTACATTTCTGAAAAACTGGTACAAGTCATAACCTAAATGAACATTGAATGCTTGAATTTTTAATTTGATATCTAATAATGTAAGTTACTTTATCTTTCATCAGGTTGGCTACTTGGGTGGAGGGCTGTTTTTAATTTTTGCTGGGGCCACCTTTTTGGGGGTTTTCTGATTCATTGTTGTCTATCCATACAACTTTTTTGTGTGTAATATATCATTGATGGAGCTGAAAGGAATAAAACATGCTCAAACATAGAGGACAGAGAAAAACTCATTTTAACTTTGTTAAAATTTCTTTAGCAAACATTAGGAGCAAATTGATCATGTTGTCAGAGAATAAGAAGCATGAAATGTGCCATTAGAGTGCGGTATGTAGAGAAACTTGTGTAATTCTTTCTGGAGGCTAGCTTTTGTTGGGGTGTGCTTATTTGTTGTATTAATCAGATGCAAAGAAACCTGTCTGTCTATCAAAAGCATTCTGCCCTTGTTAGAAATAGAAGCTTCTCTACTGAATATATTTGAGTTATCTCCAAATTTTCACAATGCAATACAGAATATCCAAACATATCATTCAAAAGAAAAAATATATCAAGACAACACCTCATTTCATTTTGAAAGAACGAGCTAAAATATAAAAATTTAGAAAGAGTAATCTAGGATGTAGAGCTATCTTGGTATTTTTAGAATGTAGGAAGAAATGCTCAAGTATCAAGTAGAAAAATATTTGTAAATAAAGTTCAATTTCAACCCTAGGCAACAAGCACTTCCAAATTAATTTTCTTTCAATTATTTGTTTGTTTTGTACAGATCCTGATATTAAGAACAGCTAATAAATCTTATGGTATGCTTCATTTCACATCAAAAATGGTTTTAGGTGATTTGTTTAAATCAATAATTAACTGAGAGAAGATCCATCAAAAAGGTACAACGTACTTCCCATCATTTTTAGTTTGTTTTAAAGAAAAAATGTTAACTTTGATAGAAATTGTTTGGGATAGAAATTCTTACTGTCGATTTCTGTTTCTATGGATGTCATATCGGAAGCAGGAACTGATAAACTTGTTATATGGATGCAATATATACTCTTCACCACATTTTCATTCACGCTCTCAATGTTGTATACCACTTTGGCTATCATTATTCCCGTGATTGTTTTGATTATATTTCTTTGCCTGATACAAGTTAATGAGGTAATTTACAACATTCCTGACGTGCAAAGGATGAAAATGACATAGAAGTTTTCTTCTTTTTCTCATTTTCAAAACAGATTCATTATTGATCCAATAAAGGTATTAATTTGTTATTCATTAGTTTAATTTATACTTAAGCATATAGTTATGCTATTACATTAACATAAAGTCATAAATCAAGTTAATATTATTTTTATATTTTAAAGTAACCATATTATTTCCCCTACTAGATTAATACCATAAGAGGGTTAGAATAACAATTTATAAGTGGACCATGCATGTAGACCTATAATTGATAAAACAAATAGATTTAAGTAAAAATAACTACTTCAGCCAGTTCTCAAAAACACTGGTTTGTCAAGGCTTTGTCACTAATTTGACTTGTTCAACCAATTTTTATTTCGTTAAGAAAAAAAAATACACAAAACAGCTAGACAGGTTACCTGTCCCTTTTTTTCAATATTGTTCATATGTTTAAAATATATTTTTTTATTATTATTGAAAGGGACGTCATCAAAATTGAAGAGCTTGATCAAAAGGGAAGACATGCATGTGTATTTATTCTTTGGGGGGAAACATCTGCTTTATCTTTTGTTCACTTCTGCTAAACCTAATTATAGCCCAAGGTTCAAATATTCTCTGTACAAGCATACTTTTTATTTTAATGCAAGGTGTGGATACTCTCATGTGCACGTTCTAAAGTTTTTGAAGAATTTATCCAACCTCGCCCATTGTTGCAATGGCTTGCCCCTTTGAGTATATAAAAAGACATTATATGATGAGACAAGTAACCATTCAAAACCAACAAAGATGAAACGAGGAAAAGAGGACATGAATACGTATTCATTAGATTCTATTTCTATCTTGCCTTCCAAACGGTCCAAGAAAATAAGAAATTGAAAATGATTAAAGTTTTTTATAAGTTAGAAAACCACTCGGAAATGACAATTTTTAATTATGCAAACATAATAGATACTCGTAGAATACATACCTATCTTGTATAAAGAACCACCCAAAAAAATCCATACCATGAGTATGCTACAAGAGTTTCCGTAGATAAGACAAAAACATTTTTGTAGTTGTTGGCAATCCTTTTGAGTTTCTTTCAAGGTGGATATCTATTCTGTTACATGGAGAGACGTGAGGGTAAGTGAAGTTCATTGATATATACACTGGCGTGATCGGAAAGTGCCATTTGCCAGCAATTCGACAATGGCCTTCTCAAGTCGTTGAGAACCTGTACCAGGTCTCAAGATCTTGGCATCACCCCAAGTTAAACACGTGTTGTTCCCAGCCTCACCTAAGCACCATCCACCGGGAACAACTGATCTAGGACTTCGACCCAGAAGATTTTGGTCAATGAGATCAAGCACAGGATTGTCTTTCTCGAACTTTTCAGCAAAGATAGCTCCACTCCGAATCATGTCATCAAAATCAGTGGAATTCAGTGGTCGAAGATCATTTCTATGGCTGTCTTGAACAGCATATAATAAGTTTTGATTTATGACTGTCCTGTTAAACTGCCGAGAATTGCAGAGAACTGTGGGGAAATAGTTGGACAAGGATGAAGGTGTGTTTGCAAAATACATCAGTAGAACCCTTGGGAGGTTATCTTCTCCCAAGATGCAAAACTCCATGAAACTGCGACTTAAGATAGAAAAAGATGAACCTGCACAGAAAAAGACTAAGATTTACCAACTCTTTTCAATGACAGCAGAAGAAAAAGTATTGCTGAGAACTAAGAATAGAGGAAAGTACAATGATAATAAAAAACAATATATACTGAATGTGACAAGCAGAAAAGCTCTAGACTAAAAAATGGAACAAGACAGCCAATGCCTGTGCACATGTCCAAAACAGAAACTCCTCTACCAAATCTATACCCTTCAATGTATCATAGGTACTTTCTGTGGCTATAAAATCTTATGAAATGTTGTAAATATCAAAATTCTAGGCATTCAACTGCAATGGCAAACGAAGAGATCGAGACACACGAGGATGTTGCTATATATGATGTCTGTATAAGTTATAACAGCATGGATAGAATAGGAATGAGATCTTTCCGGAAGGAGGTTGTACTGGCTCCTATAGAGTGAAAATCTTAAGATGGTTTGTGCAAATAAAACAACCTATCCATGCCTGGGTAAGGAGATGCTAGAATACAGACAATGCCTTTACAAAGATATAAATTAGAATTAAAAACAGCATACTGAAGAAGTTAGTACAATGATTTACTACTTTCTTGTTTTCTAATAGTGCAAAAAAATTTGTTGTGCGTCTGCTACTAAATCAACAACTGAACATTTATGATAATTTCTAATGCTTGTGTAACGAAGAAATGATGAAATGGTGAAAAAGGCGCACATTCAAAGTGACACGGAGCTGGGGAAGAAGATTGCATATGCCAGGAGAAATGAAATGGGGAAGAAGACGCACACTTTTAAGAGAAAGGCAGAAGGCTCACATACTCACTCAGTAGTGACTCGCAAGTCTGACGGAGTCAACATCAGTCCACACTCATGGCCACTAATCTAACTTGTAAACTAGTCCAAGTTTGCGAGTTAACAAGTTTTATAACCATGACTACATATAACCTCTAATGCTTATATTTCTGAACGGGAAAAAAGGGGGAAGGGGGCAAATGCTTTTGGCAACATACTTAGCCAACACCTCAACTTTTCACCAAAAGATGTTAATTGAAATTCTGCATATCTAACCCAGCAACTAGACAAAAGAATATTTCATCTGAGATAACATTATTCTTTTTGTTACTACTTTGTTCCCAATTGTAATGTCTTCTATATGTTGAACACATGATTTATCACATTAATAACCGACATGCGGGAATACCAAGGAACACAAAAATACAGTTCCATGATTCCATCAAGAAAGATTGGCCTTGGAGCAAAATCAAAATCAAACATAACAAATGAAAAGTCCTTTTTATGTTAGAATAAAAAAGAAAAATAATCATTACAACTATTATAATGTAGATATGAATCTAATTCAACCCTACAAAACCAACTTATAAAATGAAGTTTGCACCCTACTTATACTATACTTTTGCTATATCTTTAGTAAATATGAGATTTCCAAATGCAAGAATTGAAAAATAATGACATGTATGGTTTGGACAAATGGTGTGATTTGCGCTCCAAATTTTGGTTTCTCCTATCTTCCTCTGCTTAATTTAATTAGATTATGTTCCATTTGATCAATTTTCTAATTAGAGCCTTTGCTGGTGTTTTTCACACACGTCCAACCAAAATTAGAAAATTTCCATATCTTCTCCTCAATCAAATTTTGTCCTTAAAAGTAAAAACATACGATCTTGATCTTATCTTTTTTTTCTCAATGAATGTCAATCATTCATTAGTACATTGCTACTACACTTCTTTCCCACTCTTTGTGTTTTGACACACTACCTAAATAAAATTGAAAGCCAAAAATATGCAGAGACTCAAACAAATTACACTAAAACACATCCATACCTGTGAATATGCGGTAAGCACTAGGAAGTTCTCTCTTCTGAGTAGCATAAAACATTTCAGTCCCTTCAGAGAGATACAGTCCGGGATCAACAATAATAGGTTTCAATTTCCGTGCTCTACATCACCAAAACACATGGAAAACAAATATCATTCTTGCAGCCCATAGAACATCACCACTAATTATTAAAACCCACTACGCAAAACAAACAGTAATAACAACATAAAAGTAAATACATAAGAACACCAACTTACTCTTTCCATCCAATGTAACTTGAATGATTCACAAAGTTCATATCCTTAGGCAGAAACGACAATATGTGGAGAAGATCTGACACATCACAAGAGATTCATCATCAAAATACCGAACACATGGTTAAGGTAACATATAAGAAGAGCAAAACATCATTTTAGCACCTGAAAGACGAAAATCACCATTTTCATCCCTGAAAAATGTAAATTTCTACAATTATGGTTCTCTACTTCAATATCAATTTAAACACTTACAATTACAAATCACATTTTCATCTTTTGGAGATTAAATCATAACTTCCATCTTTCACGACTACAACAGACTATGAATCTTTCATTACCTAAAAGTAACAAATTAATATCACGTAAAGAGAGAAAAACCTCCTTCTAGTACCTAAAAACTATAATATTTTGAGTTAAGCCCGTCGTCACATTGTCAACCAATCAAAATCATTGTCAGTATGATTTCTACGATATAGGTATTATAAAAGTGAACATACTTCTCAAATATATGATTTGTGATTGAATTACACTATTAGCACATTCACTACTTAAAGATTTAATGCTAGTCATATTAGTCCAAAAGCTCCAAAATCTGAAAGATGCCATTTTCACCCCTTAAGAATAAAAAAAGTTAATCCATAATTGCCTGAAGCTCTATATTCAAACACCAATTTAGTCCCTAAAAATAACAATCCAATCCAACTACTTTATATTCCCAGTAGTGAAGCTCTCAAAAGCACTTAAACCTGTTATCCACCCATGTCCTCTCAGTCACTTTATTCCAACAGACAATTCTCCATCCCTCAAAAATACAAAACTCCATCAATGCAATACAACCCTTCATCTCAACATATAATTAGTCTCTAAAACCAACATCTAATCCGTCCACATTCTCATATTTCAAAACTACCACCACCATTTTCAAATCTTTGGGACCAAAATGTCATTTCACTCTAATTAATTCACCACCATAGCATGATTCATACCATCTTGCGTAACAAGAGGGTAAGCATCGGCGCTGAGGCTAATGAACCAGTGCCAGTCCTGCGAGAGGCGGAGCAAGATGGAGGCGGCGTGGAGGCGCAGTGAGACTGGGGAGGATCCTTTGGGGTAGGCGAAATCGGGCTTCCCCATGACGTGGACGTTCTGCGCGGCCTTGAAGACGGGGTTCGACTGGACGGCGAGGGCCACGCGCTCGCGCTCCGCATGGGGGGCGGAGGGGTCGAGGTGAAGGAGGTAGAGGTTGAGTGGGTGGTAGACGGCGTGCAGGAGGCGGAGGATCCGGGCGGCGTCCCCACGGGAACCGGAAATGAGGTAGGTAAGGGCGGGCGGGGGAGGGGGGGAGGGTTTGTGGGGGTCATAGACGAGGCGGTGGGTTTGGGTCGGGTGGAGAAACGGGTCGGGTCCTGAGTGGATTTGGCTGGGGGAATAGGAGAGGGAGAGGATGAGGGTGAGGGAGAGAAGGGAGAGAAAGAGGAAGGTGTAGAGGAGGATGAGGGTGGGTTTGGGCTTTGGATCTCTTATGTTGAAGAATGTGGAGGAAAATGAAGATGATGATGAAGATGGAGAAGTTGGGTTTTGCATTTTTAGGTTCTTGTGGGTGAAAATGGTTTGTTATTTTGGTTCTTCTAGTAAGATCTCTCCCCTTCCTTCATCTTTCATGTGATGAAATGTTGGTTTTTGCTTCACTTGGATTTTGATGTGATGAAATGAAATGTTGTGTGTTTTTTTATGTGATGAAATGAAATTTTGATGGTTGATTCAGTTGGGTTTCTTCCATGTATATCTGTTTGCTTCAGCTGTGGGTTCTGCTTTGGTTCATTTGTTTTCTTTTCTACCACTGTTTTCTCTCTTCTTTCTCTTATTAACTCCTTTATTTTTTTCATGATTTTTCTTCACTGGAGTAAATTAATTTCAACATATTGATTTGTTTGAGTATACATGATCAACAATTTTTTTAGTTATTAAATTTTTTTAATGAATATTAATTATATAGTTATATAAATATTTTCAATATTTATTTTTCAAGATGATATTATCTTATTTCACGAGGATTTTTATACTTATATTAAATAAATAAATAAATTTCGGTTTTCTCTCAATAATTGAGATTAATTATTTGAAACATTCTCTATGCTTGTAATAATTCAAATCAAAACAGGAAAAAAAAACTCAAATCATATATATATTAAATCATATTTATTTATTTTGTTCATACATAATCCTATGATGTAAAACAAAAAAAACAAAAAATCAATAAATCACCTGTTTAACTTTTTAATATATAAATTATAGTTTATCTCATTATACATTTATAAACATATCGTATATTTCTTTTTTCAATTCTTCCCCCTTTATATTTTCTTTTATGTAATTTTTTTTACTTTTGAGTCATATTTTTATGTTTTTAGAATTTTAGTTTTTTTTATCACGTATTAATTATAATTTTGCATGTTGGATATCTTACACTCTTATTAGAGAATATTCTTTTTAAAATTGGACTATTTCATTTTAATTTTAATTTTTTTCTTTTTTTGAATTATTTTCTTATAATTTAGAAATTTAGTTTTTATAATTATTGTTAATTTTTTTAATAGTATTTGTGTAGTGTTTCTTTTAGCATTTTCAGATTTATCCTACATTTATATTTTATAAATTTCACACTTTTATTATTTGCAAAAAGAAATCAAATTTTTATTATTTCATACTTGTTTTTTATTTTTCTAATATTTTTTATTATTTTTTTTACATTTTATGAAATTATTTTACATAGTTACAACTATTAAAAATTTGTGTTGTTTTATTTTATGATTTTCAAATTAATCCTAACTTTTCATGTTGTATATTTCATACTTTCATTATTTGGGATGTTTTTAAAAATTTTCACTATTTCATTCTATTTTCTTTTTTTAATTTTTTTAAATCATTTACTTACGAATTTAATTTTCATAATTACATTTATTAAAAAATTATAAAAAAAATTATATTATTTTTTTTATCATTTTTAGATTTATTATATAGTTGCATTTTATATATTCACACTTCCAATGTTTGCGATATTTTTTTTAAATTTCATTATTTCTTACTTGTTTTTTATTATTTTAACATTTTTTATTATTTTTTTACATTTTAGGAATTTATTTGTTTAAAATTATTATAAAAAATTATTAAAAATTTGTATTTTATTATTTTACTACTTTTACATTAATCATAACTTTGCATATCTCACACTTTTATTGTTGGAGGATTTTTTATTTTTTTAATTTCATTATTTTATTCTAGTTTCTTTTTTCTAGTTTGTTTGAGTTGTTTTTTTACCATTTAGTAATTTAGTTTTTATAGTTACACCTATCAGAAATTTCTAATAATTTTTGTGTTATTTTTTTTACCATTTTCAAATTTATTATACATTTGCATCTTATATATTATACATTTTTATTATTGAGAGATTTTTTTTTTAAACAGATTTATCATAATTTTGCATCTTATATATTCTAAACTTTTACTATTTTTGCAATTTTTTTTTTTCAAAACTCATTTGTTTCATACTAGTTTTTTATTGTTCAATTATTTTTGAGTCATTTTAACATCTTTCAAATGTAGTTTTCAAAGTTATAGTGGTCATACAAATTTTAAAAGTTTTGCATTGTTTTCGTTTATTACTTTCAGATTAATTATAAAGTTGCATCTTACATATTTCACACTTTTATTATTAGGAGATTTTTTTTAAATTTTACTATTTAATTATAGTTTTTCTTTTCTAGGTTTTTTGAGTTATTTTTTTATATTATAGGGATTTAGTTTTTATAATTACACCGGTTAAAAAATTGTAAAAGTTTTTTATTTTTTTCTTTTACTATTTTCATATTTATGTCTTTCTATCTTATATATTTCGTACTTTTATTATTAAGGAGATTTTTAAAAAAATTCATTGTTTCATACTTGTTTTTTATTGTTTTAGTATTTTTTAGTCAAATTTTTATATTTTAAGAATTTAATTTTTATAATTACACCTCTTAACAAGTTTTTTTTTTTATTTTCCTTTACAATTTTCAAATTCATCTATTTCACATAACCCATATATTTTTATTATTAGGAGATTTTTTTTAATTTCATTATTTTATTATAATATTTTTGAGTTATTTTAAGGATTTAGTGTTTGTAGTTACACCAGTCAAAAAATCCTAAAATTTTTTGTATTGTTTTTTTTTACCATTTTCAAATTTATCATATATTTGCATTTTGTATATTCCACATCTTGTTAGGTGATTTTTTGTTTATTTCAAAATTCCACTGTTTTATACTTGTTATTTTTTTTAGTATATTTGAATGAGTTTTTTACATTTTATGAATTAGTTTTCATACTTACATCTATTAGAAATTTCTCAAAAATTTTGTGTTATTTTTATTCACCACTTTCAAATTAATCATTACTTTACATCTTACATATTCTACACTTTTATTATTGGAGAATTTTTATTTTAAATTCTACTATTTTGTTCTATTTTTGTTTTCTGGTTTTTTTAGTAATATTTCTTATATATTTGAAATTTATTTTTCATAGTTATACCTATCAGAAAATTCTACAACTTTTTGTTTTTGTTTTCTTTTACCATTTTCATCTTTATCATACATTTTCATCTTATATATTCCACATTTTGATTTCTGGGCAATTTTTTATTTATTTCAAAATCCAACTGTTTCATACTTATTTTTTATTATTGTTCTAATAATTTTGAATGATTTTTTAATAATTTAGTTTTCATAGTTACGTTTATAAGAAAATTATCAAAATTTGTGTGCTGTTTTCTTTTAACACTTTCACATTAATCATAATTTTATATTTTATATATCCTACACTTTTATTATTGGGGACTTTTATTTTAAATTTCACTATTTCGTTCTAGGTTTTTTAGTTTCTTTGAGTATTTTTTTATATTTTAAAAATTTATTTTTCATTACACTAGGTAGAAAATTCTAAAATTTTGTGTTATTTTCTTTTATCATTTGTAGATTTATCATACATTTGTATTTATATATTCCACACTTTCATTATTGGACGGACTTTTTTTTTTTTTTTTCAAAATTTCGCTGTTTTCATTTTTTTTTTAATGTTATAGTATTTTGAGTATGTTTTTTACACTTTAAGAAATTAAATTTCATAGTTACACATGATTGAAATTTCTTTTTTTTAGAATAATCATCTCTTGGCATTCTATTTATCTCACACTTTTATTATTATTAGGGAATAATTCTTTTATTTTACTATTTCATTCTATTTTTTTTAGTTCTTTTGAGTTATTTTCTTACATTTTTTAGAATTTAATTTACATAATTATGTTTATCAAAAACTTTTTTAACCTTTTTCTTTCTTTTACCATTTAAAGATTTATTTTACATTTTTATTTTACATATTCCAGATTTTCATTATTTTGATTTTTTTTCACAATTCTATTATTTTATACTTGTTTTTTTTATTGTTATAGTATTTTTGAATAATTTTGTTATGTTTTAGAAATTTAGTTTTCATAATTATCTTAGTTAAAAAATTTTAAGATTTTATTTTTATTTTTTTACCACTTTTAAATTAATTATAACTTTACATGTTAGATGTTTTTTAATTTTTTTTACTATTTCATTCTAGTTTTTTTACTCTAAGTATATTTTAGTTATTTTTTTATATTTTAAAAATTTAGTTTTTATTATCATACATTTAAGAAAAATCTAAAAATTTTTATTATTTTCTTTTACTATTTTTAGATTAATTTTAACTTTGTATGTTTTATATCTTGTAATTTCATTATAAATTTAAAGGGTTGATAATTTTTTAAAAATAATTTTCAAATGCAGAATATTTTTTGTTTAAATAATTTTTATGTTAAAAGTAAAAATTTTAAACTTTATTCTATGATGTTATATTTAAACTATGCATCTTATATTTAACAAATTTGATTTAGTTCACGGGTTTAATACATTAGTGAATTTATTGATGTTTTTAATTAAGTTATAGGATTTAGTTTAACTTTATACATCTAATTTTAAATTTGTGCTTTAGTAAAGTTTTATTGAATAATTTAATTTAAACGGTAATAAAAATTTAACGATTAAATAGTCTATAAAAATAAAATATTAAAAAATATAGAAATTATTTGTTTATTATTTTTCATTATAAACAGAGTTGATGGGAATAAAAAGAACAATAAAAAACATATAAAATTGATGAGAAATAACAACATTTTATAAATTTATTTTTCATTACTTTATGTTTGAAATGATTCCAAATTTATTCTATTAAGTCTACTTAAATTATAATACTTTTATTTATCATGAAAAGTTTTATTCTATATATTTAGATGATAGTAAAATTGGGATGAAGAGCTATACTTCAAGAATTTTATTGTTGAATATACTCTTCACATTTATATAATAAAAACCCACCACATATATCTTATATAAATGAAGTTAAATTTTCTGTCTTGATCTATAAAAAATAATAAAATATAAATAAATGTGATTCTCAATTAGTTTAAACACATATAAAATTCCTATAAAACCTTCTTATTATGTTACATCATCTTAAGTCTCTCTTATAAACTTTTGTTTCATAATTTTTTAATTTATATTAATATATATATATATATATATATATATATAGTTGTTGACCCCCTTTCCTATGAACACTGTAATTTGTGAGGCATCTTGTTCTCTCTTCCCCGAATCACTCCTCCTCTTGAGACTGCGCGACTCCGTCTCCTGCAACCTATCAGACGACGGTTGGCGGGAATGTATCCCTTTAATGTTGGGCCGTGTACCTTCGGATTCCCCTAATTCTTGCATTTTTCAATTTCTGCGCATTTCTCTCGATTCATCGGCTCCCTTTCTCTTTCATTTATGTCTCTGTTGGACACTCATGCTCGCACTCCCACTAGGTTAATTTTCTCCCCTTACACTCCTTAATCCTTTTTTTTTTTTTCGCTCTTAGTCATTTACCATTTTTTTCTTTCCACTCTCTCGTCCAACAAAAAAATTCTTTTTAGGTTGCGTGCTCTTTTCGTTGCTGCAACTGAATGTGTGCTATTATGTAATATGGGATCAGTTGAATTAGTTATTATCTGTTTGTATATATTTCTTAGGATTGTTGGAAAAGATAATAAATGTTCAGATTGTAACAGGTTCTCCATAAAAAAATTAAAAGAAAAAAAGGAAAACAAAATGAGATAAGTTTCTTGGTAAGTTAAAATTACCACCTTAATAAACTAGTGCATTATGCATGAGCATAAACTAAAATTAACATGTGTAAATTAATGTACAAAAAAACTTACTCAAATTGATTTGGTTTCATAAGTATTTTCACGAGAAATGATTAAAAAGGAAATATGAGCAAGTTTCTCTCAAATTAAAATTAGTTTATGTATAAGTTAATTTGTTGAAAATTTTTAGCAAAAATGATTCTTAGTTTAAGCATAAACTTGTGAAGTTTATCTAAACATATATTCGAAGATAAACTAATTTTAGCTTAGAATGTGTTTTATTTTCTTAACAAGTATTTTTAGAGAGGTTTATCCAGACATCACAAAGTATATATAGTTTGTTGCAAAGAATGTCCAGTTTTGTGTGTTCGGTGAAGATTCAATGAAGGTCTTACCATCATGTTTAAAATTTTGGTTCTTTTATATAAGAATGTTGGTCTTTGAAAAATAGTCTTGTTTTAAGGGTCATGCTTGTTTGGATTGACTTATTGGAAAGAACACTTTTTAAGAAACTCTACATTTTGAGAAATTTCTTTTCTGTTCTCAAAAAGTGGGATAATATTTCTGATGTTGGTGAGGAAGTTGTTAAGGGGAACTTTGAGGTACATATTGTCTCCGAATGTTCGGTCTTTAGTTGAGTCAAATGGTGTCGTGTGTGATCTATGCAATGCATGTTTGGGATTCAATTAAGAGAGCACATTTGGACTTTTTCTATCAAAGAAACAAATTTTTTGAGATTCAGAATTATGAGTTGGAATTCTTGAAAGTACTTTCCCAACTTTTATCGAACCTCACTTCACCTTTGTTTTTTTTAAATTGTGTCTTGCTGCACAACATAAATAAGAAAGACAATCAAAATGTGGTGACAGAGTAATTATTGAAACTCATGATACTTTTTTTTCCACCATAAATGCACTTCAATATTGTATCTATTTTACCTCATTGGAGTTTGAAAAACTATTCTTTTATTTATGCAGTTTAACTCATGCCACATTAATAACACATGTTAAATCTCGGAGAGATAATCTTAAGCACTGATTGTTGGCCATGGTCATGACTTACATGTTTAGCTAAATTCTTAAGTGGTTAATGAAGCCAGCAACATTTTCAAATGTGTACTAAGAATTTTGTGATCATCTTCGCACTAGTTGGCCCACATTTCCACAATGACAGTGATTTCGGTAGTAAGATTAAATTTTTGGGGATTTTCACACCATTTTCTGATCATCTTCATACTAGTTGGCTCAGATTTGCACAATGGCAGTGACTTCAGTAGTAAGGTTAAGTTTTAGGGAATTTCATTTTATATCATCAAATTTATTTTACAAGCACATGAGTGGATAAACATTTTATAATGTGCTAATATACAGGAAAAAGTAAACAGTTGTGTATGTGAATGGATTTTTCAGCAGTTGACATTGTTTTTTGTAATTGCAGTTGTCAGGATGAAAAGGAAACCTTGGAGAATGAATCTGCAATTGACAGCAATGTTTGTAAGGATGTGAATCTTCAACCAGTGTCAGCTCACTCTTCTGGTGAAGGTTTGCCATATGCACCTGAAGGGTGGCCTAATCCTGGTGATGTATGGGGCTGGAAAGTGGCGGCAAGGAAGAGCAAGGGGGGTTATTTTTATGATAGATCCCTTACCCTTCCAGCATCTCTTCAGAAGGGTTCTCGGAAGCTAGAATTACGAAGCAAGGCTGATATTAAGAGATATCTTAAGTCAAATTTTCCTAACATGACAATTGAAGCATTCTTTACTTTATTTAGCTGGTTGGTTCCCTCAGCTGAGCAGACCCCCAAAGGTTAGCCCAAAACAGTTTCACAATTTTCTTTTCAACCCCATGTTGTTATTTTCTCATTCATTTTTGCCTAGTTTTTTTTTTAATTGTTTTTATTCTGGTATCATCTTGATTGGCTGTAGTTTAAGCCTTTAAATTTTTTCCTGCATAAAAGTCCTTCTATTTGTCCCAGTTTACTTTTTCATTGTTGATGCTTTTCCTCCTTGATTGTCATGAGCCCCTACATTTTTCAACATTTACTCCCATCAAAATGGTTCACGAATTTTACTATTTGTTGGTGGACTTTCTTCCTTCATGCTTCTCCTTGTACGAGGGTGAGGAATCGGATGTTGGTGGTTATTCATATTTTGTATATTTCCTCTGTTTTTTTCCTTAATATGGGGTGAGTCATTTCTTTTTCTGAACACTGGAAAATGTTGGTGATGAGATGAGTTGGGATCGTCTTATTTGCTAGAAAGGAGCAAATCAAGATTCTTTTTGGTCTGAAGTTTGTAAAATAAGTTGGGATCCTCTTATTTGCTACAGGGTAACTTGACTTCTAACTAGTATCTTTGCAACTTTTGTTGTCCCTTTAGCTTGTGTATTTTTCATATTGTATGATTCATACGCACTTTTAACTTCGCAATCACTGGAGACAGGAGAAAATGCCACAGATGATACTGTCACCCAGAGAAATTCAAGATGGAAAATGATAAGTGGCACTCACCCAACAGGAGAAGATGCCGCAGATGGTACTGACACTCAGCGTAAGTCAAAACGGAAAATGAGCAGTGGCAGTCAGCCAACAGGAGATGATGCCACAGATGATGCAGGTACCAGGAGAAAGTCAGGACGGAAAACAAAAAGTGGCCGTCACCCAACTAAGAAATCCTTGGCCCTAGTTCCTGTTGATTCGTGTTTAACACCTGATCAAGTTGCAAATTTTGATGCATATCTTGATAATTTGGAGAACATGCTTGTTATGCCTCATATTGAAACGACACCATTGGATCAGTGGACTTGTGCTACTGTGTTGGATATGGAATCAATAGAGTGTTGCAAGAAGAAGCTTTCTTCCCTTCTTGCTCTAGATTTTCCTTCTCTGGTCTCAAGCAATGATGTTGCAGAAGTTGCAACACTTGCATCTCAAATTCGCGAAGATCCCTGTCTCAGTGTCGATCAACTGTTCAAGTTAAAATTGGTGGAACAAGTTCCCTTAGCTGGTGAGGCCTTCCTTGACGCCAAGGATAACATTGAAGAGGCAGACAAATTCATGGCTGACCTAGTGGCAAAGAAGCTCAAAGTTCCTAGTCTCAAAAAAGAGTACAACTTATTGAAGGACAAAGTGGCTGAGAGAGAGGCTGAAATGGACATAAGTGTTTTATCTCTCAAAGAAATTGATGATCAAATTCTGCAGCTTCAATCAAAACGGAACCGGATTTCCGGTGCCCTTGAAACCATGCAGAAGGATAAAGGTAAACTCACTTCTGAGCTAACAAAAGTTGCCAACTCAATTTCAACCCTTGTTCATGAGATTCAGTCTGGATTATCCCAGAAATCAAAATGGGATCTGAAGAAAGCCAACAATGTACGACGGGTAGCTGAGATACAAGAAAAGTTCCTCACTCTAAGAGGGTTAACGTTTTAATCAAACACTAGTGGCAGTTTTCGTTATGTTAAGAACTCTTTAGGATGATAACTAGCTATGTCTGTGATATATATAATTTATATATCTATGTTTTTAACTAATGGGTCTGTAGGAGGAGGCTTTGTGATCTGTGGTAACGTCTGTAGTTGTTTAAAAACTGCTAAATGACCTCTTTTTATTAAGAACTAAGTCTCTTGTATATTTTAACTAGTCTTTGCAAATGAAACCTTTTATTTTGATTGAGATTTGATATTTCATTAACGAAAATATATCTACAAATCGAAAGTTAGAGATGTTTTAACGAAGATTTATGTAGAAAATGTAGTTAAGATTGTAAAAAACTAAAAATAATTTTATAATTTACTTCGTATGTTAATATTTTTTTCCATTCGGAGTATAATTTTCTTAAACACATTGTGTAGGGATGGCAATATGACAGACAATACGGCGGGGCAAGCAGCATACCCCGAGAAAGGATTTACCTGTCTTGTGTTTGAATTCTTATTTTGAAAAATATTTGGGGATATTTATATATATATATATATATATATATATATATATATATATATTATTTTGATATATATTTTAATAAAAAATATTACAAAATATAATTTAGATAAAATTAATTATAAAATATTAATATAAATAAAATTATTTTTTATAAAATATTAATTTTAATAAATTATAATATAAAGGATAAATTGTAATAATATTAATTAAAAAAAATGATTTTAATTTCAAAATTTAGATAACAAATATAAAAAATAAATATTAATTCTAAATAGTTTTATTAATTAATTACTTTTTATCAATAACTTTATTTTAAAATATTAAATAATTTTTTAATAAATATAGAATATCAATGATATTGTACCTACTGACAAAAGGGTAATTACCGTACCCAATTAATAAATATCTATAACGGATGTCACCGTAGGAAGGTGTAGATATTTTTATATAATATGATGAAATTTATTCTGATAATAAATTGTTTTATAAAACAAATTTTATTTAACTTAAAACAGCTTCTAAACTGATGTTATTCTATTGACATCAACAAAACCATTTAATTTAACTTCTCTCTTCTTCTTTGTCCTAATCAACTTTTTAGTTTTATATATTTCTTGTAATGTTAGAAAGACAACCCTTGCTCTTCTACTCCATTCATCGATTCACGAGATAACCACCGATTCGCATCGATGGCTTTCTTGTGATTTGTTGTTTCCGTTTCTTCTTCTATTCTTCCACACACACACACAAACACACCATCCCCTATCTTTTTCTATGAACACCAACGAAACCCAATGGGGTCCCAAGGCATGGCGTCTTCTCTCTCTGGTTCGCGCCCAATCCCCTCTCATCCAATGCATAACCAACTTCGTCTCCATGGACATCGTCGCCAACACCCTCCTCTCCGCCGGCGCCTCCCCCGCCATGCTCCACGCCGCCCAGGAGCTCTCTGACTTCACTCCCCGCGTCGCCGCCCTCTGCGTCAACGTCGGCACCCTCTCCCCCTCCTGGCTCCCCGCGATGAAGGCCGCTGCTCAAATCTGCAACGAGCACCGCACACCCTGGGTCCTGGACCCCGTCGCTGCCTCCGCCTCGGCCTTCCGCTTCGAAGCCTGCCGGGAACTGCTCCGCCTCAAGCCCACCGTCGTCAGGGGAAACGCCTCTGAGATCATCGCGCTCTCACTCGCATTTGCTGAACTTCACACAAACCTCTCCAAGGTAATCAGTCCATCAATTTAATTATTATTATTATTATTATTATTATTATTATTTTCGCTTAAATATGTTTTTATTCTTTTAGTTTTTAAATTTCAGAGAAAATGTTATTTTGTAGTAATTAAGTAGTACTATGTTAACCTTTCAGTGGTTTTGACGTAGAACTTTATTTTAAATTTATGGGTTAAATATGATTTGTTGTTGTACTTTTTGAAAATTAATTTTGTTCTTTATATTTTAAAAATTAATTATTTAAAATAAAAAACTATGAATATATTTTTTAGTTAATTTTATCACAATAAATATTATTAAATATTGAATTAAATATAAAATAATTAAAATTATATTTAACCATTTTATTTATAAATAAAAATGATTAAAATATATTTTAAAAAGTTAAAAAATTAAATTAAATTAATTTAAAAATATTAAAATTGTGAAAAGTACATGAATAAACATATTTTTCTTATAAATTTTTATTTAAATATCTTTTTAAAATTATATTAAATTATATATTATTTTTTTAATTTGAAAATAGGTTTTTTAGTTTCCCAAAAAATTAAAATTATTTGTAATTACCTAAATCTAAAAGTTTTATAGTCTCCTTAAATTTAGACATTTGTTTTTCCTCTCTTTTAGTTATTATTTCATAATTATAGAGAAATTTATTAATAATTTTATGTTCATTATCAAAATAGGTTTACTTCCATATACAAATTTTAAGAAATATATTAGTTTAATTAAAAAATTTGGGACATTAATGTATCCTAGTATATATACATTTTATAGAATAATAATAATTTTTTTAAGTAAAAATAAATATAATATTATTTTATTAAAAATATATATGTATTATAGATAAATTTGATAAAAAAATTATTTATTTTAAAAATAAATAAAAAAATCTCATATATCTCCTTGTTTCACTCTTAAATTATTATGATAAAATTATTATTTTAATTCAATTATTAAAAAATTGAATGATAATAATAAAGAATAATTAAGGGAATAAATTTTTTTATTATAACTTATATATTAAATTATAATGTTTAAAATAATAATTAATTTTATTAATATAATTTAAATTTTTAAATATATTTTTAATTTTTATTTAAATATTTTTAATTAATTATTTTATATAGACACTTTAATACCTTTTAAAAATTTAATTAAATTAAAATTGACTTATTCACCATAGACAAAAAGTTATAATTTATTTAAAAATATAAGTGAATCATTTTTTTTTATTTAATATGTAAAGTGAAGCAAACGAACCTGTTTTGAGAACTCTATTCATTCGAGAAGACAAAAAATGATAAGTTTAAATAAAATAGAGAATACAAGCGGTAGTGTCAATTATCTCGGATCTTTGAGGGTACTGTAATTAATGTGGATTTATTATTTTGAATTAATATTTTTAAGTCAAAATTAAATATGAAAATTTTTGTTTCATGACTCATTAAGGAATACAAACTTTTTTTTTTTTAAATTATCCATAACTTCATTTGTAAACTTTTTTTAAATGAATAAGTTGTACTGATTAATATTTTTTTTTTAACAAATATATGATTTATAACAAGTTAAAAAATTATTAAATAATACTTAAATTTAACTTTGTTTATGATTTTAAACTCCCAAATTTTAATGAAGGAAAAGAAGATTATATCTACTTATTCCAATTACAATCATTTTACTTTAATTTTAAAATAAAAATTTAAATACACTTTGATAAAGAACAAGGAAGATAAAATATAGAGAGGACTTATGTAATTATGTGAAGTTTAAATTAAAATGAATTAGTTAAATTATTTTTAAATGTGAGGACTAAAAGTTTATATTTAAATTTGGAAAACCAAAAATATTATGTTTATATTCGGCGTAAATTTAAATTTAGGAAACTATGATAAAATTCAATCCAACTTTTAAGAATTAAAAAAATATTTTGACCAAAACAATTTGAAAATGGTCAATTCGGGGAAATATAGAAATTTTAATCCGTGGGGTAAAACATCAATTTGGTCTAAAAAAAATCAGCACCATTGGTCAATTTTGTTCCCAAATGATATGAGAAAGGAAATATAGTACTTGAATTTCGTAGATTAAATTGATGCTTTACGTATTCTTCCTATGATTTTCTTGGTATAAAATAATGAATGTAAATGAGTTATGACTACTGGTCTAATGTTTCTTCAAAAAATTAAAAGAAAAGAAAAAGGTGTGCTCAAGGCTCATTGAAAATTCAACTAAATATCCGTTATTTTTTCTCTCCCTTAAATCTGAAAAAAATAATGTCATTTAACTATGTAATATATATCCATTGTCAAGGGTGTCGACAGTGTTCACGAGTCAATGGATGCAGTTGAAGCTGCAAAACTCTTGGCTCAGACAAGTGGTGCCGTAGTTGCAGTGTCAGGAGCGACTGACATTGTCACGGATGGAAATCGAGTTTTTGGTGCTCACAATGGGGTGGCTATGATGCAAAAAATAACAGCAACTGGGTGTTCAGTCACTGCACTGATTGCTGCCTTTGTTGCCGTTGACAAAGACCATGCTTTGGATGCGGCTGTGTCAGCATTAGCTGTATTTGGTGTTGCTGGTGAGCAAGGAATGAAGATGGCTAAAGGTCCTGCATCGTTGCGAGTGCACTTGATCGATGCACTCTATGGACTTGATGAAGCTACCTTGAATTCTCATGTGAATATCACCCATTTGTGTTGAAAATGTGGAAATCCTTCTTGCGAATGGTAATTATCGTAAAACTCTTATGTATCATAATTACCAGTGGTGTCCACTGATTGAACAGAAAGGGATATAGTTCGGATAAAGATATTTGATTAGCTAAATTATAGGTTTGTAGCAATACAAAATATTGTATAATCAGAACTTTCTATATTTAGTCCTGATTTGTTAGAGTAAAATACTATAACATCATAGTATATGTGTACAAAAATAATATGAATAAAAATTATAGAATGATTTCTATGTTTTTCAATTTGGTATCAGAGCTTATAACTTTTTTTATTTTCTTTCAAAATCCTTGGAGATCTTAACTGTAGAGATGGCAGAAAAATTAATTCCAATGGTTCAATCTGAAGGTGTCTTCAACGCAGACATCATCCTAAATGAATCTAATTATGACGTATGGTCACAACTAATAGAGATACATATTGCAGAGAAGGAAAAATTGTCCTATATCCGTAGGAAGGTGAAACCTCCAACAGAGAACAATGAGGGATATGAAAAATGGTATGCTGAAAACCAAAAAGTGAAAAGATGACTATTGATGTCCATGAAGCCAGAAATTATGAAAAGATATATTCGCTTACCCACTGCCCTCGATATTTGGAATGCTTTGTCAAAGACATTTTATGATGGAAGTGATGAGCTACAGGTGTTTGCCCTTAATCAAAGGGCATTCAGTGCAAAACAAAAAAATAGAACCTTAATTGAATATTATGGGGAGTTGGTTGAGATTTTTAGGGAATTGGACCATCGTGACAAAGTAGTCATGAAGGACCCTGATGATGTGAAGTCATATCAGAAGTCCATTGAAAGATTAAGGGTGCATATATTCCTTGTTGGACTAGATGATGATTTTGAGCAAGTTCGTGAAGAAATCTTGCGCAAAAAAGTGGTACCTGATTTAGAAGAATGCTATGCATTGATCCGGAGAGACAGTCCGGCGAACAACGTTGAAAATAGAAAATATGATTTATGATTCCACAACTATGATGACAAAGAAGTAGCCAACAAATCACCACAGCAAATCGAAGCAATCAAAAGATTTTGAAAAAGGTAACTACAAATATACTCAGTGTAATAAGGATGGACACACCAAGGAACGATGCTATGAAATCATAGGATACCCCGAGTGGTGGGATCACAGTCGAGCATCGAAGAAGAATTAAAAAAGAAATCCAACTACTGCTGCTGTAACTGCCATTGACAAAGAGGACGACAAAGACATGATGCTTGCTACAATTGCAGGTAGTGATGATTCTAATGGTAAGGTTTTAATAAGCACATCTACTGTTCTGAATAATGCATGGATAATTGACTCTGCATGTTCTGATAATGTGACTTTTAATGTTAGACAAATTAAAAATCTTAAACCTTCCTCACAAAAAAGTATATCCACAGCCAATGGTAGTAAATCCACTATTATTGGAGAATGAACTGTCACTATTTCAAATAATTTGAATCTTGATACTGTCCTTGTTGTTCCTTCTCTTAAATATAACTTATTGTCAGTCTTGCAAATAACCAAAGCTCTCTTATATGTTGTAATTTTTGGGCCTGACTCTTGTGTTTTTAAGGATATTCAAACGAGGAAGACGATTGGTTGTGGTATTAGGCGAGGAATGTTATATTACCTGGACCTGATAGAAAAAGATTCAAAGAGACTTGGTCAAGTGCTAACAACAAAAGGGTCTCAAGAAGTAAGAAAAGGCGAGGATGTCTGGTTATGACATAAGCGTCTAGGATATGCATCTTTTGGTTACATAAAGAAATTATTTCTAAATGCATTTGACCAAGTAGACACTTCAATTTTTTATTGTGATGTTTGTGAGCTTGCAAAAAGTCATAGAACACATTTTCCTTTAATTTTAAATAAAAGTTCTCTTCCTTTTATGATCATTCACTCTGATGTATGAGATCCATCTAAGGTTACAACGTTGGGTGGCTCAACGTGGTTTGTAACGTTTATTGATGATTTTACTCGAATGACTTGGTTATGTTTGATGAAGTCTAAAAGTAAAGTTGGAGGACTATTTCAGAAATTCTGCAAAATGATTGAGACCCAGTACAAAACACAAATTCAGGTACTACGCAGTGACAACGGAGAAGAATATATGCAATCAGAACTTCAACATTTTTTAGTAGCCAAAGGAATTGTTCATCAAAGATCTTGTCCAAATACTCCACAATGAATGGGGTGGCGAACGAAAGAACCGTCATCTATTGGAGGTGGTCCGAACTGCACTAATTGGAGCTCACATGCCGGCAATATATTGGGGAGAAGCTCTCACATATGCAGTATACACTATCAACCGAACACCGTCCAGGTCTCTTGAGTATAAAACACCTCTTCAATCACTTACAGATGCAGTAGTAAGTCCTAAAATTGCTGAACTAACACATAGAGTTTTTGGTTGTGTTGCTTACTGTTAGATATGATTAGATATTAGTTGATATTATTTGATATTGTTGAGATATTGTTAGATATTGTTAATCACAATATCAAATAATATCTTTTATTTACCCTATTTTGTATTCTGTTACTCTTTTGAGGAGTACCTTTCTTTATTATAAATACACTGCCCTATGTGTGGTAAATACATAAGGGAAATTAACCCTATACAGTTTTTCCTATATTCAACATGGTATCATGAGCTTAAGGTCTCTTGGGATGTTTTTTCGGCTCTGCCACTCGAACTCTGCAGCCATCGCCGCCACCGTCGCCACCGCCGTCCGCTGCCGCCACCGCCGTCGCCGGAGTAGCGGTTCGGACCGCCGAGCACAGGGTTTTGCTCGCCTCCTCCGTGCGACCTCCACCGTGGAAGTTTCGTGGTCATCGGAGCAACCACGCTCCCCCACGCGCCTCCCGAAGCCGCGCCACCTTCTCCCGTTCCGCTGCGCGTGGCGGCGCGTCTCGCCGCCGTTCAGGCCGCCACCCTTTGCGCCGGCGTCGCCTCCTTCTCCTCTCTCTGGATCTGTCCTCGCTGCTCCAATCGGACCTCTTTGGTGTTTTAGGGTTTTTCTCTCCCTTCCTCCATGGCATCTTCCGCTGCCACTTCCAATTCGAAGTTACCTCCGTCGGCTCCGGTGGGTCCGAGCAATCTGTTTTTACTAATTATGTCAATGTGAATTTACCCATTGATAAATTAGATGGTACGAATTATGCAACTTGGGCATCTAATATTAGACTTTGGCTTGAGAGTCAGGGGTATATTGATCATCTTACTACCAAGGTAGATGGTGTTCCTTCCAATGATCGTGTCCGTTGGAAGAAAGTTGATGCTCATATATGTATGGTTCTCAAGAATACCATCCAATCTTCTTTAAAACAAATTTTTAGATCGTATGGCACATGTTATGACGTTTGGGAACAAGCCAAATTATTATACACCAATGACACTCAACGTCTTTATGGTGTTTGTTACAATCTTCTTGATGTTATTGCTCCTCGAGATAAGGATCCTGTGGCGGATTATGTGGGTAAGATCCATGCTCTTCTCCATGAATTTAATGAGTTATTACCCCTTGCCTCGACTCCTGCCCAAGAATTAGAGCAACGATCAAAGTTTTTCATGGTTTTGATGTTACACGGACTTGCTCGATAAATATGCCCCTGTTCGTGACCGGATTTTGGGTTCCCCTGTTACACTCGGTTTACCGCTACCAGTTCCTCCCTTTGCGGGTGCCATGTAAACCTCTCAATATTCCCCTGTAGTTTCTAATGATTCATCTCGCCTTGGCCTCTCACCGTGATGATCGTAATCGCTCTCACAAGCCAGGCAAAGGGCGTGTCAAGTGTGACCATTGTGGCAAACTAGGCCACAAAATTGACAAATGTTATGCTTTACATGGTTATCCTCGCCGATCTGCTGCAGTTGCTCAGACTGATTCTTCCGCACAATCCTCTGCTGTGGATCCTCCTTTGTCTGTACCTTCAGACAAATCTGCTATCTTCAATGATTTTCTTCAATGGTATGAGGATCGAAAGCCCTCCAGTTCCACTACTTCATTGCCCACACAGGTACATCTTTTGCTTGGTCCGACTCACTCTTCTTCTATTGGCTCTTGGGTTCTTGACTCAGGCGCCACCGATCACATCATCGGTAACAAATCCTTATTTTCCTCTTTCACTTCTTCTCATAATTTACCCTCTGTTACAATGGCTAATGGGTCTACAACTTTAGCTCATGGTGTTGGAACGGTTACTCTTTTTCCCTCGTTGTCCATTGATAATGTTTTGTATGTACCCGGGTCCCCCTTTAACTTATTATCCATTAGCCGTCTAACTCGATCCCTTGATTGTGTTATCTCTTTTACCAAAACTTCTGTTTCCCTACAGGACCGGAGCTCGCAAAGAGTGATTGGCGCCGGATGTGAGTCACATGTACTTTATTATCTTCAACCCTCTCCACATGTTGGCACATTTATGGAGTCTCCTTCTCTCCTTCATGCTCAGCTTGGTCACCCAAGTCTGCGAAAATTACATCAACTTGTTCCCAGCTTATCCCAGTTGTCCAATTTGGTGTGTGAGTCCTGTCAGTTAGGCAAACATAGTCGTACTTCCTTTTCTCGTAGTGTTTCCCAGCGTGCTTCATCCCCCTTTGCCTTAGTTCACTCTGACATTTGGGGACCCAGTCGTGTTAAGTCTAATTTAGGTTTTCAATATTTTGTTACTTTTATTGATGATTTCTCTCGTTGTACTTGGTTATTTTTAATGAAAAATCGTTCTGAGTTGTTTTCTATATTCCAAAACTTTTATCATGAAATTAAAAATCAATTTGGTGTCTCTATTCAAACTTTTCGAAGTGATAATGACCGTGAATATCTTTCAAACTCGTTTAAACAATTTATGGCTTCTTATGGCATTCTTCATCAAACTTCCTGTGCTTATACCCCTCAACAAAATGGGGTAGCTGAGCGCAAGAATAGACACCTTATTGAAACAACCCGTACTCTTTTAATTCATGGTGAGGTTCCTCAACATTTTTGGGGTGATGTCTGTTCTTCCTTCTGTTATCTTATTAATCGTATGCCCTCTTCGAGTTTTAGATAACAAAATTCCCCATTCTATTTTATTTCCTCATGACACTCTCTATCCTTTACCTCTCGAAGGTTTTTGGGTCTACCTGTTTTGTCCACAATTTTGATCCCGGTCATGATAAGTTATCTCCTCGGTCACACAAATGTGTTTTCTTAGGATTTACTCGATCCCAAAAAGGATACAAGTGTTTTTCTCCTTCTCTTAATCGCTATTTTGTGTCTGCCGATGTCACCTTCAATGAGTTTTCCTTTTACTTTAAGGACCCTTCCCTACCTACTCGAGTCTCCATCTCGCTACAGTTCCCATTCCTGTTCTCATTGATCCTTATGTTGAGGACCATCCACCATTAGCCCCTCCTCCTCCACCACCCCTTCAGGTTTATAGTCGCAGACCTCGCCCACAACAGACGCCACATGACTCACTCCCAGTGCCAAATACTCTGCCTCCTCCGGTTCAGTCCACGAGTCTGACCTTCCTATTGCCCTTCGTAAAGGTACGCGTTCTACTCGTAATCCTTCTCCACATTATACTGCTTTAAGTTATCATCGAATTTCTTCACCATTTTATACCTGTCTCTCGTCTATTTCTTCTGTGTCTATTCCTAAATCTGTCTCTCGAAGCCTTAGCCCACCCTGGTTGGTGTCAGGCCATGCTAGATGAACTCGGTGCTCTTCAGACTAGTGGAACCTGGACGCTTGTCCCATTACCATCTGGAAAATCTGTTGTTGGTTGCAGGTGGGTCTTCGCTATCAAGGTTGGTCCTGATGGTACTATTGATCGCCTCAAAGCTCGCCTTGTAGCCAAAGGCTATACCCAAATTTTTGGGTTGGATTATGGTGATACTTTCTCTCCAGTGGCAAAGATGACTTCTGTTCGTTTATTCATTGCCATGGCTGCTATTCAACAATGGCCTCTTTATCAACTGGATGTCAAAAATGCTTTCTTGAATGGCGATTTGCAAGAAGAGATTTATATGGAGCAACCTCCCGGATTTGTTGCTCAGGGGGAGTCTTCTGGATTGGTATGTCGTCTTCGCAAATCTTTATATGGCCTAAAACAGTCTCCTAGGGCCTGGTTTGACAAATTTAGCAGCGTTGTTCAACAATTTGGCATGACTAGAAGTGAGGCAGACCACTTAGTCTTTTACCGATCACTCGAATCGTTGGATGTATCTATTTGATAGTGTATGTCGATGACATTGTTCTTACAGGTAGTGACCATCATGGCATCTCTCGGATGAAACAACACCTTTGTCACCATTTTCAAACCAAAGATCTTGGCAAACTCGAGATATTTCTTGGGTATTGAGGTAGCACAATCTACCGATGACATTGTTATATCTCAAAGAAAGTATGCATTGGATATTTTGGAGGAAACTGGGTTGATGAATTCAAAGCCTGTTGACACACCCATGGATCCTAATACCAAACTCTTGCAAAATCAGGGGGAGCCAATGTCAGATCCTGAACAGTATAGAAGATTAGTTGGAAAATTAAATTATCTTACAGTTACTCGCCCTGACATTTCCTTTGCAGTCAGTGTGGTGAGTCAATTCCTCAATTCTCCTTGTCAAGATCATTGGAATGCAGTCATCCGTATATTGAAGTACATCAAAAAGTCTCCTGGAAAAGGTTTGGTGTATGACTCCCATAATCATACAAGAGTTGTCTGCTATTCGGATGCTGATTGGGCAGGATCTCCCTCTGATAGAAGATCTACATCTGGGTATTGTGTTTCCATTGGTGGTAACTTGATCTCATGGAAAAGTAAGAAACAAAGTGTTGTGGCAAGATCCAGTGCAGAAGCAGAGTATAGAGCTATGGCCTCAGCTACCTGTGAACTTATTTGGCTCAAGCAATTGCTTAAAGAGCTACAATTTGGAGATGTCACTAAAATGACACTAGTGTGTGACAATCAGGTTGCTCTCCATATAAGCTCTAATCCTGTCTTTCATGAGAGGACTAAACACATTGAGATTGACTGCCATTTTATTCGGGAAAAGATTATGTCTGGAGACATCAAGACTGAGTTCGTTAACTCATGTGATCAATTAGCAGATATTTTCACTAAGTCTTTACGGGGACCTAGGATGGATTATCTTTGTACCAAGCTAGGCACATACGATTTGTATGCTCCAGCTTGAGGGGGAGTGTTAGATATGATTAGATATTAGTTGATATTATTTGATATTGTTGAGATATTGTTAGATATTGTTAATCACAATATCAAATAATATCTTTTATTTACCCTATTTTGTATTCTGTTACTCTTTTGAGGAGTACCTTTCTTTATTATAAATACACTGCCCTATGTGTGGTAAATACATAAGGGAAATTAACCCTATACAGTTTTTCCTATATTCAACACTTACGTTCACTTACACAAGCATCAGAGAAGTAAGTTGTCTCCTAGAGCTGAAAGGTGTGTGTTCCTTGGCTATGAGGATCACCAGAAAGGATATTGGTGCTACAATCCACAAACCAAACAAATGTTTACTACTATAGATGTAGTTTTTCATGAAACCTTGATATATTTTTCCTCCGAGTCTGAAATTCAGGGGGAGAATTATGATGAAGTTCAGACTTTTGTTCCTCAAGAAATTGATATTGAGATCAGATTGGAGAAAGAAAGTTACAAAGTTGTATCAAGAGATGATGAAAGTATGCAACAATGTTATGATCAACAACCACATAATGAGGAAGATTTTGAGCATGTTGAGATCGAAAATTTGCCTGTTGATGCTAATGATATACCACACCAATCGTCCCCTCAAGAACCTAATACAGAAAATAGAATTCTGTCAGATCGTGTCACTAGAAGTATCTCTAAGCCTACTTATGATCCTGACCTCACCAGTAAGACAAGATACTCTATGAGTAATTATGTTTGTAACCAAAATTTGTCTAACTCAAATATCGCATATATAAGTCAATTATCTACTGTATCTATTCCTAACAGTGTGTAGGAAGTTTTAGCTGATTTCAGGTGGAAGGATGCTATGAATGAGGAGATGAGATCCTTGCAAAAAAATAAAACATGAGAATTAGTAGATTGTCCAGTTGGAAAGAAACCAGTAGGATGCCGATGGGTGTATACTGTGAAATTTAATGCAGATGACACAATTGAGAGATTCAAAGCTAGATTAGTGACAAAAGGGTACACACACGCATATGGAATAGATTACACTGAAACGTTTGCTCCCGTAGCCAAAATTAGTACAATTCGAGTATTGTTATCTCTAGTTGTAAACCTTGATTGGTCCTTACAACAATTTGATGTAAAAAATGCCTTCTTACACGGGGAATTGTCTAAAGAAGTTTATATGGAGCTATCAGAAGGATGTGGGATCCCGAATACATATAGCAAGAAGGTATGCAAGTTGAAGAAGTCATTGTATGGACTAAAACAATCGCCACGAGCATGGTTTGGCAGATTCACCAAGTCAATGCTTGCTTTTAGATATCAACAGAGCAACTAAGATCATACCTTGTTTCTAAAGAAAAAGGAAGAAAAGATTACAATTCTTATTGTCTATGTTGATGACATGATAATTACGGGAAACGATCTAGAGGAACACAAGGCATTGAAAGAGTACTTGGCAAAGGAATTCGAGATGAAGGATTTTGGTCCTTTGAAATATTTTCTTGGAATTGAGGTCTCAAGATCAAAGTCAGGTATTTTTCTCTCACAATGAAAGTGTGCATTGGATTTACTAAAAGAAACTGAAATGACAGCATGCAAACCAACAAATTCTCCAATTGAAGAGGGATTGAAGTTGTGCATTGAAGAAGATCAAACTCCAACTAACAAGGGAAGATATCAGAGACTTGTAGGGAGATTGATGTATCTCTCATACACTAGGCCAGATTTAGCTTATGCTCTTAGTGTGGTTAGCCAGTTCATGCACAATCCAGGTGAAAAACACATGGATGCTGTTATACAGATCTTAAGGTATATAAAAGCTGCTCCTGGAAAAAAAGTTATGTTCAAGAAGAATTCCAACTACAAGGATGTGATAGTTTATACTGATGGAAATTGGGCAGGTGCTCTTGATGATAGAAGATCAACCTCTGGATACTTTACATTTGTAGGAGGTAATCTTGTCACATGGAAAAGCAAGAAGCAGAAAGTTGTAGCTAGATTCAGTGCAGAAGCTGAACTTAGAGGAATGGTTCTTGGACTTTGTGAAAGTTTATGGCTCAGACTACTTCTTCAGGATTTAGGGTATGCACATACACGTCCCATTCAATTGTATTGTGATAATAAAGCTGCGTGCGACATTGCTCACAATCCTGTCCAACATGATCGGATGAAGTATGTGGAGGTTGATAGATTTTTCATAAAGGAAAAATTCGATACAAATATTTTGGAATTGCCAAATATTCGATCTGAAGATCAGTTGACAGACATTCTTACCAAAGCTGTGACAAGTCAAATTTTTAGGAGATTGTTGGACAAGTTGGGAATGTATGACATCCATTTACCAACTTGAGAGGGAGTGTTGGGATAAAAATATTTGATTAGCTAAATTATAGGTTTGTATAGCTGTACAAAATATTGTATAATCAGAACCTATATGTTGTCCTGATTTGTTAGAGTAAAATACTATAAGATCATAGTATATGTGTACAAAATAATATGAATGAAAATTATAGAATGATTTCTATATTTTTCGATGGATACCTCCACAATTTATGACAATAATCACCGGTAGCTCCTTCTTGTTACAAGAGGGTATTCGTATAGTTTAAAATATTTCCCAGTTTTACCACTCTCTCATTATTAGATAGCGGATATGAACTTAACATAATTTTACAAAAGAGGCTTATACGGAAGTTTTGCATTCCATTTGTATAATATAATTTGATCATATACGTAGGAAATATAGAATCTCTAACATATTTCTCACATCGAGAAGTAAACATGTTGAACGAGGAATTAAATATTTATGGGATTTCTAATAGTCATCATTTTGCGTGTACAAGTTATTCAGTTCAGATTTAACTCTTAAAATTGTTTCATGTATAGGATTTGGTTTGGTGGAAGTTGTTTATGAATTCCTGCTGCGTTGTTAATCTTATTTCCAACTGGTAGAATTGTGTATGTATATGAACTAACAAGTGACATTTTCTTCCATTTCATTATTCATATGCAATAAACTCTCTTTCATTCTGAATTTTTCTTGATTATCTTTCATCATACTGCTTTTTTCTTTACAGATAATGTTGAACCACATAATGGCTAATGCTTTTAGGACTCTGATTTGCTTATTTTAGTTTAACTTGTAGACTGTCATTGGCTTAGTTTAACGCATTTATTGCTTCTGCTTGTATTAAAAAATCAGAAACCAACCAGAAATACTTCAAGTACCACAAACTATAATTTTCTGTAAATGAAAAAAACTAAACAAATCACCATATTGTTTCTTGGGGGAATACAACTAAGATTTCTCATACATTCTGCAAACCAAGTATCAAACTGACAATATACAAGACCAATCTCAGTCATCAGTGATCAAGCAGCACCCAATTACTTTTACATTTCCACACTACAGTTTTAGTATTTCAAATAGATAGTGATCCTCAGTAGTGTCTCTGCACCATCAGTGGAAATCTGTCCAGGTGGGATTAGAGCTCTCAGTTCTGCGAAACCCCTTGCATTCTTGAACTTCCCTGTGCCCCCTAGCACAGATATTCGTGACATGGTGCTTCCTATCTTATACAGGCCATAAAAGTTCAAGCTATCACCATATTCCCCCCCTTCAAACAGGGCTGTAAAAGCCATCATCTGTCTAGTCCCATCTGCCGAACTTGCCACATACACTCCTTGAGCCTTCCCAACCAGTTGGGACCCCAACTCAGGTTGAGAGGTCAGCATATCATCAATGACAGTAATTGTACCAAAGCCTAGTCCCAGTCCATCAGGTCCTAACTGCAGCTGGGCATTGTTTTGGTTGTTGTTGTTACCTGAGTTTGGTGCAAATGAAGTACCAGCCAATCCAGTTCCTAGTGGAATACCAAAAACTCCATTGACAGTGGGGTTAGCTCCATTGGCATTGGGAATAGCAATCGCACCTTGTGGGGTGTTGAATCCTACTGGCGTTGCAAAGGGTACTTGACCACTGTATATGCTTCCCAGCAAGCCGGTCACTGGTCGAGCTGTCGGGTTACTGCCCCCCAGAATGTCATGCATGTATAGCTCAATAACCGGTTCTTTCCCAGTGGCTGCAATGGGGTTAACTACTGCTACAGTTATGGCCAAATTTGCACAAGCAAGCAAAATTGTCAGGGAAGCTGCTGCAATTGGTGATCCCATTCCCATAGCCATCTTGTTTCCAAGTGTTTCACATGTAGATGCCATTTCTTCTATGTGGTATTGAATTTTGTGTGAGGATGTGGAAAGAAATGCATGTCTTGGTATTATATAGGAGGGAACACTGTGTTGGAGTGGTTGTGAGAGATGGGTGATAATGAAGTTGTTGAAATTAACAGGAAGTAGATTAGTTGTGCCTCATACTCTATCAAAATGAGTCAACATTTGTGTTCAGTGGCATTGTTTAGATGTAATGAAAGAAAGTAACTGTGTTGTGACGTAGAAATCCATGGGAGAAAAAAAAAGTAACAATGTATGGTGTCACAAATTATAGATCTTTTCTGAGAAACAGCCCACATAGCTGAAAAAAAAGTCAGAAATTTGAAAGGTGGGTGCAAGTACAACTCTACCAAAATCATAAACCTCTATTCCATATAACTAAATATACAAAGCACAATAATATTCAATAATTCATCAACACAATATTTTCAGTCAGAATTTTGTGTATGCTAATATCAATAGATAAATTTATTTATTATATATAGCCAGGTAATATTGTCTTACTATGAAAATAAACAAATTGTTAATGAAAAGAACTTTTCATCATGTGAACATACTGCCATTTTTATGCCAGTATAATGTAGTTATTAGATTTAATTTTACTAATAAAAAAATTATAATTGAAAACTCACAAAAATATCAATGACTTCAAGTTTGAATAATATGTAAGCACTTCTTTCTCTCTCTTTTTTCAATTTTTATAATAACTTTAAGTAATATACTAAATTGTCTTCTTTAGTAAAATAATTATAGTTTAATTTAACTTAATAAAAAATAGTTATGCTTTTTTATAGTTTAGTTTGGTTCAATTAACTGTGTTTTAGTTTTTTAACACCCCTAATTCATCATCTCTATCATTTTTATATGAAATATAATTAAATATCAATAATTATTTTATTTAAAGTTTAAAAACTAATTATTTTATTAAAATATACATGGTTTAAGAATACAATCATCTTATCCAAACTTCAAAGTAACTCCATAACTTTGATGTGCTCCCAAAATGTGCATAAAGAATTAGGGTTGCTAGAGCCAAAAACAAATAAAAAACCAAAAATGTGCATAATGAATGCCATGCATCAAACATATGCAACTCAATGAAAAAAATATGAAGTTAACTAAAAACCAACAAGGAAATGAAATCAGCTAAACATATAATCATGGCTAAGCAAGTAAGATCAGCAGTTAGACAGTAACAAAGTTTTGATTATCATAGCTAATTAAAATTTGATTATTTTGCATTTTAAATAGTACATGTTGGTTTTGTTCAATTTCACAATCGATGATGCATCCATCAATGATAATTATTTAATGGTAAAATGAGTCAAATGTAGACCACCATCAGCTTTCAAGAAAACGATTAAAAAAAGTAAATGGTGCCTGTCATTAATTCCAAAGTTTTTTTTTTTTTCAAATCCTTTTATTGTATTGATATAATCCTTATTGAAGATTAACTATGCTTAAGATTAAAATGTTTTAGACACTCGTTTGGTTAGAAGAGAAATTATTTTTTATCATGAATCCTATTAATTATGTTTTTTAAGAATAATATATTTTATTTAGTTAATTAAAAATACTTATTTAAACAAATAAAGAGTAAGGGTTATTTTCACCAAAAATATGTAGTTTATTGTTATATTAAATTTTTATCAAGAATAATTTTTTATTTTTTTAAATCTTGACAAAAGATGTTCTCTAAAAATAAAGTTTTCTATTATCTATAGAAAAAAGTAAAGTAAATATGGAAAATATAATTTCTCAATTTCAAATCGATAGAAAACTTTTCTTCTAAGAAGAAAAGCCCTTTTAAAAAAATAACAAGTTAAGAATGAATAGTGATCATTAGGTTTTTCCCATTACATAATGAATCCATAATTAACCAATATAGTGGAAGTTGCAGATTCTCAAGGAACAAGTCACCAAAAGGTTTTCATGAGATGACAACTAACACTTCAAATACATTTAGCAACCAAAAACTGACAAAAATACACAAGACCAAATAATCTGATAAAATCATCTGCAATCAAACAGAACCAGTCACAAATGCATCCACACTACCACAGTTTAGTAGTTCAATTCAAATGGACAGTGATTCTGAGCAGTGTCTCAGCACCATCAGTGGAAACTTGCCCTGGTGGGATAAGAGGTCTCAGCTCAGCAAACCCCCTTGCACTCTTGAACTTCCCTGTGCCCCCTATCACAGACAATTTTGACATGGTGCTTCCTATCTTGTACAAGCCATAAAAGTTCAAGCTATCACCATATTCCCCTCCTTCAAAAAGTGCTGTGAATGCCATCATCTGCCTAGTCCCATCTGCTGAACTAGCCACATAAACCCCTTGAGCCTTCCCAATCAGTTGTGACCCCAACTCAGGTTGAGAGGTCAACACATCATCAATCACAGTGATTGTGCCAAAACCAATCCCCAACCCATCAGGTCCTATCTCCAATGGTGCATTGTTTTGGTTGTTGTTGTTTGGTGCAAAAGTGGTGCCAGCCAAGCCAGTGCCTAGTGGAATGCCAGTGACTCCATTCACTGTGGGAATGGCACCATTTGCATTGGGAATGGGAATTCCACCCTGTGGGGTTTTGAACCCTACTGGGGTAGCAAAGGGCACTTGGCCACTGTATATGCTCCCTAGCAACCCTGTCACTGGGCGTGCTGTAGGGTTACTGCCCCCAAGAATATCATGAATGTACAACTCAATCACAGGTTCTGTGGCTGCCATGCAAATTGGCACAACCATAAGTGCAAAAGCAAACAACATTGTGACACAAAAAGCAGTGGTTGATGATCCCAAAGACATAATTTGTGCTTTTGGATTGAGTGAAATAGAATTCAACTCTTTGGTCTTTTATAGTACATATTAAGTAATCAATACAGTGTGTATTTGTGTTGGAGTAGTTGCGAGAATTGGTTGTAATGAAGTTGTTAATACTATAGCAGATTTGTTGTGCCTTCAGCAAATTGGATGAAGCCCATTTTAGTTTGCTTGCAGTTATGAGATATGGAATGGATTGATAAAGCAACCATGCAGTTTTGCCAAGTGCTACACTGCTACAATTCTTGTAAATGTTTCTTTGTCATGTTTATGATGAAATAATGCATGTTTTCAGCAAAAAAAAAAAAATGTGGTTCAATGTCCTTCACGTAATTAAAACTTCAAACCATGTGCAAAAGAGAGAATGATGATTATGAATTCTAACAGTTCCTTTTCCTCAATTCTTTAGGCTTTAATTATTGTTTGTTTGATGTAATATGCTACTACTCTTAAAATCACCAAACAATTTATAAGTTTTTTCTTTGTCTACATTATTTTATGCAAAATGTATATATCATTTATAACAAAAAAAAATAAGTAGGTTTTATAATCCATACAAAAGCACAAAATTGTTGCAAGAACTTATATCAGAAGTTGGCAACTATTTCTTAACAAAATTCTGAAAGAGGACTTAAGGATACATTACTTTTCCAAACATGTATTATAAAAAGCAATGATACAAAAACTTGAATATGAGAAGAATTATGTTTGATGCAAATTTAAATAATGAGTTCAACAAACACTTTCTACCAACTCAACCATTAGTTTGTATCCAGTACAGCTAAATCAATCACAACTTGTATTACATCAGATCATAACCTTACAAACCATGATTAAATTCATGTGGTTATAAGCACAAAGTGTGATATAGAACCATGATGCTAGGTTTGAAGATATATTTCAGTCATGTCTACTTCCTAAAGCAAAATATTTTATCATGTTATTGCATACTTCACTTTTTTGCCTTTCAGCCATTAAAATTGGGTTAAAGTGTAAAGTACTAGTAAGGAATAGAAAAAATTTGAAAGGAAAGAACTTTTTTGTTATTTTGTAAGGATGTTGATGATTTTGTCTTCGTCAATCATGCCCTAACCGAGACAACTGTCTCCTGCACAGTTCCACCGTTATCCTTGGCTTTGTTCTGTCTCACAATTGGGGAAATCAGCATCCATACTGTTCAAATCAAATAAATGAAACCAATTAGGGTATGAATTGGAAAGGTAGGTGAATTAATAAAATGTCTAAATTTAGATTATTTGTAGTTTAATTTGTAAAAATTATGTATAAACTATTTTTAATTTAAATTTCAAATCTTTTTTATTTTTGGTTTAAACCCATTTTTGGTCTCTATAATTTTGCAGGTGTGCAATTTTGGTCTTTATAAAATTTTAATTAAATATTTGTTCTTTGAATCTTCCCAAATCAAACAATTTTCATCCATTAACATATATGTGGTTGAATCTAATGAAACTTTGGAAAACACTTTTTTCTGTACAAATAATATTCATTCACTTACTGTAAATTGTTGCTGCAAACCACTCATTGATAACTCTCACCCATGCACTTATCCAGCCAACATCCATGTTCCACCTGGTGGTTTGATGTTTGCATGATTCATAAAAGTGAAGAGAATATAAGATGTGAAAAGATCATCCTGATCATAAACAAAGCACACAATGACTATATGATGAATAGGTTCCTCACTTCCTTGGTGAGTTGTTCAGATCCCAACTGATGAATAACATTGCAAAGTACATTGTCCCCAAGGAGAATACCAAATGAAAGAATCCATAACTGTAAGGAATATCATCTTCATGTTCAACTTTGTCTTTTGAAAACTGGAAAGCACCAAAAAAATCACCTCAATATGTGGGAAAAAAACATCATTTTACTATTTTATCATCACAGCCACTCTGATATTTTCTTTAAGTCACAATAAGGAAGTGGTTTTGCTTTGATTAAATGATGTTGCTTTGGATACTGAGAAATCAATGAAGAGAATATGATCTAACTTTTTATTTTTCACTTATGGAGGGATTCATTTTCTCTTGACTTTTAAAAGACATTTTTTCCTTAACTTGCAGCATTATTGAGTTGTCTAGGAAAGGGTTGAAAATGGAATGTTGAACAAACAAGAATTTTTCTGAATTTAATGGGGAGACTCAGAAGAATGATTCACCTGAAAGGATTTTGAATCAATGCCTGTGGAAAAGGCTGATATCACAATTGCAAATATGGCAATAAGGAAGCCCTGTTAAGAAAATAATATATGATGCAAACTAACAATATGACTAAAACATTCATGTAAAGAACCATCCATAGTATGAGAAAATGTGCATTTTAATTCTAATCCACAGACACACACAATGAAAAACAGAACATATCTAAAGATAGTGCACACTGCAGAGTCAACAAAATGACCATAGGTCTTCTAAAATTTAGCATTGGTTAAACTTGCAAGAAAACTAGCCAGCATATGGCACAGTGTATGCAAGTCACTTTAAAAATTATAAGTTAATATCACTGTAAAATATAGACTGAATTCTAAGATTTGAGACAAGATGGTACTTCTCAAAATCCATACTTAATCATTTTGTCAGATCACCAAAGGGATATTCCTCTATCACTAATTTCCAAGAATTTGCACAAAATGTTAATTTTGAAGAAGTGCATTTAAAATAGTGAAACTATGCATCCCAAGCTACTTCACAGGCAAGAAAAAAGACAATTATATTTGCTTCACATAATAGATTTAAGACAGACACCTACTTAAACATTCTGCCAATCTGCCACACTCAAACAGAAAATCTAGTATTTTTAACCTCTAATAATTATTTATAAAAGACTGAAAAAGAATTATTCCTCAGGATTTTTGAACTCAAGGGAAGTGAAAAGCAAGTAAACAAAGTTTTTTCCAAATTTAACATGTATGAAAAACTTACAACTACTGTTGTCCAGCCACCATTTCCTATCTGTTGATTCTTTGTCTCACATCTTGCGGTTGCAGGCTCACTGAAATTCCATGATGAAGATCTATAAGTTTACCATCTCTAGAATCCAAATAAAATATATGATTTGATGTTTACTCTGAATCAAGTTTGCACATGTATAATTCAAATTGTATCCTCTTTAGCAAAATCAAAACCACAGCTGAGTATGTTACATCCATGTAAGAAGGAAATTTTGATCTATCTTCATCATAACAACAATGCTAATGTATGGATCAGAATCCTGACCTTCTTATTGCACACCAACAAAGGAAGACAATGTAAGAAGCCATAATCCCTGAAGATAAAAGACCTCTATTAACCTGCAATAATTAAAACAGGTTTTAATTATATTAATGGAAATTAAAATATTAGAATAACTTTCTGTCAAAAAAAATTCTCATTTTATATAAATATTAAAAACATGTCTAAGTTATATCATCTCGGGGATAAAGAAAGAAATTAGAAACAAGTCAGAGATTTTGCCTGTTAATGCAAAGTATTAGAAATAAATACCAGTACCAGTGTGTACCTTTGAATGTAAGGATATAACCATTATTGCAGCAAGCAGAATTGCTGTCCATGTGATGAAAAATAGATTGAGAGAACATGAAGCTCTTGAAGCATATGATGCGTACAGATAGACAAGTCCACATATAGAGGCTATATAAAACAACGTTGACATTAAGAGCCCAAAGGAACACCTGTGACAAACACACTTTTATATTCCTGTGGCCAAGAACACTAGGGATATGTGATATTGTGATCTTACCAGTATTAGGACAATAACACAGCTTGTAACTAACTAACAGTCACCATAATATGTTAAAACTTTGATATCCTTTTAAGCCTAAAAACAACTCCAACTTTGATGTTGTAGTGATAGGAAATAACACAATCAATCCTAAGCCTATTTGGAGGATGCCATAAGGAAATTGATTTGACAACATGTTAGGCAGGTATGTAGTAAACAATGCCATGTTTAGATAAAATTCTTCATGAACACTTCTAGAAAAAGAAAAAAGTTAAATAATTTTTTCTATAAACTAAAACTAACTTATTTATAAGTTAAAGTTTATAAGAGAGTTTTTATATGAACCCTTTTTGGCTCACTACTTGCAATGATATCCTTGAATATCCACAAAGAAAATGGCTTTATGGGATTCATTTAAATCCTTAGTAAATTTATCATATGAACTTGCTCAATTGAAATTTAAGCATGCTTTAATTTTTTTTTTATTTTTTTTTATGTTTGTCTTTCAGATTAACTTTATATTCTAAATTTGTTTTGCTAATCTCGTACATAATATACTATTTTCAAAAACTAAACAAAGTTAATGTTCACATGTAATAAACATTAGGAAAACCGTTGTTGAGTCTTTCGAGGGGATTCACTACAGAGAATACAACACTAATGAAATATGAACCCAATACACATAGGGCATTGCCGGTCACTACTCTCAACCTAAAAGATATTGGGATATAGGTCATATTTTCTTATATGTTGAATTACTCAACAATCTCCCCCTCAAGTGTGAATTCCTCCACATTGGTACATCCCCTCAAACTTATTAGTGGCCCGGAACATTGGGTTATGAGTCATACTTCCTTATATGTTGTTCAACTTTCTCATTCTTATTCAATGTTGGACTTAGACTCTCACATTTGGATTTCTCAACAACAATGTCTGCATTCCATTGCAAATAATATTGATCATGATGGATATTTTCACATGACATTTAAGTCTTGAACCATCCAATGCACGATCTTTTGAATTTTGTAAAAGCTTATTCTTTACTTATCCACTTATTTAACACCAAAATAACCTTTACCTAATAATGGTTTAGAAGTCAACTAGGTTGTGTTCATCCTCATAGCAATATGTAAAAGTTGACCTCAGAACAAAATGTGTACCTACCTCTGCTTCCTTTCTTCATCTGGATTCCAATACTTATTCCACCAAGTGATAAATTGGATGACACTCACAAGTTGTAGAAGAAGAAAAACACTGCGAACATGAACCACCACACCACATGCATGTAAATAACAACCTTGTATTGATGGAGACTTTCAGGGGATAGTAGGATACTTGTAAGAAAAGAGTGAAAGATTTGAGCCTTACCCTGCACCGACACGAGCAACCTCACCTGCAAGATTGTAGGTATGTTAAGGTTCTTATTCATGATATTCAAGAAAGAAAGGAGTTATGTATTCAATGAATGAAAAATAATATTGCTACTCTACTCTTAACTATTTCAGTCATAGAATAGAAGAATTTCCTTGATCCAAATGTTGGAAGAATTACTGTTCGTTAAATGAATGATTTGTACAAGAACATTTTTTGTAACCCAAAATCGTTATGTAAAAACCATTATTATTATTATACTGTATTATGGTCAAAAAGCAAGAAACTTACCATATATTTGAACAACTTCTGAAGGGAAAAAGAATGGGAGTGTCATTGATGCAAGCAATATAAGAGACTTCACTTCCCACCAGCCAGAATGCCACAAAGTCCGACGTTCATGTAATTTTCTTGTTTTGACTGTAGTGAGAAACATAACTGAGAAAAATATCTAATTCATCGTTAAGGAATATAATTTCTGTCATGAATCATCATTCTAGAGATCATATAGAAAATATGCATCATGTTGTCTTTTGTACGAAATGCAATACCTCACAACACTGAATAATAAAGAGGCTGGTGAGTGAGAGTTGCAATGAATAAGATTTGGAGGAATGTGATTCATGTTTAGTTCAAATAAAACTCAAGATGTTTGCATTAATTTGTGAGCATATTCTGTTGAAAATCCAAATAAAAAGTTAAAAACTTTGTTTGCATTTCAAGGATGTTGACAGAATACAAGACTATTTATATGGTAACTTAACGATTAAAAAATTGCCTTTTTACAGGGTTATATCCTGAGATACAGTAGCAGTATATAATGATTCATCATGAAGCAGAAACTCTGATAACTGAAAGATACATAGCATCCTAAACTCACACGAAGAACTCCCAAAGTATGAAAACAGTCTTCTCCTTCTTTTCCACAAACTTTGATATCTGTAGAAAATAGAGCAGTATCAATAACAAGAATGAATAACAAATGGATCTAATATCTTTCCACTTTCAAGATCTCCAGGTTCATGAAAAATGTTTAATGGATTCTTTTTCCACTTTGAAAGCTTCATCGTGAAGAATTTGGACTACATAACGTTTGGCAACAAAAAGTGTATTTATTCTAAGTTTTTTCTGGGAAATATAAAATCATTTGCCATAATCTTCTTGATCAACATTGGAGACCCATTATAAGCATGCAAGTTTAATCATTTTAATGAGGATCTATAATTGGTTGACATGGTATAAGACCAGTTTTTTCTTAGATATAGCATATACACAGACCAGAGGGTATGTGTCATATGATCTACACCACTTGATGACCTCCAAGTTTGTCAACAAGCAAAATTGGTCTATTTTTCCAGAAGTTGTTTCAGAATCAATGCAAGCCAATGGTTAAATTGTTTTTGTATAGTCACATATCTGTTTGTCTAGTCTTTCCAAATATTCCATTCATTATTGATCTGTTAATAGGAAATTCCTGTACAGTACAAAGTAAATTACAAAATGTGATTAGCACATGATCTGATATCATATGAGAAAACCATCTTAAGAATTCATTTATTTTGTTTAACAGTTAATATTAAAATATGGTAATATTAAATTGAGTGTCAGGCCAGGCTCATTGACAGTTCAAAAGGAGTAAAACTTACCTATCACAAATTCTCTCCAATTTTCAATTTACAATGAAAAGGAATCAAGCTAGATTATATAGTGATAATTAAAATTCTACTGTGAAAAGCCATACCAAAGTTCTGATGGCCTGAGACTAGAAAATGGAAATGGATGGGTAGAAAATTGACTTACGATGAATAAGTGGTAGAACACCTTGTCCATAGTCACGGAAAAACCAGGCAACAAAATTCATTATCATGAATATAATGCCAAAATAATAGCGAGCTCGCAGTGATTTCTTTCTTCCCACTGCACAATCAACTCTGTTTAATTCCAAAGAAGCAATCCCTTCTCCCTGAAGCACAAACTGTGTGTCACTTTGATTAACATGTACTGTTATTTCTTCATGTGTTATTTCAGAGGCACTCATTCTACAATAAAACCAAACAACTTGATTAACCACCATCAACATCACTTATCAGACAATGGCAGTGTCATACCAACAGTGTTTCAAAGCTTATCAACTATCAAAATGTGTAGCAATACAACAGTAGTCTAATGTTACGCTAGAAATTAGATCTAAGTTAAAAGATGATGAAGTGTGCTTAAAAGATGAAAACACCCACCAAAGATGCTCATCTTTCAAACTACACAAAGGAGAACAAATTTAACTTAAAATGGACTCAAGAAAAAAAAAACTATGATTACAAGCAGAGCATGGGGTAAAAGCTATGAACTGAATGCAGGAAATGCTTGTTAATGCAGGAACCAACCATAAAGTTCTCACCTTATTTTACTCAAGAGTGCACTCTCTGCAGCAAGGACACACCTGAAATAAAGAAAGAGAAAAAGGGTGTTGTTGATGCTACTTGTTAAAAGAAAATGCTACAAAGTCTCAGCTTCAGAAGCAGCAGGTTGAGAAGGGTATTTGAAAACTGAAGGGCACTGTGACGAGTAGTAGAATGAAACTGGTGTTCACACCCGTTGGAATGGATTCATAGAAACAATTTTGTTGGTGTCTACAATTGACATGTTGTGATACTTTTACACATCAAATATTTGTTTTGTCTTATCTTTTTGACTTCTGCAACATTGTAGTAATCTTCATATTTTGGTGCTGCTCACTAATGTAGAAGTTTCCATAATATTATACTATTTAAGTTTACAGAAAACCTACCAAGAAATATAATGTTCACAAATCTAATTACCTTCTACAAGTAGAAAAAGACAGCTGTTTGAGGAAATTGTCACAAGATGTAATATTATGTTGAGTCCTCTTGTTTAAATTTGATAGCAACTAAAATAAGAAACTATTAGTTGGTTCAAAACTATCACCCATCTAAGACATTTTTTTTTTTTTTTTTAATTTATGATAAAAAGTTAATAACATTCAATTATATGTCACATTATCATAATCACCCATATGTGACATATATTTAATTTTTAATTTATCATAAAAAGTTATTAACATTCAATTATATGTATGTAAAAATAAACTATATGATCACCCAATAATTTCTGCACTAAATTGTATTCAAGAATCTGTATTTAAGATCCAAATAATTTGGATACACCCTATTTGCACTATTGTTCAGTTTCAACCAAACTTTATAACACTTATAGATGAATATCTGAATAATGCTATATGGTCATTTTCTTTTAGAATTTTCCATGTGAAGAGTTAGGATTTTTATATGTAGAAGATTAATAAGGACTACTAGTAATAACATTTTTAACACCTAAATATCACATGTTTAATGAGAGACTCAAGAATTTTATTAATGTGTTGGTAAATATGTCTTAATGGGATTTTAGTATTTGGGTAATAGTGATTTGGTTCTAAAATGTTATTATTTAATCTTTGAATGTGAAAAATGTTTAGAGGGAAAAATGTTTAGGAGATAGGAAGTTTGAATGAGAAGAGTTTTGAGAGATTAATAATAGAAGTTGGAATGTAGACAAAGAAGGTTAAGACAAGAATAGGTAGCCACATGAAGAACTTTTCCAAAGAAACAGGTGGTGTCCAATCCAAACACGCCCTAACGCGTCTTCAATTGGGATTAATAACCCTACAATGTATCTTTCTCGTGGCAACTTTGGTTAATTTTTTTTTAATTATTATTTTTTAATTATTAAGCTTGAAAATGAAACAAAAACTTAATGTTTAAATATTTAGCCACCATTTTTATATAATGGTGCATTGTTTCATAAACTTGGCTGTTTGGAGAGTTTAAAAGCACTTCAAGAAAAGCATTTTTGGATTTGAACTTTTGGAAAGTTTCAAACTTAAAATATTCCATGTAAATTATTATATTGTGTGTAAAAAGTATTAGTATAAATTTAAGAATAATTAACTTTAATCCTAATTTTACTTTTCATAGTAGATATTACTAAAAAGTCACTCGAATAACGTAATTGAATTTAGATTTGGTTTGATTTTTATAAATTTTTATAAATTTAAATAATAACAATAAGCTTTAAGTTTTAAGAAAAATAATTCAATATAAAATAATTTATTTAATTATATTAATTTTAATATTATATATTATAATTTTAATTCGATTGGGTGTGAATTAATTTTTTATTGTGAAATTGAAAATCGAATTAAATTAAATGGTTTTAAACTTTGTTAATAAAAAATCTTTAAAAAATGATTTTAATTAATTTAAATTTTTTATTGATTTTCAATTTATTTTTTAAATTGGTTTTGAACCCTAATAAATATAATAGGTATTAAGAATCAAAATATCTAGATAATGTATCTTAATTATTAAAATAATAAATTAGATAATTAAATATTAAAATAATAAATTAGTAAAGTAATTCAAAGTTTGTTATACTGGTAAAAAAATCACAATAATTTAATCACATATCTTAATAATGAGATTAAAGTATTAATTTCACCATGTTATATCAAATTCATCCACATTCACCTTATATAATTCTAAAAGTAATTAAAAAATTTGTACAAGGTTTCTAATTTCATAAAAGAATGTGTTTTAATTGAGTTCTTGAAGTTTTTAAAATCATTGTAAAGCAATATCAAGTGGTTGGGACTTGCTTCTCCAGTTTAGAAATAAATTTAAAAAAATCTCAATAATTTACAGAACCATGAAATAGTTTGATACATCAAAGTTTATTCATATTTCAGAAAAGGGAGATGAAAAAATTTACATTATACAATCATAATTTAAATGAAATTTTTAAAAGATTAAAATTTATAAAAAAAGTTTGAAATGAATATTAATCGTTTAAAATCTTTTATCTACTACATTTTTATTTTAAAACATGAAGATGATGTATATAAATTATTAATTTTAATTTAAATGTAAAATACTAATATAAATAATTTTATAATTTATTTATTAACATATATATTATAATTAAAATATATATATATATATATATATATATATATATTTTATATGAGATAATTTTTATAATATTTATTTATTTTTTGTTATTAACTATATTTTTAATAACTTTTTCATTTTAAAGGAAAATTTGTATTAAAATTTCAAAAGGCGTTGAAAATTATTATTTTACTCTTCTTCATTATCTTACGGATACATAAAAATAATAAGTAATAAAAAAATAATTCGAATCTAGCTTTATCATTATGAATATTTTTTTAAAATAAAATAAAATTAATATCTTAATATAAGTTTTGAAAATATTAAAAGATAGATAATATGCATGCATAAAAATATAAATAAAATTTGATATAAATTGAAAAAACAATAATAGTGAAATCACCAACCAAATTATTTTATTTAAAGATTATTATCACACTGTAACACACTCTAACATTATACATCTGACACATTGTTAATTAAATTCTCATAAAAATTATAATTAAAATTCACCAAAATAAAAAAAGGGAGATTTATAAATTTTATAATATTTTATAAATAATAAAAACAATATATAAAAAAAGTGTTGTAAATAATTTTAGTAAAACTAAATCCATTCCAATTTCAATGATATAAAGAACTTGCAATTTTTTCTATATAAATATTTAAAAAAAAAAGCAATTTCTACATAAATGAATTAAATTTATTTGTAAGTTAGAATCTAATTTAGAATAAGTTAACTTAAAAAGCTATACATAAACTAGTTATATTTATGTACACATTATTTTATTTTATTTGTAAGTTATTTTATTATTATTTTTCTCTTAAAAAAAGTATACCTGAGTTGTTCTTGTCATTAATTTGGTCTCTATTTAATTTGTGTACAAATGTAGAAATAAACTTGTATTTGTTTGAGAAGAAAGAAAACAAAGGAAATGAAAAACAAAATTATACAAAAATGAAGAAATAAAAATAAATTTATATTATTAAAAATTATATTGATTTCTGGATAAAATAAAATTAATTAATTTCAATTATCAAATGATGGTTATTTATTTGAAGTGGGACAAGTTATAAAGTATAACACAAATAATTTATACAATAATAAAATAAAGAAATATCACATCCTTGAATTGGTTACAAATTTATTAATAAGTTATAAAAATATTTTAATTATACATCAGGTTATAAATATTGCTTTAATTAAAAAAAATATAATTTAAAAAAAATGAAATAACCTAAATATATAAGAAAGGAAAAATTAAGTTTGTATAATTTTTTATTACCATAAAAAAAAAATACAAGTTTTCTTAGTGTAGACTTTGCCCGTGTTCTTAAACATATCATAATTAACTTATTTGTAAAGAATTTGAATATGTGTTCAAAGTTAGGTATCATAATTTGGTTTAGGTTTGTGCTTTAGAGTCAAATAACCTGTAACTATAAGGAGTTTATTTGTGAAATTATGCAAATTAGGTTTGGTGAAAGTGGATAAGAATTCAATTAGAACTAATATGGTTTTAGTAACAAGATATTTGATTAAAAAAAATTATTTATAAAAAGTGTTATGAGATCATATATAAATTAAAAATATAATAATATTATAATATATAAATAAATATAATTTAATTACGAAAAATAATTTGAATTTAAGAATATCTTTGATTAGAAAATACAGATTTATTTTATTTCTAAAATCCGAATTTTCTTTAAATTTCTGACATTTTTTTAACCGTTTGTTTTCCATAATAAATTTTAATTTTACTTTTTTTTTCAGTTTAAATCACTTTATTTAACCGTTTAAAATCCTACCTAAACGTTTTCGAACTCAAAACAAAATAAAAATCTATTAAACTTAAAAAATCAAATGAAAAAAATTGTAACAGATAAATATAACGAAAAATTGTTACAGACAAACTTAAAATAAATAATTTTTTAAAAAAATTAGATATAAAAAAATGTGATAAAAAGTTTAAGAAGAATAAGAAAATTACAAAGACTATATGATTGAGAATGCTTCCAAATGAAAAAGAAATCACAATTTTAATTATGTTTATTTATTAAGGAGAAAAACTTTGAGTAAACGATTAAAAAATTATTATATAAGATTAAAATAAATAATATATTATATATGCCACTCTTTTTACACTAAAAATATTATATAAAAGAGATTTTTTTTTACATTCAGTATAAATATAATTTAAAAAAAAAGTTATAAATTAATACTTACACGTGAAAATTCAGGGGAGTTAATAATTTTTATGATAATAAAAATTAGCTAATATAAATAAAAATTCAGTTAATAAACATGTTATTAAAATATTAAGTTACTAAAATATTAAATAAAATGATAAAAGGATATGTAGAAAAATTAGTTATAAAAACGAATAAAAAATAATTATTAAAATATTAAATTAAAATGTAGGAAGTATTTAAAAAATAATAAAATTAGTTATAGAAGGTTAACTTTTTTTAGTTTATTTTTTATAAATTGTGATTTATTAATCATTAATTATTACCAAATCCTTATTATAATCATATAGATTAACCATTTGATATTTTAGTTTACTTTACCGAGATTTAATTACAAAGAGGCAAAACTCAATTTTCCTCTCTTACTTTTGATAACGTTAGATTGTTGCAGAGAGTGTGTTTTCACCTTAAGCTGAAATTGAGTTCTCCGATTCAGCGTTTTACCCACAAATTCTAATGTCGTTCCATGAGGAATTTCAAGCCAGTAATCTATTCTTTCCTCTCTCTGGATTTCTCTTTTACGTTTTTCAGATTTGGAATTTTAGGGTTCAATTATGTGTTTGTACTTATAATTTCGCCAACAAACGACGTTGCGTTTTTCTGCAGATTTGGATTCGCTGCCCATTATTCTTCAGAAGAAGTATGCCTTGTTACGTGATTTGGATAAGAGTTTACAGGGTAATTGTAATTTTTTATATCTCTATTTTTTTATTGCTCCTTGTATGAATGAAAACTGCTTATTAAGAGCCTGTTTTTTTTTCTTTATTTTAATTTTTATGAACTGTCAGTGGAAAAATCATCAGACAGTTAAACAATAAGAAATCAAGTCATTCTAGTAGTTACAAGTGAAGTAGTTATTGTAAACATCAATTAACATATCATACGCGACAGTTGTAATTGAATTAGGAGAGAGTGCATAGACTATTTATCTTTTCTTTTCTTTATCACACCATGATAAGTACAAAATAAAAATATATTTTTAAGAAATGCTAGGTGGGTGGGTTAGTGGCTCTGATATCATTCTATGTGAGGGTGGTTGTGCAATTTTCTCTTAGAAGACGTTTTTAGTTTGATAATGATATATAATTTAGTAGGAAAAGAGAAAGAAACTGAAAGACGATGCAAGAGGGGAAGAGGGAACAGCAGCACAAAATATGTTTACATAATTTTCTTACCTATATTTACATATCAATATCCCTCCCCAAAACAAAGATCCTTCTCCTCAATGATCATGCATTTCAAACATAGGGATTGCTGCTGAAACTTGAATAGAGAACCCATGTAGCCTCTTCATCAAGTAAACCATGCTAGTGCACCAATGTTGTGACGATATGACTCTTCTTCTTGCCCACATGTTTGTTGGTATCTTTTCAGGAAGCATAATACTATGCATGGCTGTAACTTGTAGGAAACTGGACCTACCTTTTCCAGAGGAGTCTGGGCATCACTTGCATAAAGATATATGAAATATTGACTGTATTTAAGAGTTTTCAGGAAGGTGGAACTTGTAGGCAGCTGGACCTACTTTTTCCTGAATCCTACAGGGCTCATAGTACCTAGGAGCAAGAGGGTAAAAGGGAAGAGCAAACAGAATAGAGAGGATACGGGGAAAGAGGAGAGAAACAGAGAGATCAAAGAACCTATGCACTACACTTCTGTCTTTTACATTCAATCTGTCTAGAAGACAATAGCCTAGCTTATTTTCAGGCAGCTACCAAGCAGCTATGAACTAATAGCAACTAAGTAACTAACACAGTAACTTCCTTCTCTTATTTATATTTACATATCAATTAATGGTTGAACTTTTGTATTGTCCTCTGTCCATAGGTGATTTCTTCCATGATTTTCAGGTCAGAAAACCTTGGTTAGCAGCGACCAGGGTTCAAAAACTTGTTTTTGAGGTCAATTTTGCATTCTATCTTGTAAAAGTAAGCAGGATACTAGGTTGGTATCAATCATTTGCTTTAATATGTGAGTCCTTGCACTTGCATAGACAAACTTGGAAGCATAGTTATTATTCACAGATAGCAGAGAGTGGGATAATCGCCATTCTGAGGAATGTAGATCAGGCTGAACAATTATATTAATCCTATATAAATGCTAAAATAAAGAAATTACGCATGATTAAAAATATATTTATATTGAATAATCAGAAGCTACATTCCTAAGATAAACACACAAGTCAATAAGAACAAAAATAAATAAATTGAGTAACTGTAAGCCTCCAGCTGAATGATGCTACAACTGCTTAAGGACTGCCTGATAAAGTTAAAAAAAGACCATCAGCATATAACCCAAACATAGAACAGGGGTGAGTGGTAGAACAGAACAACAACTAAGTACACACAACAGAACAGGTGCAGAGGTTGGTATCAGTCATTTGGTATAATATGTGAATCCTTGCATAGACAAACTTGGAAGCATAGATATTATTCGCAGATAGCAGATAGTGGGATAATGGCCATTCTGAGGAAATGTAGATCAGGTGAACAATTATATTCATCATATATAAACGCTAAACTGAAAAAATTACGCACGATGAAAAATATATTTATAATGAATAATCAGAAGCTACATCCTTGAGATAAACACACAAGTCAATAAGAGCAAAAATAAATAAATTGAGTAACTGTAAGCTTCCAACTGGATGATGCTACAGCTGCTTAAAGGGTGCGTTAAAAAAGACCATCAGCATAGAACCCAAACATAGAACAAAGGGTTGAGTGGTAGAACAGAATAAGGACTAAGGACGGACATAAATAATAAAAAAGAAGGGTGTGCAACAGTACAGGTGCAGAGGGATTATACAAACCTTTTTTAGGACTTTTGTGAGAACTGAAAGAAGTAGAGGATGGACAGATAATTGACAGAACCGAGTACATGCAAAATAGAGAAGTGGGGTTGGCTGGAAACAACACCTGCAAGGACTGAAGTTTTTATGGTTTGTGTCAAAATAGATGAGATGAGAAAGAAGTGCCTGTTGTGGGAATAAAGCTTTGTACAAAGTTAAAAACAAGGTTTCTGTACCCATCACTGTTGTGCCACTATAATGATGAGTGAAATGCTACAATTCTAATGTTAACATTTATTAGACTAGAATTTTTAACTTTCAATGGTAATTTCAGTACATTATGACAAGTTTGTGAGCGGATTTTGAAGACGATATTTTTTGGTTTATTTGATTGATCGTGTCCAATCAATGTTATATTCATTTACAATATGTTATATACTCATTGTGTTGCCCATGATTACCCATGATATGATTTGTATTAGATATTAAATTAAAGATAGTGTACTATTTTTCATATTCCTGATCAATATCTGCAATGCCGATTCTTGTATTTATAAAGAAAAAATAAATAAATTAATTGTGTATATCTGCTTTTACTGCATATCGCATTCTAAGTCTTGTTTAAGGTATCCACTCAACAGAAGCACTGTGATGTGTTTAAACAGATATTCAAAGGCAAAATGAACAGCGTTGTGAGCATGAAATTGAGGATATTAGGCGAGGAGTTAGGTCTGGAAACATTACACCCGATTCATCAGCTATTAGATTCTCCGATGAAGCGCTTGATGAGCAAAAGCATAGCATCAGGGTTGCTGATGAAAAAGTAGCCTTGGCTGTCCAGGCATATGATTTGGTAGTGTCCACATTTATCTTGTTACGTTCATTTTTAAGACCTTTCTTAATGCTTGGCTTTGACTATGTCTGCCTGGACTTCGATATTGTAGTTTTTTGGTAATGCCTACCGTGAAATAGCGGGACAAGGATTGTATTTCCAAAACCGTGCTATCTGTATCTTGCTTCTTCACTGTTTTCTTTCTTTTGGGGGTTGTCAATGATCTTCGCGACGTGTTCATTGCCTATGAAATAGCTATACAAACATGGTTCATTTATATTATTCTCATTTTATTCAACACCTCATTTGGCTTAACATATTGGAAGTTGGGTAAGGAGTTATACCTGCGAGTATTATTGTTTGGTAAGACAAATTCAGTTCAGGAATAGAATATATTGGAATAATTTTCAGTGAAGTTGACGAAAACTGGATGCTTGCTTTATTTTCATATACTTACATATTTATGATTTTGTTGCAGGTAGATACACATATACAACAACTTGATCAGTATCTGAAAAAGTTTGATGAAGAGCTTCGTCGTGGTACTGCACTTCCTACCTTTTTTGTGTAACTCATAATTTCTAGTGTAAATGCTAATAGTTTTCTATCTGTGATATGGTTCGAGTGTATTGTATTTGATAACAAAATAATCCAATTTGTGAATAAAACCTAATTTTATATGATTAATGACAGAGAGAGAAAATGCTGCAATAACTGGAGTGCCTGCTTCAGGTCATGAGGGTAATACAAAATCTGGAAGGGGTCATGAAAGTGGTACTGGTAGAGGAGGGCGAAAAAAGTATGTAACATTTCTAGAAATCATTTTAATTCTTTTTCTAGTAGGTTATTACTTATCCTTTATACTTTTTGAGTGTCAAGTGTGGACTCCTGCCTTTATGGTGCTTATTTATGTACTGGACTCAAGCAATAAACACACTGAATTCTGAATTAATATAGAAATAATCAGGTTTTAAGGCTAGACTCAAGTACAAATGCGGGATTTACCCCTAACAATTAAAATAACTTATAACTGTCATGTCATAATAACCTACACCTGCCTAATCAAAATTAATGCAAAAATAACTTCCTATTACAAAATATAACTACCTGAATCAGGTTTGGTCCTATAAATGCTTCCGATAAACTGCATTGTGCCCGAGGCTAGTTTAAGGAAACTATTTCTTGTAGATCAGCACTTGAATTTGGTTTCATCAATTCAACGCTTTTGGATTCTCGTTCTCTCCTGTTATCGTCTTCCCTAAACTATGCACTCATGACTTCTTTTTGGGACACTTCAAAGTAGGCCAAATGGCTTGCCAATGACTGCATTGAAAACAACCTTCTTCCCTTTTTTGAACATACTCTTGATAAGGTAAATTTGCCATGTTTTATAAACAACATTTTTTTGTGAATTATTAGCTACAGAGCCTGTACCTGCTCCCTACTTTTACACTTGGGTAGGGATAGAATATTGTTGCTACTTGAATTCAATTTGTGATACCTTAAATCAGTGAGTGAGCCGTCAGACATAGCGGTCTAAAGATAAGAAATTCTTTTTCACTACCTTCAGATTGAAAACGCATTTCAGTGAGTGAATAAACAGATGTCAATTTTGCTGGGAGAAATGTATGATATTCTTCTGCTATCCTGTGTTTATATGCTCACTTTTTCTTCATTTAATATTTCTGTGGGTGGAGACCGACAATTGACGTTTTCACATGGTACTTTGTTGTTATGTGCTTGTACATTCCCTCCATATACCTTAGTGTCATCAATCATAGCATCTCTATATATAGTTAGTTGGGTAATCCAAATGAGAGTTTAAGTCTCACATTGAGTAAGAAAGAAAAAGTTAAGCAACATATAAGAAAGAAAGACCTATAACCCAATACCTTAAGATTTTGGGTTAAAGTTGTTGTCAATCCCTTATGTGGATTAGACTTATATCTCATTGATATTGTCTTTCCCTAGTAAATCCTCCCTCGAAAGATCCCAACAAGGGTATCAGAGCCCATGGTTTCTGTGGTGATCGGTTGTTAAAGTCTTCCTAACGATAGATCAGGCAAGCATGTCTCTACTAAAGGTCACTAATAAGCTTGAGGAGATGTACCAACGTGATGAGACTAACACTTGATAAGGAAATTATTGAGTAATCCAAGTGAGTTTAAGACTCACATTAATTAAGAATGAAAAAATTGAACAATATATAAGAAAGAAAGACCCATAACTTAAGCGTGTCTTTAGTAAAGGTCATTAATAAGCTTGAGGAGATGTACTAACGTGATGAGACTCACACTTGAGAAGAAGATTGTTGAGTAATCCAAGTGAGTCTAAGTCCCACATTAAATAAGAATGAAAAAATTGAGTAATATATAAGAAAGAAAGATCCATAACCTAATGATTTAAGGTTTTAGATTGAAGGTGGTGTCAATATCTTATGAGAGTTGAATTCATGTTTTATTGATGTTGTCTATCTCTAGGCAATCCTCCCTCAAACTACCCCAATAGTTAAACTTTAATTGATCATAATTCTCTTTAAGTATATGAAAGTCCTAGTTCCTCAAGTACTACTTATTCTAATACAAAACCCTGGAAGTGGAAAATTTGGAAGCCAAATTTATTTCCAAAAAGTATTTACCATAACCTTCATAACAGCAACAGATTTCATTATATCTCTTAAAACAGCATTATCATTGAAGCATTTAATATATAAGTTCATGAAGCAAGGAATGGTATTTATTTATAATTTTAATTTTCTGTTTTCTTCTCCTGTTTTCCATTATTAATACATTTATGCTAAAATATTAAACATTTGAAAGCAAGAGCTATCAAAAATATTACAATCTGACGCATATTTTGAATTTAACTCTCCAGGACACGCCATACCACATTGGTCACAGCAGCAGCAACAGAAGCACAAACCTCAACAAAGCCAACTGGCATGGATTTAGATTTACCTGTCGATCCAAATGAACCCACATACTGCTTTTGTAATCAAGTTAGCTTTGGAGCGATGGTTGCATGTGATAACCCCAACGTATGTCCTATTTTCCACCCTAGACGTATATATATCTATATATATTATGTCCAGTTTACTTACATTGCTTACATATTTCCTTGATCTATTATATTAATTGACAGTGCAAAATAGAGTGGTTTCATTTTGGTTGTGTTGGTCTGAAAGAACAACCAAAAGGAAAATGGTACTGTTCAAACTGCGCGGCAACAAAAAATCGGCGTAGAGGCAAATGAGGCAGAATGAAGAATAGGAATAATTTTTAAAATGATTGAATGTGTAAATCTTTATATCTCTAGAAGGGAGTTGTTTATATTAACGTGCCAGGGCCTAAAAACTGTGCTTTTGTAGCTGTTATTTGGGAAATTTTGAAAATGCTAATTTCCGAGGACGACAACAACATATAGTGGCTATGTTTGTTTATGAAGTATTGATTTTCCACACATTTCAAAGCTATTACCATGTTCTGTAATGCATGATGGTTCAGCACTAACTATAAAATCCAAACTAAACGTGAATAACGGGCCTTGATCATCAGAAGATAGATCTTTGAAACTAATAAGGTATCCTTGTTCTGTGATGTGTGATGGAGGGCCATGTGAACTGTGATTCATTGAGATATATTTACGTCAAATGTTGACATATTTGTGAATAAATAACTTATAGGTACTTGTAACGTTTAAATGCTGCAAATTATAATTAGTTCAATTAAATGATATATCATATCAAGAATACCATAACGAACAATTTTTCGGAGAACAGCACCTTGATTTGGGAGGTAAAAATTGTTCAAAATCTCTTATAATTGGAATTATTGCAGTCAAATTTTCATACCTACAATTTGATCTCTCACTATGATTACAGTGATGCCTTCACATGAATAATTTAACAAAAAAAAAAGGGTTGTGAGTGTGGGTTCAGGACCAATCCTTATCTTCATGCAATCATGTCAATGGAAGGTTAATAATCCATGCCACCCATTCCACCAGCCATAGCTGGAGTATCTTTATCATCCTTTGGAAGTTCAGACACGACAGCTTCAGTTGTTGTCATCAAAGATGATACACTGCAGAAGAAAGGTCACAAGCATTAAGCTATCTACACAATAACAAAAAGAAACCTTGTACCACAGGTGAGCCTATAGATCACATGACATCATTCGACTTGATTAAAGACCAAAGTAGAAATGTATCTATATCTAGAAGGCTCGGTTATAAGCAAGTACGTAATAAACAAATAGTTAAATTGCATGAATATCTACATAAAATTTCAGAACATTCTACCTGGCTGCATCAACCAAGGCTGTCCTAATCACCTTCAATGGGTCGATGATTCCACATTTAACCATATCCACATATTCACCTAATAATGGAACAGAAAAACAAAATATAAATATATCAGTAAAATTAGTACCGCTTCTGAAGTGGAGTGAAAAACAACCAGGAAAATGAAAGGAAAGACGAACACTTACCTTTGGCAGCATCATATCCTAGGTCATGATCATCCTGTTCCAATAGTTTGCCAACAACAACCGCACCCTCAACTCCCGCATTTGATGCAATAGTGAGCACAGGGGTCTGCATTATATTTGTGGTTCGGGGACAAGTAATAATAGAATGACAACCCAAATTAGCAATTTCAGTTAAAAGTCTTGAAGAGTACTATATAGATCTTAGGAATATCCAGTCCATATTGTAGAATGAACATTAGGGTGAGAAAAAAAATATTTCCTAGCTTGTCAGAATAAAAATGTAATATAGAGGAAGAGCATATCAGAAAAGTTTCAGATAACACTGACCTTTAAAGCGTTTTGGATAATCTGGACACCAATCTTCTGATCAAAGTTAGCAGTTTGAAGTTTATCCAACTCTTTTGATGCATAGAGAAGAGCAACACCACCACCTGCAATGCCAGAACAAATTGAGGTCAGATCTGATTCATGATTGTGAAACTAATAAACTGGTTAGCCTTGATATTTTACCAGGTACTATGCCCTCCTCTACTGCGGCCTTAGTTGCATTCAAGGCATCTGTCACTCTATCCTTCTTCTCACCAACTTCAGCTTCACTGGCTCCTCCAATCTGTAGAGGTATTTTTCAAATGTTACTTTTGTCAATGTAGAACCTCAGTGGAATTTTCACCTGGGACAAACCATTAAAAACCAAGATGACCATATATAGACATACCTTAAGCACTGCAACACCACCAGAAAGCTTGGCTAATCTTTCCTGTAACTTTTCCTTGTCATAATCTGAGGTGCTATTTTCAATTGCTGATGTTTATCGAAATTCATCACAAACACAAACAAGTCAGATATGTCATTAACCTAACATGTTGGCTGCAAATAGAATACATGTATCATGGGAAAACCAAATCTATAGATAAACTCAGTCAAACCTGCTCGCATCTTTCCTCAATTGCTTTCTTGTCACCAGCTCCATCAAGAATGACAGTGTCATCCTTGGAAATTGTTATCTGCAACATTAAGGACATAAGTGAGTTGTCCACGTTAACCCTATGCACAAAAAGGATAACAGAGAACTCAAAGCATTGGACCAGGAAATTTAACATCCTCTACCAGAACCACTAAACAACGTTAACAAGGAAAAGATACTAAAGTTCTATAGTGGAGTCAAATGTCTTATAAATAAAGCTAAATTCTTACTTTTTTGCAAGTGCCAAGCATATCCAAATCCACTTTTTCAAGCTTCAAGCCAAGTTCTTCAGTTATAAGCTATTGGGATACAGAAAAGGTATCATTATTAAGTTCACAAAATAAGATTTAATGCAGCAGTAACCTCAAACAGCAAACTTACTGCTCCTCCTGTGAGAACTGCAAGATCTTGAAGACCAGCCTTCCTATTCTCACCAAAGCCAGGGGCTTTAATAGCACATACCTACAGCAAAGTTTCTCATATAACGTCAACTCCACAAACTAATAATCCAAATATTTAGGAACCTATGACCTAAAATCCAAACCTACAGACAGGCAGGCAAAACAAACCTTAATTCCAGCACGAAGCTTATTTAGAATAAGAGTTGCAAGTGCATCACTTTCAACATCCTCGGCAACAATCAATAAAGGTCTATGTTTCTGGAAATAAGAGTAAGTGTCAGTCAGCCAATATCAATATTTTAGAAGTCCAATGCTAAAGAAATTGAATGACATTTCTCACCTTCAAAGCTAACTCCAATACTTTAACTATAGCATTTATACTTGAGATTTTCTTCTCATGGATTAGAATGAGGGGATCCTCGAGTTCCTATGGGCACAAGACATACATGGTGAAGTATATATAAAACAAAGATCCATGCGTAAGGAATTTCATGGACGTGCTTCTATAAATAGCCTAATGTTGTGAAGTACAGAAGTAATGAAAGAACATACACATTTCTGGTTCTTATCATTTGTTATGAAATAAGGAGAAATGTAGCCCCTGTCAAGCTTCATTCCTTCAACAACTTCCAACTCATTATATAAAGTTTTGCCATCCTGAAATAGTTCAATGATCAAGGCTCATAAGCTACGAACATACAAGGGTTAACATATCAATTAAACAACCCTCACTCATCTCCACAAAGAAAAGCAAAACAACTAAAAATAAAAATAAAATAAAAAATCTTCTACAAGTAAAACAGCATATAAAACACTAATCAATAGCATGATCAGATAAAAACTTACTGAAATTGTGATAACTCCCTCTTTGCCAACTTTCTCCATGGCTTTTGCAATCAGCTCACCAATTTCTCGCTCTCCATTAGCAGATATTGTCCCAACCTATCAATTCAAATTAAAAAACAAACACCTATGTCAAAAGTCATAGTCCTTATTATCATCTCCCGCAATATGCAAGGAGAGGCTCTAACAAAATTGATCCACAAACCTGTGCTATTTCTTCAGATGTGCTGATCATCCGGGCTCTGCTTTTCAAATTTGTTACAACAGCATCAACAGCCATACTTATACCACGCCTCAGGTCCATTGCATTCATTCCAGCTGCAACTGATTTGCAGCCTTCAGTAAATATGGCTCGTGTAAGGACTGTGGCACATGTGGTTCCTGCAAAACAATTGAAATGCTCCCTCATTATTCAGTCATGGTAACAACATCTAAATTACTACATAATACATCATGCTAAATTCAGTGTACAGCCTGCTAGAATCTACATCATGTTAAGATGTTGGATATATCAGCTTACCATCACCAGCCACATCATTAGTAGCATTGGCAACCTGCTTTACGAGACTGGCACCAACATTCTTAACTTTATCCTTGAACTCAATGCTCTTTGCAACAGTTACTCCATCTTTGGTTACTTTAGGGCCACCAAAACTTTGCTCAATCACGACATTACGCCCCTTAAAGAGAATAAACTCAATATCAACCAACTATTGAGCAATGACAATACCTCAAAACAGACCAGCATTAATATCATTCATTATTTGGTAAAATAGTTGTTTTGTCCTTCATGAAAGCAAAAAATGAGTGTATAGACATGAAATCGGCAAACATAATCAAACACAAGTGGAATTCCTTCTACACTTATCTCTTAATCCACCTCCTTCACAAACAATAACTCTCCCCATCTAACACCGACAATGAATTTAAAAAAATAACAAATACAAGAAGCAAACAAACAATCCACTTAGTTACCTTGGGACCCATGGTTACTTTGACAGCATCAGCAAGCTCTTCAACACCCTTAAGCATCAGAGCACGAGCCTCCACACCAAATTTAATGTCTTTAGCCGCATAATTTCGGTTCCAGCTCAGCCTACTTCCAACCTAAACAATGCAGCAAAGAAAACAGACAAAAAAAAATACACTAAGGATTAAACCTCACTGACCTCCAGAAAAAAAATTATCATTTTCATATGCCAACGTTAAAAAAAAAAAAAAGAAAAAAAGAATGTCATTTAAAGCCTTAGAATTCCACCTGTTTGCTGCCACTCCTAGCAATCCTGAAACCAAAGAAACATCAAATCAAAGTCAAAACAAAAACTCCATTAATCCCAATGAGGTGTTATGCTCCAAATCCACAACTTAGCCCCCAACATGTAAGAATCAAGCCCACAATACCCACTAAGGTAATGCTTAAAAAATCAAATTTTGATCCATTTTGCAATATTTTCTCTACGACACAGATGAACAATTTGACTTCCGCACAACACAGGAATAAAAGTGAACAAACAAAAGCAAGAGTGGATAGGAGGGTGACCTTGCTTTGGAGGCGAGGCTAGAAGCAAAGCGATACATGATGCAAATATGAAATGAAGAGAGAAGGTAAAGAAAATGCAGCAATAGAGCACCCAATGAAAATGCAAAAGCAATGTGACAGAAGAAAGAGAGTATGCGTGGGGTTTATGAAAGGAAAGAGAAGGGTCTCGAATAAGCGGCTTCCTCTAGTCTAGGGTTTAGAAAAACCCACCCAACAACCCCTCACCACGTTCACAGTCACAAAATTACAAATTGAAGTTCAAAATCACTCCTTTTAAAATGAAATGAATTAGTAATTTTAATTTCTACGCTTCAAAATCATTTAATTTAATCCTTCCACATATTTATTTAAATTGTTTTAGTTTTTACTTTTCAAATTTGTAAATAATAAAACATGTAACAACATGTAAAGATTAAAACATAAAGATTATATAAATTTTAAAAGTTATCAGTAAACTATCGAATAAATTAAGTTTAGGCTTTTACCTTTTAGCTAAGTGTTAGAATTTTATTACACAATGAACACTTTTAAGTTTTTTTATATAATTATATTAAGTTCCATTATCTTCAAAAATCTTATAAAAAAAACTTTATTTTTTTTCATGAGTAGTGTGTAACTTATTATTATTATTATAATAATAATAATAATAATAATAATAATAATAATAATAATAAAACCATCATAAAATAAAACATACATCAAAATTCAAGTTTGATGTCCTAAACATCTTGGAGACTTTAAAGTTGATATAAGATTTTAGAGATATCAAAGAAATTTTTGTTTAATATATATATATATATATATATATATATATATAATAGCACTAAAGATTGTGGAATGGAATACGGCCCAACAGAAACGGGTTATATTAGTGCTATGCATGAACATGGAACCCCGACCCGAATTTGAATCCGAACCCGAAACCCCTTCGCTTTTTGTCTTTACACACTCACGCAGAGAAGAGATACAGCGCGAGTGCGTGCGTGAAATCCATTGTCGATTGTTATTTTTGTTTTTTGTGTTCCACACAGTGAGGAGCGGAGAAGAGATCGGAAAGAGATGACGGAGGCGACGATAAGGAACAAGCCAGGGATGGCGAGCGTGAAGGACATGCCGGTTCTCCAGGATGGCCCACCGCCGGGCTGGTTCGCTCCGGTTCGGTTCGCTCGCCGCATCCCCAACAAGGGCCCATTGCCGTCGCCATCTTCCTTATTGCCTTCGGCGCTTTCTCTTGGGGCATGTATCAGGTCGGCCAGCGCAACAAGATCCGAAGGTTCTTCTCTTCTCTCCTTTTTTTTTTTTTATTTGTCTTTGTTCAGGATCGTACTAGCAATTGAAGTTTTTACATTCTGTATTGTACAAGGAGTGAATTCCATTTTGTGTTGAACAGTTTACTAATGTAATTAAGGAATCAATCTTAGGTTTCTTCATTTTGATTTCGTTTTATTATTTTTTCAATTTCATTTTTTCGATTGTTTGTTCCATTGATAGAAGGCTTGGACCTGTGCCACAACATGACCTAACTGTAGAGTCAATATTAAGTCCTTTGGATCACTTTCTCTATAAACTATTATTATAAGCAAGGAAAATAAGATAAAATAAAATAAAGTTTCGCTCAGAGAAGCTAACATGAGATAATTCTACAAATTAGTTTGTGCACAAATTAATAAATTAATTTTAACTTGTAATCAAACTTATTTAATTTTTTTTTCTTTTTTTTCATATTTCTTCTCCTATTGGTGTTTATGTAGAAGTTCTCTCAATTTAGCTTGTCTAGAGTGTTTACATTAAGTTCTGGACAATCCAATGGGAAACTTATTTCATTTCCCCTTAGGTTAAACTTATCCAAACAAAACTTTACAATTTACATAGTATTGCCAATTACATATTCACAATTAAAGTATTCAGTTATAGCTGGTTGTTATTCTCTCTTTTCTTTGTCCATGATTCTTTATCACCATTCATTGATACAGAAATATATATTTTTAAATCTTATATTTGAAGTGTTGTCGACAATATTTTGGGATTTAATTACTCGTAGGCTTGGGCCTGTGTAATTGTTTAAATTACTAGGTGTTTTAAGTTTTATTTCTTTTTGTATCACTAACACTACATCGTGCTATTAGAAGTTATATATTCACTATTCAGTGGTGGTGGTGTTAGCTAACCTTTTCTGCTTTTCCCGTCATCCTATATTTGAAATTCTTTTAGTCCTTAACAACATATTTAGTTTAGAAATGTGTATTTTTAAATATTATACTTTCTTCTGCTGCGTGCTGCTGTGTTTTCTTTGCGTTTTCTTCTATTGCATTGTACTCTGTTTTCTTCATCTGCGTCCTGCTGTGTTTTCTTCCGTTGTATCGTGCTCTATTTTCTTCTGTTGCGTCGAGCTCTATTTTTGTCTGCTGCTTCGTGGTCTACTGGTCTGTTTTCTTCCGTTGCGCCGTGCTTTGTTTTCTTCCGTTGCGTCGTGTTTTGTTTTCTTCCGCTGTTCATTGAAGCTTTGCTGTTCATTTTGCTCTGTTTTGCTCTCTGCCGTTCAAGTCTTCATTGTTGTTTATTCTACTGTTCAGGTCTTCATTGTTGATAAGGTATTTCACTGCGTCATGTTCTGTTTTGCTGTCCACTTTTTAGGTCTTCGTTTTGCTCTGTTTTCCTTTATAATGTTCATTTTTTTATTAGAATGCGATAGTTATGGAATTATGAACATAGAAAAATCATATGTTATTGGTTTCTAGAAATGAGTAATTCTAGCCAACCTTTACAAGATGATGATATCAAACCCCTATAGAATTATGTTACAAAGATAAAAAGTGTTGGTGAAGGTGTGGAAATTATGAAGTAAAATGCAATATTTGTGACCTTACATTCAATGGATCTTATACTAGAGTGAGAGCACGTTTGTTGAAGATTACGGGAAAGGGAGTTAGAGGTTGTCAAAAAATAAACACCCTTGAAGCTTGGTGAACTAACTAAGCTAGTAAGCTACATTGAAGATAGAAAGGTCTAAGGCAAAATTTGTCCCTTTGCCTCCGGTTTATAATGAATCATCTAAGGACAACAATGATGGTGTTGATCTCAAAAAAAGGAAAACATCCGGTTAATCACTTGATGAACCGGAGCTAGAGAGTGTATTTTTCAATGATGATGATCATGGAGGCCACTGTCTTTAATAGATTTGATTCATCTTATTTTGGAACTTTCTTATTGTAAAAAGACAAAGTTCTTATATTGTGAAATAGTGCTTCTTACTATTTTTTGGTTAGGATATCATATGAAAATTGTAAAGACTAACAACTTTGTCTTGATAAGATGAATGAACAAATCTTAATTTTTAATTTATATTTTTTTATCTTTATCTAAACAATATCCTAAGAATTCGAAATATAAAAAAATTCCTGAAAACTAAATTATTTGAATTCAAATTACAGATATTTACTATTTAGGCATATATTTGCAGCATTAATAAAAATGTGGGAACTTCCTCTCAAAATTCAGTTAATTTTTAGAAATTTTTCTTGCTTTGGTTTGTGACATTCTGGTGTGGCTGTTTGGTTGTATCTTGGTCTAACCTTGTAATATATGCTGTTTATTTTCCTGATGATAGGAAATAAACAAGGAGTTGTCCCGAAAACTTGAGATCCAGACACAAAGATTAGAGCTTTTGACTGCTCAAAGCATGGTCAATGAAAATATTTCTACAAAGCAACCAGATTCCCGCGCCATGTATGAGAACACCCAATATGCAGATGAGGGTGACGAGGTAACCTATGTTCATTTTACTTATGTTTTATTATGTGAACTTATTGTTGTCTATTGCACACAATTTATACATCCTCATGCTTATTTTGAAGTCCTGATGATGAATCTCAGCCTACTATTTTGTAATGGAAAGCGTCACTACTTGTGAGTAGTGCAAGTATCTAGATGAACATTAGATACCTGGGCTATATTGTTTGGTGGAAGTAGTTGGTGTTGCTGAAAACATAATAATTAGTGTAGATTATAAAGATTAGAAAACTTAAAAAAAAAAGGAATTGATATCTATTTTTCTTCTTGTACCTAGGTTGTGGAAAGGGTGTTGGGATGGCTTATGAAGCTCTTTCCTGGTGGACCTTCAAGACGGAGAACCAGCAAACTTCTTTGATTGGATTTACATTGGACTCGTATTTGCTGTTACCAAATTCTTAATCAACTGTTAGGATGGATCGTGAAGCTGTTTCCCGGTTACCACCAAGGTAAAAGAATCGGCACATTTTAACCCCAGATCCATAAGTAACATGTCGGCAGAAGTCTACCCTGTTTGCTTTTTGTTCTTGTAACCTCCTCAACAGAGTGGAGGTCGTGATCTGTAAATTTTGAGTGAATTATACAACAAATTATTGAATAGAAATTACTTTCTCTTCTGAGCTGCTGCTTATTGATCGGTGGTGAATCCGGCTGCAATTATTTTGGAAGATGGCAATAAAATCTGTTGAGCGGTTTTATCTCGTTGATTGAATTCCAAATTTTGTGGGTATAATAGTTGGATATGAAAGAGACTGTACCAAGAAGCATAGCGAGAGAGACAGATCAGTTGTTATAGAAAAGTATGAGATGTGAGAACATTTGTTGAATGTATATCCTAGATAGAAGTGCAAACAGAAGATGATTTTGATTATATTGACACACATAATTGGAGGCTGTATTTTTCACTGCTTCACATCACTTATGGACATTATATTTCTTTAGTATATACAGTTAAAACAGCATATTTACTAGTTGTTTGAATGGGAAGAATTTCACACGTTTTTGTTGTGCGACATTCGGCGTGTCACAACTCTAGAATTGAAATTAAAAACTTGACCTAATTCAGTTGACAGTTAGGCCGATCTTAAAGTTCCTCTGTAATGATTAATGTCGTTCATTTTCTTAGCCGATCGAGTGAAATAGTAGAAAATCTCCAAAGTTTTAGTGCATTTTTTTGTTTCATATTACATTTTGGTGTAAAAAGTGAGACTAATTATATTTACTGATTTTCAATAGATTTTAATGAAATGTTAGTAAAGAGTATCCCAGAGAATGGTACTAAACATTTTGAATGTCCGATTAATCAATGGCGGATTTTATTGGGAGTTGAGAGGGACCTTGATCCTCTTAAAGTTTTGTAATTCCTATTTATGATTTTGGTCCTCAAAACTTAATTAACATTTAATATATTTACTTGTATATTTACAATTTTATCCTTTTAGCCTCTTTTCAGTTTTGTAATTCTCATATAATTTATGATTTATTCTCTCTAATTTAATGATCATTTAATATATTTAAGTATATATTTACAATTTTATCCTTTTACTTTTTTATCTTCTTTCTTCATTTTATATTTATTAATAATATATTATTTAGTACTCAGAATCAATGGTCAAGATCCGCCACTGTCATTAATTATGTAAAAACGCACAACGAATCAGGCAAACCTAAAATTCCTTTATAGATATTCAAGCATACGATTAATGTGTTGGATTCAAAAGTTTTTGTAATTCTCGAAAGATAAATGTTTTTTCACCTCCATAATTTCTATATATAACTCTCCAATAATGGAATGATGAAAACGTTTTTAAAATTCTTATACATACATATGAAAAGGTTTCATATTACATATTCAGACATTCTGAATTTTTATTCCCGAAACATGAATTTTTCCTCATTTTAGAATGTAAAATAGAAAATTAATTGTTAATATTTTAAATTGCTCATTTCGAAATATTACAAAAAAAAAATTGTCATTACGATATGAATTTGGTAAATAAATTTGGAATTTATTTCAAAAAGGTTCTATCTTAAATGCAAAACTAAAACTTTTCAAAAAAAAACAAATAATTTATATCCTACATTATTGAGTTTTTCCACAACACTACTAACATAGGGATACTAAGGATTAGAAATGATAACATGCAGGGTAAGAGAATGCAAATTTGGTGAAGGTAAATGTTGATGGCATTAAACCCATGTCCATGCTGAACTTCATGCTATTCTCAAATGTCTTCATCCTGTGTTCAACCTCATTCAGTCTCTCTGAAACAACCCTTCACAACTTTCTTTTCAACATGCTTATACAGAGAGGGCAATCAATGGTGTGTTTTATCCTCCTTATAACTTTCTTTCCTACGCCTTTGTTATGTATAAAAAAATTTACCATTTTGGTGTAATTTTCTTTATTTCATTTTTTTTTTTACATTTTAGTCCGTTAAATTATTTATTAATAGTAACTTAAAACTAAAATAAAATATATTTGAAATTAAAAATTAGACTAGAATTTCATCTTTTTAACCAAGAGACCAAAATCACAAATACAATTTAACCAAGATCCAAATTGTAATCTAGCCAAAATGAAATATATTAAAAGAGTATTATATACTTAAAAAATGAAAAAAAAATTCCTATTTTCAAAGTAAGTCATCTGAATAAATCTTTACGTAAACATTAATGTTTGCCATATCCGTCGTAATGTAAAACTATCGGACACAAACATTTGTATCTAAATATTTTTATAGCGCCGATTTAATAAAAATTTAATTTATTACAGAAAAGTAAAATCTTGAATAAAATTATTAGAATAAATATTATTCATTGTTTTTTTTATAACTCAAACTACAATCTCTTAAAATAGAAAAAAAAGTATTTAAATTTTTTATTATTTTTACCAAAAAGCTATATAATTATAATTAGGCTGAAAATAAAATAAAATGTAGGAGAAATGATTAGATATTTGCCAGTACGTGGCATGTTGGGGCCACATCATTCTGAAGTAGTGGAGCGGAAGCTACACCAATGCACAATCCAACTCACTTGCGTCACTCGCCAAATCTCACTTCTCCTGCTTCAACTCAACTATGTCTTCCTTATCTCTCTGTGCCAACCTCTCCTCTTTACCAATTTCCCTCACCATTCGTTCTTCTTCATCCAAAGGTACCACCTTCCGTAAATATCCTTCAATTTCTCTTGCTCTGCATGTACATATACTTTGTTTTTCTTCTCACCCATCTTTCCTTTCCTTATTTTCCATTCTGAGAAGCAGATACAGATACTTCTTTGAAAAAGGACTGGAGGAAGAAGTCCAAACCTATCCCTCCAGGTGGCACCTACCCAGCAAAGGATCATTGCAGGTGTATAATTATATACTTTGTGTTTTTTTTTTTTTTTTTGTATGTGTTAGTTACCCCATTTTATTCAGAAGAAAATAGGCTATGTATTTGAAAGAGTAAAGAAGTTGCACATTAATTTAATAACCAATCAGTTTGTATAATGATAAATTTTTAATTGACTTTTGCAATAATTATCTGAAAAGTCATATTAACTAGGATTTCTGAAACATTGAGATGCATAACCATTCAGGTTTTATTTATTTATTTATTTTGGGTACTTATTCTAGTTGCTACATAATTTTCCATGTTATTAGTTCTCATGGTTTGGTTTTGTTATTTTTCTTTTGGGACAGTCGTTGTGGGCTGTGTGATACATATTACATTGCCCATGTCAAGAATGCATGTGCTTTCTTGGGAGATGGAATGTCTAGGATTGAAGTAAGTCTCTTTCTTTCCTCTATTGCTTATGCATCTGCAATGCATAAGCTAGGTGGCACCCTTTTGAATATAAGATTTATAAAGTGTTTCAAGTGATGATGCCACTAATGAAGTTTTCCATGTCACTTTGTTTGAATGATCTTTCTAAGAGAAAGAAAAAAAAATCTTATCTATAAGGTAAGTTAGTTTAAGCACAAGTTAAAAATAAATATTTAGAGAAGGTATACGAGAGAGATTTTATAAACTAATTTCTGCATAAGTTAATTTTAACTTATGGAGAAGCTAATTTCAATTTTTCTCTTATTTTTCTATCCTAGTAGGAGCTTATGAACATGCTTTTCTAAAAAGGCCACATGTCAAATTGGAATTTTAATATGCAATAGTTATTTGTTTCGTCATTTTGGCTTTAGTGGGTGATTGTAATCAGTAAAATAGTATTTTGGCTAGATGATTGAACTTCAAATTATGTGTGCCTAATTTGAATGTTACCTAAGTACTTTTATTGGCATGCTTTGCTTCTGATTGGAAATTTTGGGCTGATATAACTAAATCCAGAATTTTAGTCTTGGAAAAAAATCTTTTTCCTAAATAAAGTTGCTTCTGTGCTCCCAATTGTTTCCCCTTTCAGAGACTGGAACCTGTTGTTCATGGTAGAGGAAGGAAAACTGATAACTTGGATGAGACCTACTTAGGGGTATATGAGGAACTTTTATATGCTCGGAAACTTCTCCCTGTTGAAGGTATTTTTTCTGAGTTGAAAGCATAAGATTCTTTCTCATGTTTGTATGTCTTTTTACCTGTGCTCTCTTCTGAGTTTTGTGCTGTATCAGTTTTGATGGTCCTCTAGTGCAGTGTATTTCTTGTGCATTAAATTATCTCATTCTCAGAGTTGAAGCAGTCGTTACATTTTGAGAGGGGCCTCTGATTCATTTTTCATATTTTAAGATGCGTTAAAAATAATTGAATTTTTAATATGTGGTTTTGGGGGCTAGTCCTAAATTGGTAAGCAACTTTGAAGTTGTTTAGTAATTTTATATAAGATTTTTTGTCGCTTGTAGTTTGCATGGATTTCAGTTTGGGTTCCTCAACTTGATGGATTACCTTTTTAATATCAAGCCTTTACAGGTTAAGATCTAATGATTTCCATTCATTGTCGCATTTGATGTATTCTTTCATGGTAACTTTTAGGTGTAAGGAATATGATGAGAATTATACTAGGAACACAAATAAAAGGAATTTTCTCATATGTTGATTTTTTTTTTTTTTTTATCAATATAGGTTTCAGACGCAGGACAACAATTTATTTGGAATTAAAGGTTTTCTTTACTTGTAAAATACTGATTAAATTAAGCATACATTTAGTCCTTTAATTACTCAAATTCATTATGTCATTGATCTTTTCAGAAATAGTAAATAAAGTCATGTGAAACCAATTTGACTAATTTAAGAACTGAATCGTAATGTAAATTAAATGAAGGGTCTAAATTATTGCATAATTTGGAGACCAATTTGATGAATGCTGATTTTATATTTTATGCTGCTATGGAAAACCAAGATGTCATGACTCATGAGGATGTTTATTATTTATATTTTGTAAAAGGACATCTGCCTTATTTGTCCTGTTTTCTTTACTGATTGTAAACCACCTTATTTGCATAATTTTGGCAGTCAATAGATAATAGTTAATTGTTCGTACAAGGTTCTCAATTATTAATAATAAGTTGATCTACTTGACTAGGTTTCCACATTGAGATAATTGTGAGTTTACAGTATTATTTCCTTTTTTATTTATTTATTTATTTTTGCTTTCAGTTTCATGGTGAAGTCCGAGGAATAAAAGGAGAAGTTTTTCATGATTGTTTAAACATCTATTGGGGAATTAACAGATTTTTTTTGGTTTCAAAAAGATGAAAAGAATACTGTTTAACATATTGACATGGACATATATAAAAACTTTTTCTTATTTGGCATTTTCAAATTAAACAAAGTTCCGTTTATTTCCAAGTGATTTAGACTAGGTTTCTGGACTAGTTTTACATATCAAATTCATTCCGTTTGTAGGAGCTCAATGGACTGGTATAGTAACAACCATTGCTATAGAAATGCTTAAATCAGGCATGGTGGAGGCTGTCATTTGTGTACAAAGGTAATAGAACATATTTGCAATTCTAGATGGTAAATAAGATGCCAATTTTTTTTGCTCAACACTGGCTTTGTTAATGCCTTTGATGTAACTTTCTTTATCGTAGTGATCCCAATGACAGATTTGCTCCAAGACCTGTTTTAGCAAGGTCTGCATTTTCTTAATGTCAAAGGTTTTAAGTTAATTTCCCATCATTACATTAAAATTTGTCTTATTAAAATACACTGTTTATTTCTTCAAATTTCTTGTAGGACACCTGAAGAAGTGTTGGCTGCTAAAGGTGTCAAGCCAACATTGTCACCTAACCTCAATACTCTAGCTCTTGTTGAGGTGTGCAAATATCTTTTCATTTGTAGAATTTGTCATGACGTAGGAAAAATCTTGTATAAAATCCTCAGTTGCATATTATACCAAATTATTTATGCAAATCAACTTATCTATAATTTGAAAAAGTTTCTGAAAAATTTGTCATTCATACTGATCAAGGCTAGTAAATGAATAGGAATGCTGTATTAGGGGTTGAAATACGTTGATATAATCATGTTAAACAATATATGGGAATTACCAGGGGCATTTTGACCTTTATTCTTCAAAATATGAGAGATATTGAGAGATACAAATGATGAAAGTTATTAAGGATCTTCTCTGCGAGATTCAGTTGTTTTGGCATACTGTATGAGCTGTGGTAAAAAAATATTACCTCCACTATACTGTCCTCATTTTGTGCACCTTGGCTTTGGAGAGAATTGAATCCATTCTATTGTTTTGAGACCATTTGATTTAATTTCAAGACTGGTCTTTCAGAATTCAATTTATCCTTTATGATTTTACCGTTCTTCGTGTTTCGTTCATTTGGCATATTGCCCACAAGCATCTGGTTCTTCAAAAATTTATTCTTTGCTTTGAACTGGATGTATCTGATGACATATATTGCTGTCTCTTAGATGAGATAGAGATCTGCAAAATAGTTTTTGATTCAAGAGTTTTAGATGTATGAGAGGAAATTTTAACTTTTAGAAAGTTCAATGAAACGTAGATCTTAGTTTTTAGTGTGATACATATTGAAGACAACCTGACAACTGCCCATGATATTTTTGCATATAGCTTATTTGGTTCCTTAATTTCAGCTGTCGTTAAGATTTAATGAATGTATTTTCATAGGACACCTTTTATATTCATAGTTTGACTTTCTGAATTTTGATTGTGGATAGGCTGCTGGTCTCAAGCGTCTTCTTTTCTGTGGTGTAGGTTGCCAGGTGCAAGGTATCACTACTATAAATATGTATTTTTTGCAAATTTTCATCATTTTCTCCATCGTGACATGTAATGTTGTAATGCAGAATAATTTCTTCGATTGCAGCATTAAGATCTGTGGAGCATCACTTGAATTTGGATAAGCTCTATGTTTTAGGCACAAATTGTGGTATGGAAAAGGTCTAGTGTTTTACTATAAGCCTTTAAACCATTTGTTGAATGTTTATAAATATGTGATATCAATAATTTCTTAATGGATCTGTTTAGTTTTGTAAATTCTACCTTGAAAATTATTGACTTGTACTAAAATTCTCTTTACACAGTGGACAATGGTACCAGGGAAGGGCTGGATAAGTTTCTAAAAGCTGCGAGTGAATCACCAGAAACTGTTCTACATTATGAGTTTATGCAAGATTACAAGGTTTTCAGCTGAAATATCCTGTGTGGTTTAGAGCAGTTATGGAAAAATAAATGTTTTCGTTGGGCAGTGAAAAATAAATTGATAATTTATTATAGTAGAATCACCAATTGATTTATTTAGAACACTGCTTTATGGTAACATCTTTCTGTATAACCAAGTTTATTTTATTTTACTAAGTCGGTTTTTCAACATTTTGGAAGGTTCACTTGAAGCATTTGGATGGTCATATAGAAGAGGTATAAATAGCCCTTTATTTTACTTTGTCAATGGGTTTCAGAAGCATGCAACTTTGTTCACTTTCAAATTTTCCCTTTTACAGGTTCCTTATTTCTGTCTGCCAGCAAATGATTTGGTTGATGTCATCGCCCCATCTTGTTACAGGTAATTGTTGTTTTACTTTGTCTAATATGATGTGATGGCTTGAAACTTATATATAAAGATCACGAGTTTGTTTTTACTTCTACTGTTTATTTGCTCTTTCATTTTATATCGCACTAAGTTGTCAGAATTTCCTGTTTTCCCCTGCAGCTGTTTTGACTATACAAATGCTTTAGCTGTAAGTCCTTATCTGCTTGACCATCTTCTCTTTTTGACATATTTTACTTGAACTTACGCCAATTGTGTTAATTGCTTCTAATTGTTTGTGACGTTGTCTACAAAGTAGAAACTGTTCACAAATTCTTTCACCATATGCTATTTCATTACTTCCCATGATGCTAAAATGTTTCAACTTTTTTCTTGATTGTAAATATTATGTCAAACTTGATTTTGGTTAATTATTCCATAAATATTAAGCCATGATAACTTATCAATATATGAGACATGATAAACTTGGTTAATTATTCAGTTGGTATTAAGGAATTATATATGTAATGTAACTACTCTTATACTTTCACTTGCTCAGTTCTCTTCATTCTTTAAAAAATATATGCATATTTTTATCCTCTTGTAAGAACAATTTTTTCATGCTTGATCACCCTCAATTTTATCTTGTTAATATATAACGAGAAACTCCAAGCAACCAGCTACCGTTTACTTACTTTCTATTTTCTGTGAGTGCATGTGTATGTACTTGAGTGAAGTATGATGAACTGGTGTTCATTGCCACATTGCCAAGTGACATGTCCTTATTAGTCTTGTGTTGCTTGATGTTTACACTGTTTGTGCATCTTTTCTCATGTAAAGAAACTTTTATTAGACAGTAGAAAAAAAATAATTTTCAGGACATGGTGGTTGGATATATGGGCGTGCCAAAATATTCTGGAGTCAGCATGCCACAACATCCACAGTATGTTACAGTCAGGTAAGACCACAGACTAAAAGATGCTAGTGTCTGTTTGTGCATACTCTTTCATGAAGGGTTACTTTTTGGTAAGAGTTGAGCCTTGTATATTTTGCTCTTGATATAACAGGAATGAACGGGGAAGAGAGATGTTGAGTCTGGTGGAGAACTTACTAGAGATTACTCCAACAATTAGTGCTGTAAATTATCAAGGCTTTTCCATTTAAGCATATTATTATTAGTTTAAAATAAAGAAGAGCATGATTTTTTTCTGTTTGATTCAGGGGAATAGGCGACCATTTGTGATGGAGACTGTTAAGGCTGATGATGAAGCTAAGTTAGGTATATAACATTCATTATATAATGTATTTATCTTACAGTGTTTTCCATCTCTCGCCTTGGCTCTGGGAATAGATCTCATGTTTTTAGTGCTTTGGATAAAATTGGATTTTATGGATTCATCTATTCATAATAGAATATGACAGTTATTATTAGGCTTTGAGTTTCTCTTCTATGTTTGTTTTTATCAGTACCACCGTACATGATTTCAGAGTTGATTACTTCTTTCTTTGAAATTCTTGATCAGGAAGAGGTCCTTCTCAACCTGCCCCAAAATTTATTGGAAATCTGCTGGCTTTTATACTAAACTTGGTAAAAGATTCATATCAGTTTATCCATTTATACATGTATATCATGCAGACATGATATTTTTGGCTCTATGTTCAGATCGGTCCAAAGGGTCTTGAATTTGCACGTTATTCACTGGATTATCATACCATTCGCAACTATCTTCACGTGAATCGTTTGTGGGGAAAGGAAAGGTATGTAGGGTATTGTGAGACCTAATTAACATAATTAGTGTGATTCTTTGTTCCCAGTAATTAGTGTGATTTGATTATATTGTTCAGATTTCTATCCGAATACCTTATAATTAGGACAGATTTGATAATTTGTGCAGATTCCGTTAGATTTTATTTCCTTAATTAGCTTAGGATAGTTATAGATGTAGCCTATGTATAACATTCTTTTTGCACTGCAAAGTTATCAAATAATATCCAGAAATTGTACCAAAATTCCTTATACTATGTTGGTACTAGAGTTCCTGGTCTAGGACACTCTGTTTCTGCTAACCCCCTCACTTTGATTATGGCACCGACCTTAGGTTGCCTTCATTGCAACTAGAGCAGCTTGCATTGCTGCTGGATCTCTTGTTCCTTCATTTAGTGCCTTCACTGTGCTTAGGACCCTGCCAGCAGCCTTGCCATCAGTTCTTCACCTCCACCATCATTCCCTACCTTGTTTGAATTGTTTCACCCACCAAGACGTCAATTGGCCGTTGTTAACCCAGGAGTGCACATGCCATATCTGATGCTCGCACATTATGTGTGGGTATAGTTGTGGAAAGGGAGTGAATACCAATGTCATATGAGGAAAAGGAGATAGAAGGGAAATTTGAACTGACTCAAGCTTCGTTCAATCTTCATCCACAAGAAACTAATCAAGTGAACTAAAATCCTAATGTACACAGAAGAGTGATTGAAGGCGATCAATGAACTTTAGATGTATGAGAGAAATGAGGGTCTCTCGATGAAGAGGTTGTGATGGAGAGGAGAGAATAACAGAAAGGGGAGTCCCTCCAGGAGAAGGCAATAATGGAATAGAGATTTGAAGGATTGGTGACCGATGTAGTGACAGAGGCACAAACAAGTCAGACTATCCACCTTCGTGGCCTGAACAACCAAACATGAGGAAACAAAATAAGAAACTATTTTGCAAACAAGAACTGATTAATCAACTAACAACATAATAAAATATTCATGTCAATTTACTTATTTTAACTGCTTTAACATCATCCAAGACACTCTTCCAACACTCTTCCTCTGTAATTTCTATCATTTCATGAATAACATTGCCCTACATTTCTTGTTACATTTTTGCTGCTTGATTGACTTGTGGAGACTCTGGTTCCTAACAAATTGAAATTGCCAACTCCAAACAAGGATTCTCTATATAGAAGGCAATGTATCCTTCAACTTAAGGAGACAAAGTTAAGTTACAAAACCACTATAGTATCCATAGAATAGAATCATAGGATTGGTACTGATGAAGAGAGCCCAAGACTGAAGAAGGACAGATATTAGAGGCTTGTGGATAAGCTTGTTTATCTAACCGACCCCAGGTCATACATGTTGCTTATGCAATTAGTGTGGTTAGTGAATACATGCATGATCCACGGGAGAAACAGATGGCAGCCCAAGATAAGGGTTTCTATTCAGGGAAGAGGAGAGATTGTCTAGGGTGATGTATACGAATGCAGACTGTTTATGGTTGATTATTGTTAGTGTACGGCATGCTTTTAGGTGAAAAATTAGTGACACAAATAAGAAGCAAAATGTAATTGCAAGCTCAAGGACTGAGGTAAAGCTTCATGCCATGGTTTGGGATTTCAGTTGTGGATGAAAATTCCATGAGATGGAAATGAAAATTTTTAGCTTCCCACAAGGTTCATGAAAAAGTAATTGTTAGATAATTAACAAGAAATATATGTCTTTCTAGTAAACAAGATATATTGAATTCATAAATCATTTGATACTTTTTATGAATGTCAACTAAGGAAATTGCTCCCGGTTGTTCACTTATTTGATAAAAAGAGTGATTCTTTGATAAGAAAACATTGGGAGTGAGACTCAACAGAATTTGATCAATCCTTTTATCAATTAAGTTAGAAAACTGAACCAAGAATCTTTATTTATCAATCCAATCTCTACTCACAATTTTTATTTTTCTTATTAAGGTTTTATTTTCCCATAATGTATCTTAATTTTTAATCTAATTCTTCTGATTATTGATTCAACCTCTGATAAAAAAATATGAATTGTATTTTATCTCTTCAACAAGCTAGTAATGAGGATAACTTATTGTTTTACTTAGATGTTTTTTATTTCTCGAAAAAGCCACTTAATTGATGTGATTTAGTATAATATTTATGCGATCGAAAGTTCACCATCAACATTGCTCACAACCTCAATGGAATGTGATGGAACATCGGATAGGGAAATATCATCATGGAAAAATTAGATAATGGTCTAGGAGATGAAAATTTTAAGAAAAAAGTGAAATTGATTTCATTATAAATTAAATTTATCTTATGCACTAGTTAATGTATAAAAGTTCTCTTAATATAGTTTCCTAGTTTTTTATTTTTAACTTGTACATAAGCTAATTTTAACTTATGGATAAGTCAATTTCATTTTTTCTTTATATTTTTTCTCTTTTTAAAGTTCTTCTGGATAAGATTTTCCGACCAGGACCTTAGATTGACTTGTTTTCATCAAGGGACTAGTATTATGAAATCTAGTTAACAAAAATTAGAATGATTTGATTGTATTTTTTCAGATTTCTTTCCTAATTTTGATTAAATAAAATTGATTTGTACAGATAATATTAGACTCTTTTCTCTTAATTGGCATAGAATAGACATAGCCTGCATAGATTGTATCATCAAATAATACTTACTATTTAGAATTTTCTTTGTCCTTCTTGCTTTTAAGTTAGTATAATTTATTCCAAGCCCTTACTTTGATGTTAAGGATATCAAGTTTGTTTATATTGTTGAATTGTAAATGCATGCAGGGCTGATAGGCACATGCCTACATATGCTAAGAAAATTGTGGAAATGTACAACCAAAATGGTCAAATTGAGAAGATGCTTTCTGACAAGTGATTCAGACAGACTATAAGCCTTCAATCAGTGTCATAGATGACTTCAAACAATGCTTGGAGATGGAGTCTCTATTTTTTATTTTACACTGAAGTCATGAAAATAATCATAAGATCATAACTTAGCCTATATATTTGGATAAAAGAATCAATTTGTAAGCTTCTACCATGGATTCCAGGTTCAAAAAGTGAGTAGCAGTTTGGACAACACTGGGTTCATACAAATATTTAGGATAGAGTATATTCAGTGAATATGAATATTTACATTCGAACTTACTGATTTTTTAGCTTTTTAAAACTGCGTTGCAAGTTGTAACAAGTAAAATGTGGGAACAATTTGTTGTATTTTTTGTTAATTTTGTGGCATCAAAGTGATTCAACATTATTCCTTGCATAGTATATGTTATGAATTTTGTCGGTTACATCAGTATATCCTACTATCAGAAACTTCAAATTCGAAAATTTCTTTTATATGAATCAATTAAGAAGTATAATTTTTTTATAAAATATTTATGTGAATTTTTATTTTGTTTGTATATCGCAATATATATATTAAATATTTGTTGAAAAGTAAGGATATACTTAATATAATTAATATAATCTTGTGATATAATTTGAAAATACATTATTCAAAAATAAATTAAGGGAGATATTAATGGAAAAGATACATGATATAATGTTCACTTATAAATTAAGAGGAATCATTATAAGTGAAGAAAAAGTAAGATTATTGAATGATTTTTTTTTAAATAAAGAGAGTATGAGAATAATTCATCCTTTTATTTATTGAATTAACCCTTTGTAAAAAATAAAATCAATATTTCTTCAATGAAATAGACACAAAGTTTTTGTCCCAAACGATCCCATAGAGGACGTGGTGTCTTATGCATGGACATGGGAGGCATAACACGTGGAAGTGAATAATTGTGGTTCCATCATGATACCAAAAATGGTAACAAAGTTCGTGATCCATTCCTTTTCATTTATATATACTTTAGTATTATACCAACATGTAATTTTAAATAAATATATATATTGAACACTTTTTGAATTAATAACATACATACATCAAATAGAAAATCATGTTAAATTTATGTATTGGAAAAAAGTTATGCAATTTATGTATATTTCTTTTTTTTTTTATCAAACTCACTCAAATTAATAGTTATTTTTATTGACGATCTAAATTAATGAGATAATTATAAGTGATATATTTGTACATTATCAATTATTAATTATATATAAGTCTATCATAAAATGGTGGTTAGTAGATTTAAATATATAAAATTAAGGGGTAAAATACAAAACTTTAAGATACTTAATAATAATTTTAACAAAATTAAGTAATATATATAATCCGTCCCTGTTCCCAAATATTACATTAATAATGTTATTTATTTAAATTTACGTAAGGTTATAAAATCAAGATTTAAATAGTGTGAATACTTTTCACTGTTCAAACTTTATTAAATTCAAGTTTTAACTATACAACAATATTGAATATCTGAAAATTTTATCGCATAAAGTGACCCTTAAATTAAAAAAAAATGTTTCTGGGAGAAAATAATCACTATTAAAATAATCGTAACTTTGATGTTAACTGAAGAACTATGAATCATAAATTACATGTCAAGTTGTTTAAGATAAGAGGGAAGGAAAACATAACTTCAAATTAATATAAATGGTAGTGTTTTATGTAATTTTTGAAAATAACTTGAAGTATAAAATAAAATAATTAAAACAAACTTAACTAAGGGTCCTTTGGAAATGATTTATTATGTTGTAATTGAATGATTTATAGGAATAGAATATCATCTTATAATATATCTTATCTTCCATATTATAATATTTACATAAAATTATATATAATTTATTTAATGATATACTACATAGTATACAATATATTATAATATGTAAAGATATATATATGTACACCATTTTTTTAGTAGTAGTCTAATATTATATTATCTTAAATACATTTATATCTTACAAAAAATATAAGAAGTAAATGTATATATTACAAATCGAAAAAAAATAAAATTACAGTAATATATATATATATATATATATATATATATATATATATATATATATATATATATATATATATATATGACGTTGGTGTTCATCATAAAGATATCAATATTTCATAATGTAAATTAAAATTACTAACAAGTTAAATGAAAATCCATTCTCTTTAGTTTTAAAATAAATATTTACTTCTCTTACGGCAAGGATTATTTATATTTATATTTGTATTGAAATCATATATAAATGTAGTAATAAGTTATAATAAATTTAATTACATATTTTATAGTTTTTTTTTATTTTTATATTAAAATAATATTTTTTAAAACGATAAATTTGTATATTTATGAGAATTTATAATTTATTCATAGTATAATTCTTATGATGTTTATATTTTTTTTAAAGTTGACTTTGTTCATGAGTTTATTTGATTCCATATGATTATTTCTTTGATAAAAAAATTATGAAATGATTGATGGATAATGATATGAACTTAGTTGAGAGGTTACAATTTCATAATCATATTTAATATGTTATCTGTCATATATATATATATAATCTTTTTTATTTAATTTTTAATTAATATAATATTTTAAAAAAAAAATGGTTAATGTTTATTTAGAACTAGAAAAACATGAATGTTATTTTATTAGAAAGATAAAGAAAATAAGTATCTATTTAAAACTAAAAGAACAGGTGTTTTTTGTGTTCCACACAGCGAGGAGCGGAAGAGAAGAGATCGAAAAAAGATGACGGAGGCTACGATAAGGAACAAGCCAGGGATGGCGAGCGTGAAGGACATGCCGGTTCTCCAGGATGGCCCACCGCCGGGAGGGTTCGCTCCGGTTCGGTTCGCTCGCCGCATCCCCAACAAGGGCCCCGGCGCCGTCGCCATCTTCCTTACTGCCTTTGGCGCTTTCTCTTGGGGCATGTATCAGGTCGGCCAGGGCAACAAGATCCGAAGGTTCTTCTCTCTCTCTCTCTCTTTTTGTCTTTGAAGTGTTGAACAGTTTACTAATGTAATTGAGGAATCAATCTTAGGTTTCTTCATTTTGATTTCGTTTTATTATTTTTTCAATTTCATTTTTTGGGTTGTTTGTCCCATTGATAAAAGGCTCGGATCTGTGCCACAACTTGACCTAATTGTAGAGTCAGTATTAAGTTATTTTTGGATCTCTTTCTCTATAAACTATTACAAGCAAGGAAAATAAAATAAAATAAAATAAAGTTTCGCTTAGAGAAGCTAACATGAGATAATTCTACAGATTAGTTTGTGCACAAATTAATAAATTAATTTTAACTTGTAATCAAACTTATTTAGTTTTTTTTTTTTTTTTTTTTTTTCATATTTCTTCTCCTATTGGTGTTTATGTAGAAGTTCTCTGAATTTAGCTTGTCTAGAATGTTTACATTAAGTTCTGGACAATCCAAGAGAAACTTATTTCATTTCCCCTTTAGTTAAACTTATCCAAACAAAACTTTACAATTTACATAGTATTGTCAATTACATATTCACAATTAAAGTATTCAGTTATAGCTGGTTGTTATTCTCTCTTTTCTTTGTCCATGATTCTTTCTCACCATTCATTGATACAGAAATATATATTTTTAAATCTTATATTTGAAGTGTTGTCGACAATATTTTGGGATTTAATTACTCGTGGGCTTGGGCTTGTGTAATTGTTTAAATTACTAGGTGTTTTAAGTTTTAGTGCTTTTTGTATCACTAACACTACATCGTGCTATTAGAAGTTATATATTCACTATTCAGTGGTGGTGGTGTTAGCTAACTTTTTCTGCTTTTCCCTTCATCCTATATTTGAAATTCTTTAAGTCCTTAACAACATATTTAGTTTAGAAATGTGTATTTTTAAATATTATATTTGAAGTGTTGTTGACAATTTTTTGGATTGAAGGTCTTGAGTTCAGTGTTTATCAATATCGGATGATGGAAAATAATGACATCCAATATCCTTTATGAAAACATTTCATGTTATGGTGGATATCGGGACCAATAAGAAAATACAATATATACGTATAGATAAATAAAAATTCATAAATATAATTGTAATGAAGAATAATGAAAGACAGCCGAATAATTATCAATAACAGATAAATCTAGAAATTCAAATAATAATAAAATAAAAACAAAACACCATCAAGTTCGAGACATAAAATAATTACAAAACATAAGACAAATGTCCTAAATTTACAATCATCTGGCTCTTTCTAAATCCCAACATAATTATCTTCAATGTTATCCAATTGGGCATATCCCTCTTCCTATTCCCCTTTAGGAAAAGGCTTTTCAAAGGTAAGTAATTATTTAGTTCCTTTTGACTAAAAGTCAAAGCTAACAATTTTCATTTCATCCTTAACTCTAAATTGAATCTTCTCTTTGCCCCTCCTTCGTATTGAGGCTGAAGTTGCACCTAGACCTTTCCTATAAGCATGGGAAGATCCCGTAACAATATCACCACTTGATAGTTGCTTTCTTTTATTGCTTGCTTTTGTTCTTGTATATATTCTTGGTCGTCCACCCGAAGCTTCATAAATAGTTGTTCAATTAAGAGTGAAATCATCATAAAAAACCAACTGATTCACCCACCTTCATTGTCATTATCATGTGCACTTATCAATATCATTGAGTGCAATAGGATTAATTTCATCTATAATATTGTATGATTGAGCATAAGTGATGTAAACCAAATCATTCAATTTTTTATGGTCAAGCTTATTTCTCTTTTTTGAATGGATTTTCATCGTAAAGAAGTACAATGTTAATATGTTAATTAGTTTCTTTCTATTTTCTATGAAAAAGATACTAATGAATGACCCATGAACAACGATTATTATTTGCTTAAATACACTCTAGTTGTGATAGCATCTTGATGAGATACATGTCAAGCTTAAAATCTTGACTGCTAGGTTTTACAAGTTTGGAGTTGTGTGACCATAATTTTATCCACCATTGAGCTATAAAATCGAGAAGAAAATAGTTTGAAAGAGTTCAAGTGTTTTACTAAGAGTTGTGGTCTTCTTTGATTCTTTGGCAAAATCATCACCAAATATTCCACTTCTACTCTTGTATAAGGGAAACTCAGTTAAATGTAACACATCTTTACCTGACAACAACCTCTTGATGTAACCATACAACTCATTTTTAACCTTCAAATCATATTTCAATTTTGGTTGGAATTAAAGAACTTTGGGTTCAAAAAGTGATCAACTACGCATAATGGGCAATGAAGTTGGAAAGTCCATCTATTATCAATGATTGTAAATACAATTTTGTATTTACTTTCATGGTTATTGAAAGACTTCATAATTGTTTTTTGCCCTCTCCATTGCTTAATAGATATAGCCCATAGTTGTTTTTCTTTTTGCATTTATAAGATAAAGTACATGAACAAGATGAGTCATGATTTTGAGTGTAAAACACATATAATTCCAAAAAAGGAGGCAGGAACGGAACAGGGCATAGGTGGCAGCACCTGTAGTCGCAGTTGATGGCGGTAGCTAAACCAAAGGAGGGAACTGCGGCCTCATGGGATGAGGAGCAACTAGTGTTTTTTTATCTTTTGTTTGGGTTTAGGTTGGGTTGTGGATTGTTTGACCCAGCCCTTCTTTTCGGAAAAAGAAAAAAAAATGCATTTGAAGTGTTGTCACCTAATTTTGGGATTGAACATTTTTTAGCTCCTAATTGTTAATTTATGAATTATAAAGGGAGAGATTTTTGGTTGCAGTGACTTGTGTGTTTAATTGTGCTGATGAGTTGTTAATCTGCATCTTTCCTTGACGTTGTGTATTTCTTTAATGTATTTGAATGAAAAATCTGTTAACCAATAACCCTAACCAAACATGTTTGGTTTGTTTGCTTCCTCTGTGATTTGGTAGTTTCCTTGTTCCACTTTCTATTCTCTTAACAACCTGATTTTATAGCTTATATGCAAGCCATCTATTGGAAAATCACTCTACTCAATCCAGTTAGTAGGAAAGAATCGAGGATCCATTTTTACAGAAAATAATTTGACAGTGGAAAATGTTCAGTAGAAATTAGCTTCTTGAATTAAATAATTACAGGAAACACTTTCCCAAGAAAAATTTTCAAGTGAGAACATTGTGTACAGAAAATTGAGAAGTCTTTTTTCGTTATTTTGATGGGTTGTGCTGCCCACTTGACGAGAAAAAAATATTGTATACTCTTATTAGTTTTAATTCTGTTAGAAACTAGTTTGAATCAATTCTGGAAAGTAGAACCAAAGCTGCCTGTATTTTCCTGTGTGAGTTAATTTGTTATCGGAAAATTGTTTGCCTCTTGTGTGCTTGTGGGAAAAAGATATAGACAAAAGACCAAACATAGGTGCAACACTTCTAGTGCTTTTGGTGTTAATTTTCTTATGAAATTGCAGTTTCTATTTGGTAATGAAAGCTGACTTTATTGTGAGGGCTATCACTTATTATCACTCCAATTTTGATTTGAAAACATCAAAAGCACTGAAGATTTTGTCTATAAAAGAATGGAGATTAGTACATATCCTTGGATATTTACTTCTCACTATGACTCTCTTATTTCGCTGTTCTTTATTCTTCCTTTATGATTGGTTTTGGGGAATTGTGGGATGTTATATTGAAAAATAGAAATCGCTTTTCAAGGAAGAATCAGAGACACCTAGGTTTGTTTTCAGTTCCCACTCAAAAACTAAACTGATCTATCATGTTTCATTTCCTATAGGGCACTGAAGGAAGAAAAATATGCTGCCCGCCGATCCATTCTGCCGGTGCTACAGGCTGAAGAGGATGAGAGGTATATAAGATGCTTTCATCAATTCTGTATCATCGCAAATACATGCTAACCATTTATCCTATCCTATTATTGTTTGTTTTCTTTTCTAGATTTGTTAGAGAGTGGCATAAATATCTCGAGTATGAGGCAGAAGTTATGAAGGATGTACCTGGTTGGAAAGTTGGTGAAAGTGTGTATAATTCTGGGAGATGGGTGCCCCCAGCAAGTGGTGAGCTGCGTCCTGATGTCTGGTGATGTTATTTCAGCCATCTTTATTCAGAAATTGATTTGCATCTTGCTTGTCCTTTACATTCTGGTACTTTTGTCCCGTCTCTAAAATAAATTTTATCTGAAACATTTGCGAAATTTTAGAACAAGCATGCATTTTGAATTTGTCCTTCTTGTTGGCAATCGCGCCTATCTTCGATGTATATCAGCATGAATGTATTCTTGGCATTGCAAACATTGTGCACTTTTTTTGGTAAGTTGAGTAAAGAACAAGTCTAAACTCGAAGATCGAAGAGAGAAGAGGTGAAATTTTTAACAGTTTTTAAACAGCAGTGCTGGTGTTGTAGGGGACTAGAGAGTACTCCATCTTTGCTCTGATTTCTAGAACGATAGGGCAGAAACTTAATTGGGGTAAATAATGGTTAATTCCAACATTTCTCTCACTCTTTTGGCCATCAACTATTTGGGAAATCTTTCATGTTCCTTGTTTCATATTCTTAAGTCACTAGTTTTATGTGATTAAGTGAACATGAAATGTCAACACTACTATAACAAACTTGTGACTCAAGCAAGTGTGATTGTTTTGAGGAATCAGAAACCAAGATAGATAGTGAGAGCCTTGAATCACATATCATATGCTGTACTTCTCTGATGTTTCTAACAAGTTTTCAAAACAAAAGGTGAAAAGGGTAGATACAAAAATAAATTGATGTAGACAACGACGTATCTGATTGTGTTGGATTACTTGTATCCCAGGTATTCCCTATTGATAAGAATTTTATAACAAATCAAAATTTAAATGGATGAACATTTGTATCTTCGTAGATTTTTTCAGTCTTTCGTGAGGAACATTCCATGATATTTTGGATTATAAAATCTTATATTCAATCTCGTACAAATCACATTATTTAGAATCGAGTGCCCGTGCCCTTAAAGAAATTAGATGCCATTTAAAAGATGAATCTTGTCCCTTTAACTTATTTTTACCCATCAACATCAACTATATAAATGAAACCATTTTTATAATCTTTTCATTTTATTATTTACGGGCTTGATTATATTTAAGAATAATTAATAAAAATAATTAAAGAATAATAACAACAAACAATTAAACGATTATGCATTATATTTGTTTATTATATCTTATCTAATTTGTTTCGTTTTAATATTTTTATTTGTAAATATCAATATTGTTGACAAATTTTTATTGTTATAAAAATATCAATATTTTTTATTCAGTATATAGTTGTAAGATTATTAAATTATTTAGGTATTTTAATTTCAAAATAAAAATATTTAAGTTCAGTTTTAATTGAAAAATTATTATCCTATATTTAATAAGTTAACATCTAACACTGATTATTATTCATATAAGATGATAGATATTTCTTACAAGATATCCAAAATTTTCCCTTTTTTGCCATCAATGGAAATAAAATAATTTGACTTGATATCGGTAAAAGTAGTTGTATTAAAATATAAATACAATGCTTTTGAAAATTAAAAAAAAAGAGAGAAAAATGAGAATAGTATAAGATATTTTGAATACAACATAAATAAAAATATTTTAACACAGAAATAGTATAACCAGATACAATAAATATTTGATGGGTATCTGTTTATATGAAATCAATATCAATGTATGTAATATGAAAGAAAGGCTAACACCCGTTCAAAAAATATAATGAACAAAAGAGAGATTGTTTAATAGAAAAAAAAATACATGTATATTAGTTGCGTTAAATTGGACAATATCATAAAAAATTCAGCATGCTAATTTTTTTTACAGATTTTATCATTTCTAGTTGTAGGTAATTCTAAATATTTTGTATCAATTTGAAAAAAAAATATTGAAAAAAAAAACACTCAATAAAGGTTGGATGGGTATATCTAAAATTTCATTGCTATATTTAAATTTAAAACAGTGTTATATTGCTATTTTGTTTAAAATGTATAAATTTATTAAAATTTATGAGATTTTACTTTACAATTTTAGTTTTTTAACATATTAGTTTTTCTATATTATAATATACTGTTTTTAACAAAACGATTTTCAGAAGAATCACATGGTCTGATACATTTTCAAATACTCCATTCTTTTTGTCGATTTTCCACCCAAACGCCTGTCCTCTTCTTCTTCGTTGGGACCATATTTTAATACAATTTTTTTTTCTTCAGTTTCCAACTACTTAATGTAGTTGAAATGAAAGTATATTTGTATTTAAGCAATGCTTGGTTAATTATTTTAACGTAAACTTATTTTAAGGCTAAAATTTGAATAACAAACTTTAAGTTCAAACCTCTTTTTTATTTTTAATTGGATGTTATCAAACATGAAATTGTGTTTATGAGAAAAACAATGGTGCGCAATGTGTTGTTGGATGGAGTTAAAAATTAATGAAAATGAAAAATAATGTCAATTTATATTATTTTTTCATTAAAAATGTCAGGGTTGAAAATTAACTTTTAGTTTTTAAAAATTATTTGATAACTATTTAGAAGTAGTTTTCAAAAACTATATTTTATTTTTTAGTTTATAAGGATTGAAAAACTAAAATTAATAATGAAGTAATATCATATATTTATATATTTATCAATAATTATATTATATAATTCATTTTTATGATATAAAAATTTTTGTTGAAAGTTTTATTTTCAATTTTTATCATTATCGATATTATCTTCTTTAATTTAAAATAATTTTAAAACAAAAAATATATCTAAAACTATTTTTAAAAATAAAATAAATCACGTTCTATGTCTTCACCTGGTGTATTTATACGTAATAAATATGTTGAGGGGTTATAATATGAATAAAAATTACGATGTAAAATTAATTAAAAATTTGCTTTATATCTAATCCAATAACTAATAGATAGAAAATATATCGCATTTCAAGTATGATTATCATGTATCAATATTACCATATATAATTAATTATTAATTATTATTAAATTCATACATGAAATTTGAGATTACATAAAATAAACCACTATCAACAATTAACTCTCAATTATTATATTCTTATTCGATAATTAAATTACATTAACTATATTATCCATATTTAACTCAATTATTATGTATGGTTGACTTTTAATAAATTCCAAACATTAGTGGAGGAGCTAGAACCTCTATTTCATACAAATATTCACTCACAAAACTTGCAAATAAATCACCTCTCTCGTATATAAGTTTTATTTTCAATTATATTTAATTAGATAAAATATTATATTAAATTATTAAAAGTTTAATATTTTTTTTGATTCATTTTATAAAAATATAATATAATCTATCTGTTATTAATTTGTTTGTGGATGTACATCCAATTTATCCACAAGTATAATATACATTCAAATATAAGTTGAATTAATTTTATTCTAGGACAAATTTATTATTTTTTGAAAAATGTTAAATAAATCATTAATTATTTATAAAATAAAATGAGTATATTTATTTTATTTGAAATATTTTTAATAAACAAACTAAATATATTTATCTGTGGATAAACACGATGAATAATGAATTATTTTCTTATCGGTAGTTTAAAATATATGATATAAGAAAATAGAGATAAAATTCTACACACTATTTAATGGCTATTTTCCAAAAAATAAAAGATAATACGGTGAAGAGATTTATTAAAAAACACAAAATTAAATTAAGAAATCAAATTAGATTTTCCTATTGAAAAATTAGCGAAACATATTTTAAACTAATTTTATTTTACTTTTTAAATCCCAGAAATATTAAATGGTTTGAAGTGAACTGCGATTGACACATGTCCTCTTTGGTAATTTCCACCGTGGCACCCAAATTAGTTCAAAACCAGTTTCACCTGAATTCATCTGCTCCAAAAAAAAAACGTTGCAAACGAGAGCCAAAAAAAAGACAAAATAAAAATCCAAAAATACAAAGAAAACCCCAAATCCAAGAGAGAGACCCAAATCTCTCTCTCCCTCTCTCTCCGATCAGATCGGACACCCTCTGTCTGAAGCCCAACACACCGCGCGCAATTTCGATTCCTCTCTTCCTCTCGACGTTTCATTTCTCAAAATTTTCAAATTATTCCCCCATTGTTGTTCATTCCTTCTTTGCACCGTTCTCGTTCCCGTTTTACGCGATCTGGGAAATTCCTTCTCATGCTAGGGTTTGGGGCTGTTTGATTCGGATCCATTGCCACGGTGATGGCGATTTGCGCGTTGAGGTTTTGAATTTGTGCGTATTTTTTCGTTCTAGATCGTTCGCTTGTGGTTCTCTAATGGCGTCGGCTCAGGTGCTGCCTAACTCCGCCGCGTCGTCGCGGAAGCAAGAGCATCTTGAAGCTGGCAAGCGCCGGGTATGGATTTGTTTGATTGATTAATTTGGTTTCGTTGTTTCGTTTTTGTTCTGGTTATGGACTTGTTGGAGATTGGAATTAGGAAATCTCTTATTGATTTGCTTAATGCTGTGTTTTCTGTTGTTATAATGTTGCGCATTTGTGCACCTGAGAGTAATGTGGGTAGTTCGATGTAGGGTTTAGTTTTCGTGATTGGACTTGGATGGAATTTATTTATTTTTGCTAGTCGTGAACATTTGTAACTCTTGGATTGTTTTACTGATTGTGTTTGGGATGTTAAAGGGAAGGAAATAGTGAAATGATTGGTGGGAGCTGAAAGGAAGTGAAATTGGTGATCTTCTATGACGCATTGCATGTCAGTCTTTTAAGGCAGTTGAAGGGAATAATGATGGTGGTCCTATTTCTGAGTACATTCAGGAGGAAAGTCTATTCGACTTCGGATGGAGCTTGGTCATCTAGTAGCTGATTGCATGAGGATCCATTTTTTGGGTTTAGAAAGCTTATGATTCTTTTTTAGGGTGCTACCAAGGTTTTTAATTGTAGTCATGGGTCAGTCATGTAACTTGATATTGCTGGAATTTTCAGACAAATGCGGCTGCTATCGGACTTCAAGACCAAAAACCTTGAAATTACAGCCAAAGTTGTGGCGGAAGACCGATCTTTAAAACCTTAGCTTCTGTCTTTTGCTTTGGGATAACAAGAATAGCGATAGGAGAGTAAGGGCTTGTTTGATTTAGTTTTGTTTGTTAGTTTTTAAACAGTTTTAGAGATCAATTTTGAAAAATTATTTTTAGAAATGAGTTGAAAATAATTTCTTTAGTAACTCTGGTCTAAAAATTCTTTTAGACAAAAGAGGATGATATTGATGATGATGAAAAGTTGATGATTTTTCATAATTTCATAATGATTGTTGATGTAGTATAATTAGTGGTGAAGACATTGATGTTATTAATGAAAACAAAAAACACCTTTCATCAATTTTGATTTTTAGATCTTAAAAACTAAAAAGAAAAAACAGTTTCTGGAAACTGTTTTCACTAAATAGTTATCAAACTAGGCTTAATAGTTTTTTAAAAACTACAAAATTGAAAACAATTTTTAAAAATAGTAAACAAACAATCACTAATTTTCCCCCTTTTTAGGGATTTAGTCCTTTTTTGTTTGTTGCTCATCCATCATTGCATTAATCTCAGTCACACTTATGCTTTTGTTTAGCCCTTGACTACCTAATATTTACTAGCTGGTTCCATTAGTAGCCTGATCTGGTCATTTACCCACCAACTTAATCTGTATTGAATCCTGGGTTTGATTTGCATCATACAACCAGGGAGGCTGCTTCCTGAATAATAAGATTGTATTGTTGTAATACTGATCTTTCTTCCCAGTTCCCTTTTTTCAAGAATCTTTTAATTTCTTCCGAGATTTTTTATAGTCTATACTTCTAGAATCATTAATAGAATCTATGCCTAGGAAAAGTACTAGTTCCTACGTGCTAAAACCATAATGAAAGCATGTTCTTTAAGATAAGGTTCAATTAACCTAAATTATTCAAGAATATAATAATTTATGCCCATTTGGGGAGTGATAAATTTACAAAATTATTCCATGGAAAATAAACTAATTAGTGTATCTGTTGGAATAGATTAGAAAATATATGTAATCATTATACCTAAGGTAGGAGGTTGAGTGTTAGATAATCTCTGCAAGGGGGTTGAGTGTTAGATAATCTCTGCACCTAGTTCTGAGGAGTAATCTAGGAGTGTGCATTTAATGTAATCTCCCTATTGTATCAGTTTTTATCTATATAAATACAGAACTATGAGAGGGGTTCTTTAAGCCCTCTAAAAACATTTTTTCTCAGTCTTTGAATATCAAGTTGGTATCAGAGCGGGTCGATCTCGCTCTGCCTGTTTCTGTAGTATCCGGCACTGTTTTTGCCGCTGTCTGCCGCCGGCCACCGTCCGATTCCGGCCACCGTCCAACTCCGGCCACCGTCCGACTCCGGCCACCGTCCAACTCCGGCCACCGTCCAACTCCGGCCACCGTCAACCTCCGGCCACCGTCAACCTCCGGCCACCGTCCGCCTCCGGCCGCCTCCGGCCACCGTCAACCTCCGGCCGCCTCCGGCCACCGTCTCCGATCGTCCAGTTTTTCGCCCGCGACCACCGGATCTGAATCGTCTCGCCGTGCGACAGCCAACCCCGTCGGTCCCGGAAGCTCGTTCTCCGCCACGCGCCGCCTCTTTATTTCGGTGAAGTCCAGTAGTCACCCTTGCGAAAATCACTCTTGGGCTTTCGGACTTCTTTGCTGTTTTTCGCCCCCCTCCTCACTGGTCTTTGTCCTCTTGATCAGAAATGGCTGCAATTTCATTCTCTGGAAGCCCCTCCATTACTTCCGAAAAACTAAACGGACAAAATTATCTATCTTGGTCTGCTACCGTCGAAATGTGGTTTCTTGGTCAGGGGCATCACGACCACCTTGAAAAAGACGGAAGCCATGTGCCGGAAGAAAAAGCTGAACAGTGGAAACAGGCAGATTTTCAGCTATGTGCTCTATTGTGGCAATCAGTGGAACCAAGACTTTTGATGTCGCTTAGAGCCTTCAAAACTTGTCACTCCTTTTGGAAGAAAGCTCAAACCATTTATGCCAATGATATTCAACGTCTCTACGATTCCGCAAATAAGCTGGCATCTCTAAAAATGACAGATCATGATATGGTGTCCTTTATGAATGACGCCCAGTCGGCTGTGGAAGAACTCAAGATGTTCTTGGAAGTCGATTCCTTAGATGAAATGAAAAAGAAGCTTGACAAGTATTACATGGTGATGATCCTTCGCGCAATACATCCTGACTTTAACCATATCAGAGATCAACTTCTGACCACTTATGAAGTCCCTTCCATGGATACCCTTATCACACGTCTGATTCGTGTACCAATGTCTGAGACTCAGGAAGCTCTGGCTCTAGTAGAACCATCTGCCATGGTTGCCACACGAGGAAGAGGAGGACGTGGCACCAGAGGAGGAGGACGTGGAGGTCGAGGACGTCCCCAATGCACCTACTGTAAGAGGATGGGTCATACACAGGAGAACTGCTACTCCTTGCATGGTTTTCCTCCCAAAACTGCCAATGTCTCCAAGGCTGAAACCGTCAACTCCAAGTTCACTGAGGACGAATACCAAGAGTATCTACGGTTAAAGTCTAATAGCTTGGCACATACCTCTCAAACTGCCAGCACATCAACTGCTTGCATTTCTCAATCTGTGGAGGGTCAAAATTCATGGGTAATTGACTCTGGTGCTTCTGATCATATATCTGGTAATACCTCCTTGTTCTCAACCATTTCCTTTCAAGAAAAACAACATTTCATAACCCTTGCAGATGGCTCTAAAGCTTCCTCAAAGGGAGTGGGCCAAGTTTCTTTATTTCCTTCCATAAGCCTAAAATCTGTCCTTTTTATTCCTAATTGTCCTTTCAATTTGATTTCCTTAAGTCAGTTAACCAAAACCTTAAATTGCTCAATAACCTTCGATAACAAATCTTTTGTTATACAGGAGCGTGGTTCGGGGAGACAGATTGGAGAAGGATATGAAGCTGGAGGATTATACCTTTTTGGTCCTCGTCCACGTGTGTCCTGTGTTGCTACTCCGAGCCCTAAAATGTTACATGATCGGCTTGGCCATCCTCATTTGTCAAAATTAAAAAGAATGTGTCCTGAACTTAGTGGTCTCCAGACCTTAGAATGTGAGTCATGTCAGCTAGGGAAACATGTTAGATCTACCTTTCCTAAACGGTCTCAATCACAGTGTACTTCCAGTTTCTCTATTATCCATTCTGATATTTGGGGACCCAGTCGCATCTCATCTTTTGGTTTTCGGTATTTTGTTACATTCATTGATGAATATTCACGATGTACTTGGGTTTATCTTATGAAAGATCGCTCTGAATTGTTACCCATCTTTACATCCTTTTTGAATGAAATCAAGAATCAATTCAGTCAAGTAATCAAAATTTTAAGAAGCGACAATGCTAAAGAGTACTTCTCATCCACCTTTTCTACTGTTTTGAGTTCACATGGAATATTGCATCAGTCCACCTGTCCTCATACACCACAACAAAATGGTATAGCAGAAAGAAAAAATAGACATTTGGTTGAAACTGCACGTACTCTTTTGCTGGGTGCTCATATTCCTGTCCATCACTGGGGGGATGCCATCTTAACTGCATGTTTTCTTATTAACAGGATGCCATCTTCCTCTCTCAGTAATAAGATCCCTTTCTCCATTCTATTTCCAAATAATCCTCTCTTTCACACATCTCCTCGAGTTTTTGGTTGTGTATGTTTTGTTCATGATATGTCTCCCGGGTTAGACAAGCTTTCTGCTCGTGCTATCAAATGTGTCTTCTTGGGCTATTCCCGCCTTCAAAAAGGGTATCGGTGTTACTCTCCTGAAACCAAGAAGTACTACATGTCTGCCAATGTTACATTTTTTGAACAGACTCCTTACTTTTCTCCTTCTGTTCAAGATGTTCATGTCATACAGCAAGTTCTTCCCATTCCAGTAGTTGAGTCTAATATTTCCAATGTCTCTATCGATCTCCGTAGTGATCCAAGTCTTCCTGAACCATCATCCCCTCAAATTGATGTTGTCAATCATAGGACCCCGATGGCTAGTCCTGTTCTCCAAGACGAGGGTGAATCCCCCACTTTAGATTCTTCTCCAACATCGCTTCCTACCATGACTCCTAGTGGAGGTGATTCAGGATGGCCCATTGCTCTGAGAAAAGGTACTCGTTCCACTCGAAACCCACATCCTATTTATAATTTTCTTAGCTATCACCGGTTGTCGCCTTCCTATTGTTCCCTTTTATCCTCAGTATCTTCTATTGCTATTCCGAGAAATGTGGAAGAAGCACTTGATCACCCTGGATGGCGACAAGCCATGATTGCAGAAATGCAGGCTCTTGACCATAATGCTACTTGGGAGCTCGTTCCCCTTCCACCGGGCAAAAAGGCGGTTGGTTGCCGCTGGGTATATGCTCGTTAAAATCGGCCCCGATGGTGCAGTTGATCGGCTCAAGGCTCGGTTAGTTGCAAAAGGGTACACTCAGGTTTATGGCCTTGATTATTGTGACACTTTCTCTCCCGTGGCCAAGATGACCACTATTCGTCTGTTCTTCGCAATGGCTGCCATTCGTCACTGGCCACTTCATCAATTAGATATCAAAAATGCCTTCCTACATGGTGATCTTGAGGACGAAATTTACATGGAGCAACCTCCTGGGTTTGTTGCTCAGGGGGAGTCTGAACTAGTATGCAAATTGCATCGTTCTCTATATGGCCTCAAGCAATCACCACGTGCTTGGTTTGGAAAATTTAGCTCCATTGTTCAAAAAATTGGGCTAAGACGCAGTGAAGCAGATCATTCAGTCTTTTATTGTCATACATCTCTGGGTAAATGTGTTTTCTTAATAGTATATGTTGATGATATAGTCATTACAGGAAATGATACTGTTGGAATATCTCAACTGAAGGAGTACTTGTGCAGACATTTTCAAACCAAGGATTTGGGAAGCCTAAAATACTTCTTGGGCATTGAAGTAGCTCAATCAAAAGATGGAGTTGTAATCTCTCAGAGAAAATATGCTCTTGATATATTACAAGAAACAGGTATGATTGACTGTAAACCTGTAGAGAGTCCTATGGACCCAAATAAGAAATTAACAACAGAAGAAGGTGAAGTATTCTCTGATCCAGAGAGATATAGGAGGCTGGTCGGAAAACTGATTTATCTCACTATTACAAGGCCTGATCTATCTTTTGCTGTTGGAGTGGTTAGTCAGTTCATGCAGACTCCATGTGCTGGTCATTGGAATGCTATCATTCGCATTCTAAGGTACCTTAAAAAGGCTCCCGGACAAGGATTGTTATATGAAGATAAAGGAAGCATTCAGGTCACTGGGTACTGTGATGCAGATTGGGCAGGTTCACCTGTTGATAGACGGTCTACCACTGGATATTGTGTCTTCCTTGGAGGAAACATTATTTCATGGAAAAGTAAGAAACAGAATGTAGTGGCTCGATCGACAGCTGAAGCCGAATATAGGGCAATGGCGTCACTAACTTGTGAACTTATATGGGTAAAGCAGTTCATTCAAGAGCTTAACTTCTGTGATATCCAGACTATGAAGATGTATTGTGATAATCAAGCTGCACTCCACATTGCATCAAATCCCGTATTTCACGAGAGAACTAAACATATAGAAATTGATTGTCACTTTGTTCGTGAAAAGTTGTTGACAAAAGAAATATGTACCGAGTTTGTTGGATCAAATGACCAACTCGCAGATGTGTTTACCAAGTCCTTAAGGGGACCTCGGATTGAGTTCATTTGTTCCAAGCTTGGTACATACAACTTGTATGCTCCAGCTTGAGGGGGAGTGTTGGAATAGATTAGAAAATATATGTAATCATTATACCTAAGGTAGGAGGTTGAGTGTTAGATAATCTCTGCAAGGGGGTTGAGTGTTAGATAATCTCTGCACCTAGTTCTGAGGAGTAATCTAGGAGTGTGCATTTAATGTAATCTCCCTATTGTATCAGTTTTTATCTATATAAATACAGAACTATGAGAGGGGTTCTTTAAGCCCTCTAAAAACATTTTTTCTCAGTCTTTGAATATCAAGTTGTTAAGGTTCCAACATAAAACCAATTGGCAATATGTGGAATAGCCTAACATGTATTTAAACCATACCAACTGATATGAGGTAGGTGATGTGGGACTTTCAACACACCCCCTCCAACGAAGCCTGCCGGACCAGGCAAAGGGTACTTTTGACCCAACTAAAGGGCAACTTTTGGCCCATGACAATATCCGGAAAGATGTTAGGCTTTGGCTCTGATACCATGTTAAGGTTCCAACATAAAACCAATTGGCAATATGTGGAATAGCCTAACATGTATTTAAACCATACCAACTGATATGAGGTAGGTGATGTGGGACTTTCAACAGTATCGTACAACCAAGGGAGCCATTTACTGATTAGGAACAATATATTGATCATTGTTCCCATTAAAGATGCCTTTTAATCCTAGAGTAGTCAATATGAAGACTATAGCAGCACTGAGGCGTGTTGTGTGGCTATGGTCATGGCTACCACTATATTGGTTCATAGACAAAACTCCTTTTTATTTGCCCCTTGATTTTTACGTGTGGTGCTGTGTAAGGCACAAATTCTTGGGATTTATGCTCCTTTTTGTTTCACCTTGCCCTATTTCCCCATTTAGTCTCCACATGAAAGTTAAATGATGCTGGTCTCTCTTCTCTTGTTCGGAAAACATCTGACCTAGAGCTCCCAGCTGTGTCTCTGACCAACCCATGGCTCTATGGTGGATTTTCAGGCCAACAATGGTGCTTCAGTCGAGTTTCTGGCCAGCCATAGCACTCTGTTGGAGTTTCCAGCCAATCAGCGCATGATGGAATACTAAAACATTGCTCTTTTGTCTTTTTTTCTGTTCACGTTGAAGAGGGGTCTACGTTTTGTTTTAATTTTTTTTCATGCATTTTTGTGTTTAGATTGGTAACCTTGTGTAAATTATGTTGCCCTTTCTTGTTGTATTTCCTTTTTCCTTATTGCTTAACTATTATTGTTATTAACTTCAATGACCGCCTTAAAATTATGTGTTTGTATATTAATTATGAATATGAATATACCTTTATTTATGGATATTTTCATTTTTGAAACATCTGTATATCTATATATGTAATATAAATTATTTAATTTATATGTGGAATTTCATAATAGCTGTCATCTGCTAAGTTCAGGGGTTGGCCACTTTGTGCCACTATCTGTGATGAATAACTGTGTTTTATCTGTTTAAAGAAGATTTTCCTATGAGTGCTAAATGGCTGAACTTGTGTTTTTTTTATGCTTTGATTTAAATCTTGGACTTTTTGTGGTTCTTTTTATAATGCATTTTTTTAGTTTCTATGAAGCATTAATTTTTTTTATATATTTTTATCCATTTATATATTTTTTATGCATTAATTTAAATCTTGGACTTTTTGTGGTCCTTTTTATAATGCATTTTATAGTTCCTATGAAGCATTATTTTTTTTCCTTGTTTTCCCCTAATAAATATTATGAATATGTGTTTTTTATCAATAAATAGTGATAAGAGAATTTTAAAAGCCATTAACAATGAGGGTAAATTTGGTACATGGTAACATTGTTTTTGAAAATTAAAACAAATAAACTGAATTAATTACCTTTATTTGTCTGTGTGATTGTGTTGGAAGTGTCTTATTTTAAGGACGGGAGGGAGCAATTTATATTAGTAAATCTCACCTTGATTTATTTAATATAATTCAAGTCCCTTTGTGTAGTTACTCTGGAGTGACTGAGTTGTTCATTCGGTTTAGAATATTATTTCCTTTTAGAATGTTATTGAAAGGGGAGGAGCTGTCATATTGTCATTAATTAGACCAAAGTTTCTGAATCTTTTCACTCTCTTGGTGATGAAAATGTTCATTACTTTCTGATAAGGTTCTAACATAAAACCAATTGGAAATATGTGGAGTAGGGTAACAAGTATTTAAACAGGCAATGTGGGATGTTGCAACATGCTCCCTCCAACGAAACCTATTGGACCAGAGAAAGGGTATTTTAAGGGCAACTTTTGGCCCAAGACAACAATAAAGGGTACTTTTGACCCACAATGAAAGAACAACTTTTGGTCCAAGACTATAATTGGAAATAATTTAGGTTTTGGCTCTAATACCATGTTAAGGTTCCAACATAAAACTAATTGGCAATATGTGGAGTAATTTAACAGATATTTAAACCATACCATATGATATGACTTCCAACACTTCCCTTCCCTTAATCTTAGAACTCTCGGATAGAGGCGTTTCTCTTTGAATAAAAAAGGGCATCTTTTGTTTCTAATTTTTAGCTAGGGGCTCTATATTGGTGTGTCACTTCCACTTTGATAGTTGTGCATGATCTAGCCTTTCAGTCCAGAACCAACTATCTCTAAAGCTTAAATTGTTGGGTGACGACTCATGAATTGCTTTTTTATATTTGACACCCCCTATAGCAATAACCCTTTGGGCTTGAAGAGTGTGCTATTAATTGGTCTACCTTAACCTGTGTTGAAATTTATCTTTTAATTAAAAGAATTGGTCCTGTAACAAGGAACAAACGGTAGATCTCATGATCATAGAGGCTTTGATTCCTTGTCAAGAACTACATCAATAGCCTAAGCTCAACGTGATGGCAGACATGAATGGTTTTTATATCTTATAGATTCCTTATATTTTCAATGCAATTTGATTTCTCATATCATTAATTTTATTTTGTATTTATATCTAAATTATTCTGTACTAATATTTACCTTTTTATTTTTCTGTGAATCTCAAATATTTGCTTTTTGGGTCTTGCAGTTGGAGGAGTTTCGTAAAAAGAAAGCTGCAGAGCGGGCCAAGAAGACTTCATCCTCTAGCCAAGTTCACAATTCTGATGATAACATGAATAAAAAACAATCTTCTGAAGTTGAAAATGTACGCTTTAATGAGTCAGATGGTGTTACCACATCTGATGGTGTGGGAGGAGCTGTTATCGACACTTCAACTTCAGGGATTAGTAATGACAAGACTCTGAATTTGTTTAGTCAAAGTACTAATCAAGGGTCTTTATCTAGTAGAACTTCTGTTTTGAGGAATGATCTTAATACACCATCTACAAGTTTGGTGGAGGCACATTCCAATATTGATGAAGATAAGAGATACAATGCTTCTATAGTTCCCACATCTACAGATTTTAGTCAGAACAATGTTACAAATAAGGTGAATGATATATATGGAATTCCATACGGGTCAACAAACAACCAAAGTGTTCCTCTACACCTGCAAGAAAGTCAAGAATTTGATACTAATGCTAATCAATTCAGTTTTCATGGGATGAATGACAACCAGTCAAACAAGAGTAACAGCTCTGTGAGGGAGTATGCGGTTACCGATAATCTCACATCATATATGTCTTCTAAAATCTTACCTCCTAACTCTGTTGATACTCTACAGCAAATCAAGCCAACAAATTCTAGCACTTTAGATAGTGGCTACTCACATAGTTCACTTTCTGGAGGTAACAGTTTATTTTTCATTTCTTTGTTTTGAGTTTTGAAATTTTTGTAATTTGTTTATTGTTTTACCTTTTTCATTTAACCTGACAATCACATAGTGCTCTTTGCTGATATTGTTGTGCATAATATATGTTGTATTTCAGGCTTCAGTGATTCTTTCAGTTCCAAATTTAAAGAAACTGTTGTTACTTTTGATAATAAGCTGCCTAGTCTTCATGGTGCAACAATACCAAAATATGATTCCACAGGTTTTGAACAAAGAAGTTCCTCTTATAATACACTAATACATTCATTTCCAACGGAGTCTAGTTCTAGGAGGTCTCGTCCATCTTTTCTTGATTCTCTAAATGTCACCAGAACTTCTCTGGGCTCTCCATTTCATCAATCTGAGCAAAGTTCCTCTATGTCCAATCATTTAGAATCAAGTAGCAATGATATGTCAGGCTCCACTAATTTCCATAAGCCATTTGAAGAGAATAAAAGTGTGCCACTTTTCCCAAATTTTACAACTGAGAATGTTCACCGACCACTTGAGCGCTTGACAACCCCTTCTGTTATTGATGATGATAATCAAGGTGCTCTGGAAAGTGCCAAGGAAAATGGCATGGAGAAGAAGAATTCATATTACTCACCACCTTCAAAAAATGAAGACTTTGCTGCTTTAGAACAGGTGGTTTCTGCTAGCTAAAGTGATGATGTACTTTCTTGGAGCCTGTTATATGATGAAATAGTTCTTTACTTTGCGGATGCTTACTTGATGAATTAGTGTAAAAAATTAATTGGTTCAGATTGATGAGTTCTGTGCTTTGTTTGTTAGATACATAAATGTCTGTGGCTGTATAAGCATTTGTTTGCGGGGGATATCTATGATATGCCAAATATGTACTGAAATGTGCCTACCTTTTTTTTGAGTTGGGGAAAATTTTGATGATTTTGTTCTTTAGTTGTGCAATGAATGTCAATAGTTTAGGACTAAGATATTTCTGTATGTGATTGGAATGTTTATGCTTCTCTAGTTAAACCCAATGGAATGTGGATATAAATTGCCCATTATGTCCATCCGTTCTTGCTGGAGAATTTCAGTAATTAGTATATCCAAGTTAGTTCTATTAATGGATTTGGAGGTAGTTAATTATTACGAGTATAGTTCAGAGAAAATAAAGTGTCATGTAGCAAATTTATCATAAAACAATTTGGTATTAGAAACTTCGGGATGGCAGTTAGATGTTGAAAATGACTGCTTTTATAGATAACAGTTTTGTACTAGAAACTGCAGGATGACTGTTACATGTGAAAAATAACTGTTAGTAGTATGTATGAGGAGTTTCTATCTGATATTAGGTTGTGTAATTACAGAGTGTGAAGTTATTTGCTGTTTATTGACAGAGAATGCTCTCTGTAGGAGACTTTTGTCTCTGGGTCAGCAAAGTCTATTGCTGTCTTGTGTTTGATTTCAGTGTTCAATATTGTATTTTATTTTATTAATTGGTGTTCTATCAGTCGTACAGGTGGGATGTAACCTCACTATTTACTATTGCAAGGTTCTTCTCTGATATGTCAGTTATATGAGTGGTGAACTTACAACAATGGAAATACTACATATTGGTTATATTAACAACTGTAGAAACTGAATATATCTGTTTTCTTTTTTTACTTTGTCTATCCCTTCTTCCATGGGTAGTCAGTCATACATTATGCTTTCCCTATTTGTTTCCTCTTTTGTCTTTTATATGTCTCTGAACTTTTAATAGTTTTGAATTATTATACGTGAATGAAATTGTAATTTTTTTAGTTGATATTGAAATTTTTCTTATGAAAATGCACTCATTTAATATACATATTTGTTTATCACGCCTATATTATATGAGAAAAGCAAATGTTATATTTGTTTATATTTTTGTCCCCTTTTTGTTTTGCAGTATATTGAAGATTTAACAAAAGAGAAGTTTTCATTGCAACGTGCTCTTGAGGCTTCTCAAGCGTTAGCAGAGTCACTAGCTACTGAAAATTCAACTCTAACTGATAATTATAATCAGCAGGTTTGCCTATGGATTGCAGTATATAATTTTGAAGAATATTCAACTTTGACACTGTTGCAGTTTTTATTTTTATCACATTCTTTTGTTATCTATTTTTTTTTAAAACCTGTGCTACGGGTAAGTAACAACTTTATTAGCTATTATAAAACATGCTTTCAGCATTTCAGAACATAAGTTGTCTATCCATTGTGCTAATCATGATATTTCTTATTGAGCTATTTAATGTTAATAATTTAACATGGAGAACAATAGGTTTCCAGTAACTGGAGGCAGCCATTGTTATGATTTTATTGAAGATAGTGAATTTTGGGTTACTTGTACTATACTCCTTTGCTATGAGATGAAACTTCTGAACATATTGGCTTGTGTGATTTTGGGAACTTAATTAGTCTTGTGTTACAGAAATAGTGTAAATGTGCTCTGACTTTGATCTTTTAGTTGTGGGTGTATTATAATGGAACTTAATTAGGCTAGGGTAGTTCTTTTAGATGGTGGGTTAGTTTCGTAGTAATTGTGTTAGTACTTTGATCTTTGTTATCTTGGTATCACTTAAAAACTTATTCTGAATTTAATTTGGTGCATTGTGTTTACTTTTGTGATAAGCAGTCACAATTTTTTGTTTCCTTGATTTTGTAGAGAAGTGTTGTCAACCAATTAAAATCGGATATGGAGAAGTTACAAGAAGATATCAAAGCTCAACTGGTTTGTATCAATGCTACCTGTTCGCTATCTATTTGCCTGATTATTTGGCTGTGCTGGTAACTGCTATTCCATTATACCATCATGGATAATCTAGCATTGCAAGTTCGTTTGCACACTTGCTTCTATTTATATTACTAGATCATGTTTTAAAAATATTTTTATGAATTTAATTATTTTTTCAATTTTGTAGTTATTATAAATTAAAAAATATTTTTTATATATCAATGAAGTTGGTCATCAATGATTTTTGCACAGTCTGGTGTTTTCCCAAAATTTAAGATTATTGAGGTCCTGCTTGGAGCTAAAGTGTCTAGTACATCAAATTGTGTGTAAGTTTTACCACATTGATTGTTGATTATGTTTGGTTGAAATTGGAATGGCTTCATGTCAACAGGTTGAGCTTGAGGCTTTCAAGAGTGAATATACAAATGCACAACTAGAATGTAATGCAGCTGATGAGCGGGCAAAGTTATTGGCATCTGAAGTTATTGGTTTAGAGGAGAAGGTACTGATTTTTCTTGGTATGTTTTGCCATTTGTAATTTTGAGGATATAATTTAGTTTTTCCCATCTTTTATCCGAACCAAGCTGTTAACTGAACTTGGTTTGAATTTTTGTTGTCTTCATCATGTTTGGGCATTTTCTCATATCTAACTACCTACTCTATTATCATCTGAAATTAACTGATGACTACAATATTATTCAAAACAGATGGAAATGACAAATTAAAAAATAGGTGTTATTAATATTTCCAACGATTTGCCGAAGGAATTATCATGAAATGAACCGGACCAATGAATCTGATTGGCTAACTATTTTGACTGTTTCCTTATGCTTCAATCCTCAGATACAACATATAATACATTATTGTCAAAATTCTGTCAACATACAGAATCATACACATTATGGCTAGAATGTTCCTGATTAAAACCTTGTTCTTGTTCGCATACATTCCATCCCACTTTGCAAAATCGTAGAATCTAGAGGTCCAAACTATCCTGGAATCATTTGATATAGCATGGGAAGTTTCACAATTCCCAGAAGAGCCAAATTGACCTGAAACTGACATTTGAATTGCAACACACGAACACTACAACTTAGTTCTGCAAGAATACTTGTTGTGGAAGTGATTGTGTGCACTGTCTTGGGTTCTAGCAATTGAGTGTTTGGGCTCTTGCCCTTGCATCGGTACTATACTTATCCATACACTATTGTGATATAGCCATGAAGAGTTGCACTGTACCCTTTGGCCCCTATTTTCCATTTGCTTTCGTTGTGGCCACATATAAAAATGATGTCCATTTGTGGAACTTGCAATCTCAATTTATAACAGTGGGTTAAAAACTATTTTTACCAATCTGCCATGGTATTAATTGGTTGTTTTGTTGGCAAAATCACACGACTTTATCCCCCTTTCATTCAGTCAATGGATTAAAAAATCCTAGTTTTGTGTGCAGAAGCCGGAAATGTGTCTCTTCCCTTTGCTTGGATAAAACTCCTTTGAACTACTTCTATGGACCATAGTCTCCAGCCAACCCAGATGTGTTCCAGCCCCATCCCTGTTTACCAACCATTTCCTGCTCTGTTCTGCTGCTTGTGTTGTCTGGGCAGTCTGTTCTGTAATCTGCCGTTCCCTTTTTTCCTTGAACTTTCTATTTCTATTTTTGAGTTGTTTTTTTGTTAATGATGAATATGTAAATTTTAGGTAAATTATTAATTTTTAAACTTATATACCTGTCTAATATATATATTATACTTAAAAATATATATATATATATATATATATATATATATATATAATTAAACTTTAAAAGTTATGTCATACAAGTTTTAAAGATTATTTTTACGTTTTGCTTTCTAGATATGTTATTCCTCTATTTATTCTTTGAATATAATTTTATATTAGAGGTTGAATCTTGTGTTATGTTATGAAGCCATGTTCAGTGTCAACCTTTCATCTTATCCATGGTAGGATCTGAGTTTGATGACCAAATAATGTATATATGGAGACTTCAAAAGATTAAATATAATAGCTTGGATTATTTGTAGCACATATCAGAAAAAAATTGATTTTGGACAGTGGAAAAAAAAATTACATTTAACAATTACCAATATGTGAATCTCAGAAAATCGATATTGAAAACCTTTCACAAACTTCCTCCAAAAAACTGAAAGATTTTTGGATAACTCGTATTTGATTTGTTAATAAAACCTCTATAATGGAGTGGTAAGCCCATTTTTTATAATATATAATTAAATTTAATTTCTGTACAAAGTAAAGTGGACCAGTGATGTCCAGGCTTCAAACCCTAAAGGGTTGACTAGTTCGGAAAATATTTCCGCATCCATATTTTAGCTTTGTGCATAGTGGTTATGTGATGTCTATCCCCTGTATCAGGGGGCCGCAAATGTCAGTACCCCATTTGAACTCATTTAGGTAGATTTTTGCATATAGATTTAGGAAATGTTTTAGATTATAGCTTTAATTTGTGGTGTTCAACAAACATGTCAGGCACTCAGACTAAGATCCAGTGAGCTAAAGCTCGAGAAGCAGTTAGAAAATGCACAAGCTGAAATTTCTTCATACAGGTAATATTTAGGTTTTAAATATGCTTCAAATGAACTATAGATGGCACGATTGTGATTTGTGAAATATTCAATCATTGTGTCTGGCCAAAAAGATGGCACTAATATGAAGGTTATTTGTGTTCACAAGTCTAGTCTTATATTTAATCTTGCTGCTGGGACTTGCAATTGAAACTTCTTGTGTCATGTAATTTTTCTCTAGATGATGATATTTTTGAATATTTGAAAAATTATTGGACAAGCTCAAAGCATAGAATTAGGAAAAAAAATTGATGTCATTGGTGAAGAGTTGAAGAGGAGGTAGGTGCTAGGATGTTAGAGCCAAATAATGAAACAAAAAACTAGTGATGCCATCCTTTATCCTTCGTTGTCTACCTAAGCATCCAAGAAACATGTTCATACACTACTTTTCATGGATGTTTGGGTAAATGGTGCACAGTTGCTCGAGTGGAATTTATTTCTGAAGAAATAATTTTGAAAATAATTGCTCATATTACCTTCCATGCATCTGTTTCTTGTATGAAAGATTTGACTTCCTTGCAGTTCTTACTGCTTGCTCTAGTAGAAAAATATTAAAATAAATTTTCATGTATTGAAAGTTTTATTGAACTATTTGAGAGAATGTTCACTCACATTCAATTTTTGGTGATTAAGATGGTAACTCTTAAAATTACCTTACACTTAAATTGATTTTGTTTTTGGCAGAATGGTCCTAATCCAACATTGGGTTGGAAGCCGGCCATGTCAGCTTTTATTCTATAATTACTTGTTCTCTGAACCTTCACAATTACTTTTGATTAATATCCAATCTGGTTAAAAACTCTGCATTTTTAGTTTAAATATAGTTTTATCTCATTCTTGTGGAATTTGACTTGATGTCAGCTCTTCATTTTCCTTCCTTTTTGTTGATTTTTTGGCATTTTATAATATTTTCTTTAAATTCATTCTTGGGCATATCAAAGTAACTGTTCAGAATAAATATTGCAGAAAGAAAATGTCTAGCCTAGATAAAGACCGGCATGATTTGCAGTCCACTATCGATGCTCTCCAAGAAGGTAATCAGACTTTAACTATATTTTCTTTCTGCATTTTGATGTACACAGATTTTAATGTTTGATTCTAAGTTATAATTTTTATTGTGTATTGCAGCGGTAAGGTTGGTGCTTATAATTATTTGAAGCTTATAAACTGGCAATGGGAATAGAAAATAGAAAACAAATGTTTTTGGATTGTAGCTATGAAACTTCTCTCCCTCTCTAACTTGCACACACATGATTTTCCAAATTCCAATCATTTTAAGTACTTTGCTTCTTGTACTTAAGTTTTATATTATTGCAAATAATGCTGATCTTTAGTGTTTGTAGAGACAAATGTAACACATAGTTACTATTACAAATAATGCTGATCTAGTATTTTGAGTTGTGTAAAATATTATTAACTCAGAAATGTATGTTCATCCTTTGCTATTCAGAAAAGAAGATGCTGCTCTCTAAGCTGCGAAAGGCTTCAGGGACTGGAAAGTCTATCGAGAGTCAAACAAGTAAACGAGATGTTTCTACATCCACAGGGGATTTAGGTTTGTTGGCCTCAGTTAGCACTATTACTTTGTCAGTTCTTGGTATTCGTGATACTTTTTCAATTTACATATGCTGTCTTTGAAATCATTTGAACGCTTGCATACTAATCTTCATCGCAAGCCTGTATCTTTAAATTTTTATTCTTAAGTGTGAATAACAGAAAAGCTTCTATTGAGTATCCACGAGCAAAATATGCATACAAAAAATGTCAAGTCTATAAAATTTGTTATACTTGAAGATTTAGGGTTGTTGAAAAGGCTTGAGTGTTTTCACTCAGCAGCAATATGTGCCTGCACACACACGCCGCGCGCACACACACACGCCGCGCGCACACACACGCCGCGCACACACACACACATATATATATATATATATATATATATATATATATATATATATATATATATATATATATATATGAATGTAAGCGTGCATGGATGTAATAGCAAAAAGAATACACGAGAAGGATGATTGGTCCAGTTCAGACTAGGAGAACTTTTCTGACTACATAAAAGAATAGCTTTAGTAAACTAGTCAATACAACTAGTCTTTTCTTAACAATTTTAAAGCGTTCTTTATATAACTTATGTTCCTTACAATTTTAAAACATTCTTTTATATAACTCGTTGCAAGAAGGTCTTGTACTCGGGTAATGTAACCAACTTCTGGTATCCAATATTTTCAGCATGTATAAACTTTTATCTTTTCTTATATCTTTACTGCTGATATAACACTTGTTGGTATTTGCCCATATGTGGTTAAAATCACGTGAGTAAATAATTTTCTTTTGGATTATATTTTCCTCTTCATTCAAGGATTTTTGTTTAACTCGTGAATATGACCGCCAATTATACTTTATTAAAGTACTCGCCATTACTTTTAGTATTTTACTGGTCTAGTATCTAGTTATGTTTATATATCTATATTTAATGCAGCAAGTGAAGATCCTACTTCTACCTCTTCCAACCCAGAAATCAATGATAATGATGCTGAAGCTCCTATTTCGTCCTTCGTTCCTGAAATTAGACACTCATCACTTGGCATTTCTCCTGTTAATATTCCTCATGATCAGATGAGAATGATTGAGAACATTAATGCACTTATTTCTGAGGTAGGACTTGGTCTGTCGAGAAGTCAGTTTCCACCTCCTGTTGCTTATTACTATTTGGAGAATTTCTTTTGTCACACATCTTGCCTTCCATTCCATGCTATATCAGAGTAGTGTTAAATTGTTATCAAACAAGCCCACATAACCTGTCTGCCTTTTCATGTTTAGCTGGCATTGGAGAAAGAAGAATTGATAAAAGCCTTGACCTCGGAATCGTCTGAGTGTTCTAGGATGAAGGTAATTCAATTAGAATGTGCATACTGTAGGATTTTTTTTAAAGAATAGGAGGTGTAATATGTGGAAGAGCTTATATCAATTTTATTCAAGTACTTGTAATCTTATAATCAAACTGCTAGCGTCCTAAATCTAAATGATAAGAATAATATCCTTATCTTTATCTAAACAATATCCTAAGAATTCGAAATATAAAAAAATTCCTGCAAACTAAATTATTTGAATTCAAATTACAGATATTTACTATTTAGGCATATATTTGCAGCATTAATAAAAATGTGGGAACTTCCTCTCAAAATTCAGTTAATTTTTAGATATTTTTCTTGCTTTGGTTTGTGACATTCTGGTGTGGCTGTTTGGTTGTATCTTGGTCTAACCTTGTAATATATGCTGTTTATGTTCCTGATGGTAGGAAATAAACAAGGAGTTGTCCCGAAAACTTGAGATCCAGACACAAAGATTAGAGCTTTTGACTGCTCAAAGCATGGTCAATGAAAATATTTCTACAAAGCAACCAGATTCCCGCGCCATGTATGAGAACACCCAATATGCAGATGAGGGTGACGAGGTAACCTATGTTCATTTTACTTATGTTTTATCATGTGAACGTATTGTTGTCTGCATGTCTATTGCACAATTTATACATCCTCATGCTTATTTTGAAGTCTTGATGATGAATCCCAGCCTACTATTTTGTAATGGAAAGTGTCACTACTTGTGAGTAGTGCAAGTATCTAGATGAACATTAGATACCTGGGCTATATTGTTTGGTGGAAGTAGTTGGTGTTGCTGAAAACATATTAACTAGTGTAGATTATAAAGATTAGAAAACTTAAAAAAAAAAAAGGAATTAATATCTATTTTTCTTCTTGTACTAGGTTGTGGAAAGGGTGTTGGGATGGCTTATGAAGCTCTTTCCTGGTGGACCTTCAAGACGGAGAACCAGCAAACTTCTTTGATTGGATTTACATTGGACTCGTATTTGCTGTTACCAAATTCTTAATCAACTGTTAGGATGGATCGTGAAGCTGTTTCCCAGTTACCACCAAGGTAAAGAATCGGCACATTTTAACCCCAGATCCATAAGTAACATGTCGGCAGAAGTCTACCCTGTTACTTTTTGTTCTTGTAACCTCCTCAACAGAGTGGAGGTCGTGATCTGTAAATTTGAGTGAATTATACAACAAATTATTGAATAGAAATTACTTTCTCTTCTGAGCTGCTGCTTATTGATCGGTGTTGAATCCGGCTGCAATTATTTTGGAAGATGGCAATAAAATCTGTTGTGCGGTTTTATCTCGTTGATTGAATTCCAAATTTTGTGGGTATAATAGTTGGATATGAAAGAGACTGTACCAAGAAGCATAGCGAGAGAGACAGATCAGTTGTTATAGAAAAGTATGAGATGTGAGAACATTTGTTGAATGTATATGCTAGATAGAAGTGCAAACAGAAGATGATTTTGATTATATTGAAACATAATTTGGAGGCTGTATTTTTCACTGCTTCACATCACTTATGAACATTATATTTCTTTAGTATATACAGTTAAAACAGCATATTTACTGTTGTTTGAATGGGAAGAATTTCACACGTTTTTGTTGTGCGACATTCGGCGTGTCACAACTCTAGAATTGAAATTAAAAACTCGACCTAATTCAGTTGACAGTTAGGCCGATCTGAAGGTTCCTCTGTAATGATTAATGTCGTTCATTTTCTTAGCCGATCGAGTGAAATAGTAGAAAATCTCCAAAATTTTAGTGCATTTTTTTGTTTCATATTACTTTTTGGTGAAAGAAGTGAGACTAATTATATTTACTGATTTTCAATAGATTTTAATGAAATATTCGTAAAGAGTATACGAGAGAATGGTACTGAACATTTCGAATATCCGATTAACTACGTGAAAACGCACAACGAATCAGACAAACCTAAAATTCCTTTATAGATATTCAAGCATACTGTTAATGTTTAGATTCAAAAGTTTTTGTAATTCTCGAAAGATAATTGTTTTTTCACCTCATAATTTCTATATATAACTCCAATAATGGAATGATGAAAATGTTTTTTAAAATTCTTATACATACATATTAAAAGGTTTCATATTACATATTCAGACATTCTGAATTTTTATTCCCGAAACATGAATTTTTTTCTCATTTTATAATATATAACAGAAAATTAATTGTTAATATTCATTTCGAAATATTACAAAAAAAATAAAAAAATTGTCATTACGATATGAATTTGGTAAATAAATTTGGAATTTATTTCAAAAAGGTTCTATCTTAAATGCAAAACTAAAACTTTTCAAAAAAACAAATAATTTATATCCTACATTATTGAGTTTTTCCACAACACTACTTACATAGGGATACTAAGGATTAGAAATGATAACATGCAGGGTAAGAGAATGCAAATTTGGTGAAGGTAAATGTTGATGGCATAATACCCATGTCCATGCTGAAATTCATGCTATTCTCAAATGTCTTCATCCTGTGCTCAACCTCATTCAGTCTCTCTGAAAAAACCCTTCACAACTCTCTTTTCAACATGCTTATACAGAGAGGGCAATCAACGGTGTGCTTTATCCTCCCTCTAACTTTCTTTCCTACGCCTTTGCTATGTATTAAAAAATCTACCATTTTGGTCTAATTTTCATTATTTCATTTTTTTTTTACATTTTAATAGTAACTTAAAACTAAAATAAAATATATTTGAAATTAAAAATTAGACTGAATTTCATATTTTTAACTAAGAGACCAAAATCACAAATACAATTTAATGTAAGGCAACTTGTGATTGAAAACAAACAAATTGCAAGAAACTGAGAAATCCCAATGAGAAACTCCTAAGTCAAATATTCAGTGCTCCAAAACTTTGATTCTTTCGAGATTAGAATTCATGCGATCAGTGTCAGCAGCAGATAATTGATCACCGACCATGAGTTTGTACTGCTCAAATTTTGATTCCTCACACTTCAAGGTAGCATTTTTACAAGCCCTTATACTTATAACAAAGGGTAACATGTCAGGGTTTATAATTATAAATTAAACATCGAACCTTTGAGTGAAAGTAAAGATTGAAATCATGAATATTAAGAAGGTAACATATCAGGGTTTATAATTATAGGTTAAACATCGAACCTTTGAGTGAAAGTAAAGATTGAAATCATGAATATTAAAAAGGAGGTAACATATCAGGGTTTATAATTATAGGTTAAACATCGAACTTTGAGTGAAAGTAAAGATTGAAATCATGAATAGTAAGTGAAAGTAAAAATTGAAATCATGAATATTGGTAGTTTTGCAATGTTCTAGTTATGAAAATACGAAGGCATTCTATTGTAATTGAATAAAAACACACAAGTCAAAGCATAATAAACATGGGCTTTCTGACGTCGTACATAACAGGATTTGAAAATCTCAAATAGTAAGTTGAAATACGATCACAAAACTGATTACTCGAGGCACTGAAAACATTCCAAGGGGCTAACCTCTCTAATCATTTTTCTCCGATACACTCATTAGGATCAAACCAAATAGCAACTTAAAAACCAATAGCACAATGCAAAATTACCAGAATTTCACAATTTTTGTTTCCCATGACATATCATCTAGCACATCCTTTTATCTCTCGTTCAATTCCCACATATTCCCAAAGAAATTCACGAAAAAATAATGAACAAACCAACGAGGCAGGATTTTATTTTGTTTACCAGACAAATCCAGCAAGTTAAACACGACCGGGCAGTTTCCAATATTTGTGACCATTGTAATGGCAGACCATACTTTCTGATACTCCTCCCTTGATACCCTAATTATACACACCTTAGTAATTGGATTCACATACTTAACTGCACACAAAAAACAAAAAACAAAAAACAAAAATTTCAATACCATCAAAATCAATAAAACAGAAATTGTATTAGAATTCACAAAACTGCATGAAATCAAACAAATTACTACCTACCTTGGAATGATCCAACGAGGAAGCCAAACCACACTCCCCAAAATTCTCCAAAATGCTATCTCTCACAGCTTTGGAGACATTAAACTGTGTAATTATAACAGAATGATCGCCCACTTTTTCTCTATTAGGGTTGAGAAAAACCTCCATCACCATGTATCTGTTTCTGAACGCCACCATGGTGCCAATCGAAGATTCGAATTCCCAGAAAAAAAAATGTAGTAGGAAGAAACAGAAGCCCTAGAAAGTAAGGTCCGATAATAAGGATCAGGTCTTTTAATGGACTTTCAGAAAACCACGAAGCCCAACTGTGCGCGTGGAGGAGGTGTGGCCCAGTGGCGCGTTCGCAAATTCAAAACTTCAACGCGCAAATCGCCATCACCATGGCAATGGATCCGAATCAAGCAGCCCCAAACCCTAGCATGAGAAGGAATTTCCCAGATCGCGTAAAACGGGAACGAGAACGGTGCAAAGAAGGAATGAACAACAATGGGGGAATAATTTGAAAATTTTGAGAAATGAAACGTCGAGAGGAAGAGAGGAATCGAAATTGCGCGTTTTTTTTTTTTCGAGCAGATGAATTCAGGTGAAGCTGGTTTTGAACTAATTTGGGTGCGACCGTGGAAATTACCAAAGAGGACATGTGTCAATCGCAGTTCACTTCAAACCATTTAATATTTATGGGATTTAAAAAGTAAAATAAAATTAGTTTAAAATAAACAAATGTGTAAAGTGTTATTATATATTTTAAAATAAGTAAATACAAGTTTTTTTTAATCATGCAAGAACTTTTCTTTTCTAAAAATTATCATTAATAAAATTTTATCTTTCTTTTGAATGGTATATTTTTTACGTTACACAAAATTTAAAATGCCAACAAATATTGGTTCAAACATTTTTGGGTGCAAACTTTTATTGTTATACTTTTAAAAATATTTAAGTAAATTTTTTTAATCTTGAAACATGTCTTGTCGTTGTTAAGTTTTAGCAAGTTTTTGAAATATGATTTACCTAAATTTTAAAAAAAATGTTTCGTTAATTTTTCAATAGGAAAATCTAATTTGATTTCTTAATTTAATTTTGTATTTTTTAATAAATCTCTTCACCTATTATTTTTTATTTTTGGGAAAATCGCCATTAAATAGTGTGTATAATTTTATCTGTACTTTCTTATATCGTATATTTTAAACTACGGATAAGAAAAGTTTGTGAATAGGAACGCAGTATTAGGGGTTGAAATACGTTGATATAATCATGTTAAACAATATATGGGAATTAGGGTTTAGGGTTTAGGGTTTACCTAAACCCTAATTCCCATATATTGTTTAACATGATTATATCAACGTATTTCAACCCCTAATACTGCATTCCTATTCACAAACTTTAATATATTTCTCTTCATTCTTTAGAAAATATATGCATATTTTTATCCTCTTGTAAGAACAATTTTTTCATGCTTGATCACCCTCAATTTTATCTTGTTAATATATAACGAGAAACTCCAAGCAACCAGCTTCCGTTTACTTACTTTCTATTTTCTGTGAGTGCATGTGTATGTACTTGAGTGAAGTATGACGAACTGGTGTTCATTGCCACGTTGCCAAGGGACATGTCCTTATTAGTCTTGTTTTGCTTGATGTTTACACTGTTTGTGCATCTTTTCTCATGTTAAGAAACTTTTATTAGACAGTAGAAAAAAAATAATTTTCAGGACATGGTGGTTGGATATATGGGCGTGCCAAAATGTTCTGGAGTCAGCATGCCACAACATCCACAATATGTTACAGTCAGGTAAGACCACAGACTAAAAGATGCAAGTGTCTGTTTGTGCATACTCTTTCATGAAGGGTTACTTTTTGGTAAGAGTTGAGCCTTGTATATTTTGCTCTTGATATAACAGGAATGAACGGGGAAGAGAGATGTTGAGTCTGGTGGAGAACTTACTAGAGATTACTCCAACAATTAGTGCTGTAAATTATCAACGCTTTTCCATTTAAGCATATTATTATTAGTTTAAAATAAAGGAGAGCATGATTTTTTTGTGTTTTAAGGCTGATGATGAAGCTAAGTTAGGTATATAACATTCATTATATAATGTATTTATCTTACAGTGTTTTCCATCTCTCGCCTTGGCTCTGGGAATAGATCTCATGTTTTTAGTGCTTTGGATGAAGTTGGATTTTATGGATTCATCTATTCATAATAGAATATGACGGTTATTATTAGGCTTTGAGTTTCTCTTCTATGTTTGTTTTTATCAGTACCACCGTACATGATTTCAGAGTTGATTACTTCTTTCTTTGAAATTCTTGATCAGGAAGAGGTCCTTCTCAACCTGCCCCAAAATTTATTGGAAATCTGCTGGCTTTTATACTAAACTTGGTAAAAGATTCATATCAGTTTATCCATTTATACATGTATATCATGCAGAACATGATATTTTTGGCTCTATATTCAGATCGGTCCAAAGGGTCTTGAATTTGCACGTTATTCACTGGATTATCATACCATTCGCAACTATCTTCACGTGAATCGTTTGTGGGGAAAGGAAAGGTATGTAGGGTATTGTGAGACCTAATTAACATAATTAGTGTGATTCTTTGTTCCCAGTAATTAGTGTGATTTGATTATATTGTTCAGATATCTATCCGAATACCCTATAATTAGGACAGATTTGATAATTTGTGCAGATTCTGTTAGATTTTATTTCCTTAATTAGCTTAGGATGGTTATAGATGTAGCTATGTGTAACATTCTTTTTGCACTGCAAAGTTATCAAATAATATCCAGAAATTGTACCAAAATTCCTTATACTATGTTGGTACTAGAGTTCCTGGTCTAGGACACTCTGCTTCTGCTAACCCCCTCACTTTGACTATGTGTTGAATTATTGGCAAGCATACTAAAATTATCAATTGCAGTATAGTATTTCGATAAAATAAAAGTCGATCCCACGAGGAACAATTTCAATGGAAATTCCTAATTATGCTTATTAAGTAAATTAAAACAGATTAAGTTTTACAAATAAGAGTTGAATTGAAATTAAATAACAAGGACTTGTAAATTGTTGAGAAAATATCAATTAAAAGTACTTAGGATTGACTTCCTTCCTTATCCCTCTTTTGTAATGGCTAAATCAATTAAGATCGTCAATTAACCTAACAATGTTGATGCCACCTACTCAAATCATCCATGTTGATTCCTCACACATGAAATTCATAAGAAAACCTAATAAATGTTGATTCCTCACACAATTAAGAGATTTTCCAGCATTAGGGTTAGGGTGTTTAAGCACTTGATACATTCATTCCATTCGTGGCAATTAACGTAACAAATATTCATACCGTGATCTAAAGTTCAAGATATATTTTCCAATCATACCTCAAACAATCAAGAATAAATCATTCCAAAGCATAAAGGATAAGAATAACAACATCAAAACATAGATTAATATCTCAAAATATCACCATGATACAAAAAAGTTCAAAGGAAGTGCACCGAATCCTAAGAGAATGAAGTTAGCCACTCATGTTGGCCATTACAATGCTCCAATTGATGAAGTAGAATTAATGAAGATTGGACAAAACCCTAACAGTAGTCGTGTCTCCTCTTCTGCAAGACTGCTTGGTTTTCTCAAAACACAACTTATCTTTTTATAAGAGAATTTGGGTCGGGCCTCGCATCATTTATTCGCTTAAGCGCTCTTCTTTCTTTCAATTTTATTCTAATTATGTTGACAATTATGCTCCTTCCTTTTGTATCAAGGTATTCTCGAATTCATCCTATATTGGGAGAAAAATATATTAGAATTAACATAAGTTAAGTGGTTTCATAACAATTCAAGGCATAATTATATCAACTTTTTACCACTTAACAACTCCCCCCAACCTAGAATCTTGCTTGTCCCAAGCAAAGTAATTTTTCCAAAACAAAATCATCACCTATTATCTTTTTCTCTTCTAGAACCACAACATAAAAATTTTCAGAGGTGATGCTCACAACTTCAAATGAAAATAGAACACATAAGCATTCAAGTTATAGAAACCAACAAAGAATAATTAGTCCTCAACTATCATCAGAGAAGCATGATCTCTCAAATAGAGTTATATATACTCATCTCTAATTCTCACAGGTAAGTGTTTATCTCATTCAATCACTTCATTTAGACAATCCAATATTGATAATCATCTTCAAGCAATCAACAATTGTTAAACAAGACTTAAATCAAAAGGTCTTTTGAGGCTTGTAATGAGGCTGAGCTAAGAAAGAATTATTGGTTTTTCTGGGATATACAAAAATATTTGAGAAATTCAACTCATATGAATGATTCTTGATTAACAATTCCTCAAGTCAGGTTTTAAACTTTATGCTTTTGTCCCTAACACAATGACAATGAATTAATAATTTCACAAGTTATTACCCCCCTTTTGACTTTTTTTTTTTTTTGGTTTTGCAAATTTTTAAGCTCTGCTTTTCCTTTTTCTTTACACACTTTTTTTTTTTTTAACAATAACACCCCAACAATACCTGTAGGACAACAATAACAATACCCAACAATAAGAAAAATAGTGACATTCATACTCATTTCCTTTCTCAAATATAGGAAGGTAGATAAATAGTGTTTAGGCTTAAGGGTTCTGTTTAAGAAACAATATTATTATTTTTTTTTTTTTTCAGAAGGGGTTCAAATGGATGTCCTATAATTAATGCATGGTTGGCTATTTGGCTCTGGGTTATATTTACTACAAAGAAAAAATGCCTTTATCATTTTCAAGTCTTGCTAACATGTAATCACATCAAAGAATCAACCAATATCAGTTATCATCACAAAGTGTTGACACTCAATTTATCTGCTTGTGGTACTCTGCTCACCTGGGTTTTGGCTAGCTTCTCCAATTCAGTTAATTCCTAATTTTCCTCATCAATTCCTTTTCACTATCATACTCAATATTCCAAAATCACTTGTTATTGGAAACAATCAAAATTATTTTTCACGTTCTAGATTTGAATTAGACAATAAACAATAATCTCATATATGGATCTAAAACAAATTATGGGACAACAAAGGAATTCAAAATTTAAAATAAAGCAATTAAAAACATTAAATTAAAAACAAAGGAATTAAAAACATTAAAAGTAAAGTAAATTTCCTCCCTCATTTTTTTCACTTGTCATGTACTCCTTATCTTGTGCCTCAGCCTCAGCTACAGACTTTCTCACCCCCTCCAGAAAAGTTGGATTGTCCCCAAACTATTGAAGTAAGGCTTCAAAGTCTTGAGGAGAAGTGCACTGTGTACCTGGAGCAATCTTGCAAAGAAAGAACCTAAGGAAGAAAAATGCACAAAAAAACTTAAACTGCAAAAAGAAAAAAAAAACAAATTCAAAATATTGGGTTGCCTCCCAGGAGCGCTTGTTTAACGTCTTCGACTTGATGCCTATTTGCTTTAGGGCTCATGCGGGTGAGTGATCAAGGTGATATATACGCATTCTCCATCCCTTAACTGTCCTTGTGGGAACAAATTTATTCTTTTCATTGCGAATAACCTTACAACTGTCAGAGATTGGATAAATCATACCTGCTTCAAGAGGTTTCAGTACCTCTCTTTGAATAACTTCCTTCATAGTCAGACTAAGATGTCTTTGGGGTTGTGCAACATGCTTGTAATCTTGTTTTTCAGTTAAGATGGTTAATTCCTCCAAAGTGTCTATTCTGAGACAATCTTTCTTGTCTAGCTTCAAACAGATTAAAATTAACTTCATCATCTCCACTTCTAATTTTCAACTTGCCCATGTCAACATCTATAATTACTTTGGCAGTCTTCATAAATGGCCTTCCTAGGATCAATGGGACTTCCTCATTTTCCTCCATGTCCATAATCACAAAATCAACAGGAAATATGAATTTGTCCACTCTAACTAAAACATCTTCTGCTACTCCATAAGGAATCTTTAGAGATCTGTTAGCTAGCTGCAATGTCATTCTTGTAGGTTTTACTTCCAAGTTTCCTATTCTTTTGAGCATAGATAATGGCATGAGGTTTATACTGGCCCCTAAATCAAGCAATGATTTTTTCACCGGTAATTCACCAATTGTGACTGGTATAGTGAAACTTCCGGGGTCCTTGGACTTTTGAGGCAATGATTTTTGGAATATAGCACCGCATCCTCGCCTCTAACTCTACTTGTTTCATCGATAAATCTTCTTTTCTTAGTTAAGAGCTCTTTCATGAATTTGGCATATGTTGGCATTTTCTCCATAGCTTCCACAAATGATATATTAATTTGCAATTGCTTGAAAATATCCATGAATCTTGCAAACTATCTTTCTTTATCTATTTGTGAAGGAGCCTTGGGATACGGTAACTTCTCTACAAATGGTTTTTGACTCCCTCCTTTTTCTATCTTCTCTTCGTTCTTCTTATTAGGAATATGTTTTTCTTTATTATTCTCATCTTCTTGCTCTTCATCTTCTTTTACCAAAACTTCTTCTTCAACAACTATATTGTCACCAATCCCCTTACCTACAACTTTTCCACTCCTTGTAGTTATTGGATTACACTGCTCCTTTGGATTGGTTTGTGTGTTAGCTGAAAACTGTCCTCCTTGTTCTTGCTCGAGATAATTGCTTAGCCGGTTGGCCTATTTGGGTCTCTATATTTCCGAATGAAGCCTCGGTATTTTTCGATTAACCATAGTGCTTTGCATAAATTTTTCTACAATATCCTCCAACTTACTTATTACGTCGAGCATTCGAAGGATAATGTTGTTGCTTCTTGTTGATATGGAGGTTGCTGATATGATCGTTGTTGAAATGTAGGTTGTCCTTGTTTCCACCCAAAATTTTGATTTTGATTTTGATTCCCTCTCCATCCTTGTGCAAAATTATTCTGATAATTATTGGGATTAGGAAAATTACCTTGTCTGCCTTGACTACTACCTTGGGCCCCCATATAATTAGTTTCTTCTTACTGAATGTTGCCTTGATAAGAGCATTGTTCATTTGAATGATCACCTCCACACAAATCACAACTCATCTGTTGATTAGGAATAATTTGTACTGTGTGCATTTGATGAGGTAATTTCTCTATTTTTTGGTTCAATGCTTCAATTTGTTGGGTCAAAATTTTATTCTGGGCTAAGAGGGCATCTGTGGTGTTAAGTTCAAGGACTCCTTTCCTTTGAATTGGATGTCTATCATGGTGGGCCTGTTGGTCTGTAAAGGCTAGTGCATCAATAATTCTGGTAGCATGATCAATTTCTACATCCAACATAGATCCTCCTGCTGCAGCCTCTAATAATATCTTTGCATCATGTCGCAAGCCAGTATAGAAAATATTCAACTGAGAAACGTCATCAAATCCATGATTTGGTCAACTTCTCAACAATGATTTGAATTTCTCCCATGCTTCACAAAATTGCTCATCTGCTCCTTGTCTGAAAGAAGTGATGTCAGATTTTGCTTTGATGTAGCGGGATGGTGGGAAAAATCTGTTCAGAAACTTCTCTTCTACACTACTCCAATTAGTCAAACTCTGATTAGGATGTGCTTTCAGCCATTCCTTTGCCCTACCTTGCTGTATAGCACAATTTCTAAGAGTTCTTCTAGGTGGATTTGCATTTGGGTTTTGATTTGGATTTGTATTTGGATCTGGATTCAGATTTGCTCCTTCTTCCGCCATATCTTCTATAATTGGGTTTGGTAAATCAAGTGTGAAAGAAGAATTAGCAGATTCTCTTGTAGTTTGTTCTTGAGTTTCCCTTCTTCTGAAGATACCTGTCCTCTTAAACGCATAAATCAAAAGAGTAACTCAAGCAAATATTAGCACAAACTAAAAACTAAATAATAATAATAATAATAATAATAATAATAATGATAATGATAATGATAATGATAATAATAATAATAATAATAATAATAATAATAATAATAATGATAATGATAATAATAATGATAATGATAATGATAATAATGATAATAATGATGATAATAATAATGATAATAATAATAATGATGATAATAATGATAATACTAATAAAAAAATAGAAATAAAAATAAAATACTCAATAAGCTAAATAAAGAATTCTCAAAGAACACCGTTCCCAAGCAACGACGCCTAGAAATACTTGTTGAATTATTGGCAAACGTACCAAAATTATCAATTGCAGTATAGTATTTCGATAAAATAAAAGTCGATCCCACGAGGAACAGTTTCAATGGAAATTCCTAATTATACTTACTAAGTAGATTAAAACAGATTAGGTTTTGCAAATAAGAGTTGAATTGAAATTAAATGACAAAGACTTGTAAATTGTTGAGAAAATATCAATTAAAGGTACTTAGGATTGACTTCCTTCCTTATCCCTCTTTTGTAATGGCTAAATCAATTAAGAATGTCAATTAACCTAACAATGTTGATGCCACCTACTCAAATCATCCATGTTGATTCCTCACACATGAAATTCATAAGAAAACCTAATAAATGTTGATTCCTCACACAATTAAGAGATTTTCCAGCATTAGGGTTAGGGTATTTAAGCACTTGATACATTCATTCCATTCCTGGAAATTAACGAAACAAATATTCTTACCGTGATCTAGAGTTCAAGATATATTTTCCAATCATACCTCAAACAATCAAGAATAAATCATTCCAAAGCATAAAGGATAAGAATAACAACATCAAAGCATAGATTAATATCTCAAAATATCACCATGATACAAAAGAGTTCAAAGGAAGTGCACCGAATCCTAAGAGAATGAAGTTAGCCACTCATGTTGGCCATTACAATGCTCCAATAGAATTGATGAAGATTGGACAAAACCCTAATAGTAGTCGTGCCTCCTCTTCTCCAAGACTGCTTGGTTTTCTCAAAACACAATTTATCTTTTTATAAGAGAATTTGGACCGGGCCTCGCATCATTTATTCGCTTAAGCGCTCTTCTTTCTTTCAATTTTACTCTAATTATGCTGACAATTATGCTCATTCCTTTTGTAAGGTATTCTCGAATTCATCCTATATTGGGAGAAAAATATATTAGAATTAACACAAGTTAAGTGGTTTCATAACAATTCAAGGCATAATTATATCAACTTTTTACCACTTAACACTATGGCACCGACCTTAGGTTGCCATAATCAAAGAAATGAGAGATGAGAGAAATGAGGGTCTCTTGATCAAGAGGTTGTGATGCAGAGGAGAGAATAACAGAAAGGGGAGTCCCTCCAAGAGAAGGCAGTAATAGAATAAAGATTTGAAGGATTGGTGACCGATGTTGCCTGAACAACCAAACATGAGAAAACAAAATAAGAAACTACTTTGAAAACAAGAACTGATTAATCAACTAACATCATAATAAAATATTCATGTGAATTTACTTATTGAAACTGCTTTAACAGCATCCAAAACACTCTTCCAACACTCTTCCTCTGTAATTTCTATCATTTCATGAATAACATTGCCCGACATTTCTTGTTACATTTTTACTGCTTGATTGACTTGTGGAGTTCCTAACAAATTGAAATTGCCAACTCCAAACAAGGATTCTCTATATAGAAGGCAATGTATCCTTCAACTTAAGGAGACAAAGTGAAGTTACAAAACCACTATAGTATCCATAGAATAGAATCATAGCATTGGTACTGATGAAGGGAGCCCAAGAGTGAAGAAGGGCCGATATTAGAGGCTTGGGGATAAGCTTGTTTATCTAACCGACACCAGGTCATATATGTTGCTTATGCAATTAGTGTGGTCAGTGAATACATTCATGATCCATGGGAGAAACACATGGCAGCCCAAGATACGGGTTTCTATTCAGGGAAGAGGAGAGATTGTCTAGGGTGATGTATACGTTGATTATTGTTAGTGTACGGCATGCTTTTAGGTGAAAAATTAGTGACGCAAATAAGAAGCAAAATGTAATTGCAAGCTCAAGGACTGAGGTAAAGCTTCATGCCATGGTTTGGGATTTCAGTTGTGGATAAAAATTACATGAGATGGAAATGAAAATTTTTAGCTTCCCACCAGCTTTCTGTGAATAAGTAATTGTTAGATAATTAACAAGAAATATGTCTTTCTAGTAAACAAAATATATTGAATTCATAAATCATTTAATATTTGTTATGAATGTGCTTCTCATTGTTTACTTATTTGATAACAAGAGTGATTCTTTGATAAAAAAATATTGGGAGTGAAACTCAATAGAATTTAATCAATCTTTTTGTTTATTGAGTTAGAAAACTAAATCAAGAATCTTTATTTATCAATCCGATTTTTATTCATAATTTTTATTTTTCTTATCAAAGTTTTATTTTTCTAGAATGTATCTTAATTTTTAACCTAATTTTTCTAATTATTGATTCAATCTCTGATTGGAAAATATTAATTGTATTTTATTTCTTTAACAAGCTAGTAACGAGGATAACTTATTATTTTACTTAAATGTCTTATATTTTTCGAAAAAGTCACTCAATTGATTTGATTTAGTATATTATACTATCGAAAGTTCACCATCAACATTGCTTACAATCTCCATGGAATGTGATGGGATAGAGAAATATCATCATGGAAAAATTAGATAATGGTCTAGGAGATGAAAATTTTAAGAAAAAAGTGAAATTGATTTCATTATAAATTAAATTTATCTTATGCACTAGTTAATGTATAAAAGTTCTCTTAATATAGTTTCCTAGTTTTTTATTTTTAACTTGTACATAAGCTAATTTTAACTTATGGATAAGTCAATTTCATTTTTTCTTTATATTTTTTCTCTTTTTAAAGTTCTTCTGGATAAGATTTTCCGACCAGGACCTTAGATTGACTTGTTTTCATCAAGGGACTAGTATTATGAAATCTAGTTAACAAAAATTAGAATGATTTGATTGTATTTTTTCAGATTTCTTTCCTAATTTTGATTAAATAAAATTGATTTGTACAGATAATATTAGACTCTTTTCTCTTAATTGGCATAGAATAGACATAGCCTGCATAGATTGTATCATCAAATAATTCTTAGTATTTAGAATTTTCTTTGTCCTTCTTGCTTTTAAGTTAGTATAATTTATTCCAAGCCCTTACTTTGATGTTAAGGATATCAAGTTTGTTTATATTGTTGAATTGTAAATGCATGCAGGGCTGATAGGCACATGCCTACATATGCTAAGAAAATTGTGGAAATGTACAACCAAAATGGTCAAATTGAGAAGATGCTTTCTGACAAGTGATTCAGACAGACTATAAGCCTTCAATCAGTGTCATAGATGACTTCAAACAATGCTTGGAGATGGAGTCTCTATTTTTTATTTTACACTGAAGTCATGAAAATAATCATAAGATCATAACTTAGCCTATATATTTGGATAAAAGAATCAATTTGTAAGCTTCTACCATGAATTCCAGGTTCAAAAAGTGAGTAGCAGTTTGGACAACACTGGGTTCATACAAATATTTAGGATAGAGTATATTCAGTGAATATGAATATTTACATTCGAACTTACTGATTTTTTAGCTTTTTAAAACTGCGTTGCAAGTTGTAACAAGTAAAATGTGGGAACAATTTGTTGTATTTTTTGTTAATTTTGTGGCATCAAAGTGATTGAACATTATTCCTTGCATAGTATATGTTATGAATTTTGTCGGTTACATCAGTATATCTGTTTCTGGTGGAATTTCGATCGATTCCGATTCTTAAGAGATTTTGTTCTAACCAAAACTCAACCACGCAAGTTCTTTTTACTTAGGCTAGCAAATGTTTTTTCAATCGAAATGTATATGAGAATCGAAAATATCACAATATCGAGAAAATCCTACTAACGTGTCATGACTTATCGAAAGCACTATTTTTGGTATTTTGTATTTATAGTACTCGAAGAGAAAAAGGTAGCAAAATGACAAATCGAAAAGTAGGATAAAATACAAAGCTGCGAAGAAATATTAAATTTCAGAGAATGTAAAGTACGGAAACATCAAAATTGCCTTAAGTGTAAATGACATGAAATCGAAAGTACAAAAACTTAAATTGCATTAAGATAAATAACATGAAATCGAAAGTACAGAAATTTAAATTGCATTAAGATATTAATAACATGGAATCGAAAGTACAGAAACTTAAATTGCATTAAGATAAATAACATGAAATCGAAAGTACAGAAATTTAAATTGCATTAAGATAAATAACATGGAATCGAAAGTTCAGAAACTTAAATTGCTAAAGATAAACTGCATCAAAGTAAATTACCAAGGAAAATAAAGAAAGCGATAAAGGTACTCAATGAGCGTGGAAATCCAGATCGCCAGAAACTTCATGATGTTCGTCGTTCTCCAGTAGATTTCTCACTAGTATTTCTGTTCTTTGCCAATTTCCCCCCTGCTCCCCTCTCATCCTTTGCTCTATTTATAGTGTCTTTTCAAGTAGTTTCTTAAGAGCAGTTAACGAAAATTGCTACCACGTTCTCTGTGCATGTCTTTTTGCAGTTTTGCTCCTAGCTCTATGGTTTAGAAACTGCATCCACGTTCCCATGCATGAGGTAACTGTTCCCTTGACTTTCGGCCTTTGCCACCGCTTACTATGTTCGATGTATACGTCGACTGTTCTTTTTTAGCCAAAATTTCGATATTCGCGTATGTTAGCCTTCCCTTCGATTTAGACTTCGAGACTTCGAGAGTTTTCGGATTGCTTTTGATTCTCGGTATCCTTAACGTTACATGATTTTGATTTCTTGATTTTCTTCACCAACGGACGTTAAGCGTTATTCCCTCGATTCTCGATTTCAATACTCAATATGTTTTTATCTTTGTGGTCACCAGGTGTCTTGTCAATTTTTATCGATTTTTCAATCAATTGTATAGTTATCGATTTTTGCTTCCCTTCACTTTTTCGATCTTTTATTGATCTCTTACTAACAAAATTCCCCCTTGGAAGAATATAAATAGTTTCCGTTTATATTCTTTCAACACGATTCCCGCCTTCGCTTATTGGAGGCCCACAATAATCTAGAGTTTAGGGTTTATGGGGTTTTAGGGTTTTTCTACTTTATGTTACCATCACGTCAGTCTGCTGCCTCACCGTACACGCCACATTAATTGCCCTCGCTTCCGTCGTTTCCAACACCCTAGGTAGTTTTCCCTTTTAAACTCTATTGGTTTTTTACCCTGGCTTTTTTACGCGAACTTTAACCCTTTGCAACTTCATCTTCTACCTGCGCTTTTGCCTTCATCCTTGCACCTCCCTGTTTTCCTTTAAGCTGCCAGTAACTGAAATGGCAACCTCTTCCAAGTCTTCTGACTTTTCGGCCCCGCCCCTTTCCTTATTGGCGTCTAGCCTGCTGGAGATTAATAATCAGAAGTTTGCTCCAGTTCCTTTAATGGAGGAAGCTTCTCAGAAAGTCGCTGAGACGCAGGTACTCATCCCTTATTCTGTTGATGGTATAAATTTTGCTTTTGGGGGTCCTATTCGTTCTAGTGGTGGAACTTTTTCATCCCTCAACCTCTCGAATAGCTAGGCTCTTATTCACCAAGCTGAAGTTCGGACTGATTTTTTGAATATGGTTTCTAAAGTATATCGAACGGGCCCCCCTTTCAGAAAATCCTCGTATATTAGGTGGTTTGATCGAGTGCAAACCAAGTTTGGGAACCATTGGAGGGATGTGGGGATTTTTGCATTTGTCTCGATACGACTTGTCTCATTTAGATATGACTATGTTTTTATCTGTTGTGCATCTATGGAATAAGGACTTACATGCTTTGGAGTTACCTTGTGGTCCCTATTCGCCCACCCTCTTTGAGATTGCTGCTATTACCGGTTTGAAACCCACCGGGGAAAAGTATTATAAGGGTGCTTACCCTTCGGATAATTCCCTAAGGTCCAAAGTCGATTGGGAATCGAAAGCTTATGGCCACTTTCTCGAGAAACATTTTATCGATGACCCAACAATTGCCGTTTCTGATGAGGAGCACGTGGCCTTCTTGGTCTACTGGTTGTGCACTCATGTTTTCTACCCCCGATCGATCCAAATTTCCTCCCACCTCTACCACCTTGCTTACCTTCTTCATACTGGCCAGCCTAGGATATGTCTAGCCAAACTTTTGTTAGCCCATGTATATACTGCATTCGATGAGGCTGTCGAGATTTTGAGTACCCCCAAAGCTTCGGGAAATTTTTCTGGCCCTATTTGGTTTATACAGTTATGGATGAATTCGATTTTTGAGAGTATCCTTCCCCCAACTTCCACCATCCCCCCAAGTGTAAATATAGAAGGTGCTCAATTGTCTTCTCGCCACCCTCACCACAAGCCCGACGAAACAGCTTATTATAGATATCTTAAATTTTTGTTAACTAGGTTTAATTTCGATTCAACTTTGGCTCCTCTTACTGTGCATCTTGGAAGAATTAGTGACCAACTTCGAGGGCCAATTTGGTTTAAGTCAAAATTCCCTGCCTTAACTCCTGGGTTACAATCAGAGTTGGTCGATGTATGGAGTAATTATTTAACTCAGGATGTACTAGTATCGGGTTTCCAATCAAAGGATTTTAAGCTTATCACATACTACCCTCAACTTTTTTCGAGACAGTTTGGTTTGAGCCAATCCTTACCCTTCTTCCCTCTTGATACCTCCCCAAGGTCCAAGTTAAGTGAGTCGACAATCGGACGGGAGTTGACCAAACTATTACCACAAACCCCACTACTTTTTTATCCCTATGCTTTCGAATCAAATTATTTATCCACTGTGGGTTTCTCTCAATGGTGGGCCGATTGGTTCTCGAGTAATCGTTCTACTTTTGACGAAGTCCGACAAAAATTGACTGTTCGTCCTTCTCTTGTGTTGCAGGACAAATCAAGGGCGAAGAAAGGTACACACTCCTACTATCTTCAAATATCTCGATTCGAGAATTTTTATCGAGTTTGTTACAACCCTTTGAAATTAGAATCGACCTTTATTGATGTTGTTGTTTCCTTAGCCCATAAAACAGACACTAATCGATCGAACCACAAAATAATCAATCCTCGAGGTAAGACCCCTTTTGAAATGTATTGTCCCGATCACCTTCCCACTTTTCCCACAGCTCCTTTTGGGCTTGCTAAACCTTTAACTCATCCCAAATGGGTTCGAGAGCTGAGATCCCTAAGAGAAACTCTTCGTCCCAAACCTAAAAATAAGGACATTTCTATATCGAAATTGTCGTATTTCCCTTACCTAAATGTCCCTCAAATTCTTCTTCCTCCCTGGCTTGTACATATCGATCGAGTCACGATTTTGACTTCATCACCTTTTGGTGAGATTTTGCTGCCTTTTCTAGGAATGTCTTTTATTTCTTTATACTATAAGCTAACTGTTTTCTTTTTCGACAGTTTCAAAACCCTCTAAGACTGTTGTCGCTGAGAAGGAGAAGGACTGGGAGTCCTCAGATGAGTCGGACCCATCGGCCTTCGTCAGAAAATGCAAACATTCGGCCACCATTTCCTCATCTTCAAAGAAATCGAAGGTTCTTTTCGATCTCTTACACTACCAGAAATTTCTGATTTACCGAGGGATATTTACCGAGGGATCCAGAGCCGTCGGAAATTGAGTAATTACCGACGGATTTAAGATAGTTGTGAAATTTGGTTTTACCGACGGATATATCCGTCGGTAAATAAACTATTCATTATCGAGGGATATATCCGTCGGTAAATTAGGAGGAAGTGATTCCCTCCAGGCAGACCTCCAAAATATAGCTTATTTTCATTTATATATATATATATATATATATATATATATATTATAGAAATTAAAATAAATTATAATTTAGAATATATATATATATTTTAAATATAAATTATTTTCAAATTCATAATTATTATTGTATTTTATGCAAAATATATATATATATATATATATATATATATATATATAATTAATTTAAAGATTTTAATTTAAGTAATATATCTATATATAATTATAATTTATATAATATATATAATTTATTTAACATTAATTTGATAGTTATAATTTTTTTAAATTTATAATTACAAATATGGTTTTTTTAATTCTTTAATTATAATATTTATAATATATAATTGATAAATAATATTTTTTATTTTAATTTAATATATATGTGTCACTTTTAAGAGCGGTTAACATTTGAACCGCTCTTAAAAGGGAACCTGTAATAGCGGTTCCAGTTTAACCGCTCTTAAAAGTGACATATAATAGCGGTTAAACTTTAATCGCTATTTTAAATACCCAGTTATGATCGATTAGACTTTCAAATAATCGATTATATTTTCAGATTTAGTTTTACTGATCGGATATATCCGTTCGGTAAATTAAGAGGAAGTGATTCTCTCCAGGCAACCTCCAAAATATAGCTTATTTTCATTTATATATATATTATAGAAATTAAAATAAATTATAATTTAGAATATATATATATATATATATATATATTTTAAATATAAATTATTTTCAAATTCATAATTATCATTGTATTTTATGCAAAATATATATATATATATATATATATATATATATAATTAATTTAAAGATTTTAATTTAAGTAATATATCTATATATAATTATAATTTATATAATATATATAATTTATTTAACATTAATTTGATAGTTATAATTTTTTTAAAGTTATAATTACAAATATGGTTTTTTTAATTCTATAATTATAATAATTATAATAATTATAATATATAATTGATAAATAATATTTTTTATTTTAATTTAATATATATGTGTCACTTTTAAGAGCGGTTAACATTTGAACCGCTCTTAAAAGGGAACATGTAATAGCGGTTCAGTTTAACCGCTCTTAAAAGTGACATATAATAGCGGTTAAACTTTAATCGCTATTTTAAATACCCCGTTATGATCGATTAGACTTTCAAATAATCGATTATATTTTCAGATTTGGTTTTACCGACGATATATCCGCTCGGTAAATTAGGAGGAAGTGATTCCCTCCAGGCAGACCTCCAAAATATAGCTTATTTTCATTTATATATATATATATATATATATATATATATATATTATAAAAATTAAAATAAATTATAATTTAGAATATATATATATATATATATATTTTTTAAATATAAATTATTTTCAAATTCATAATTATTATTGTATTTTATGCAAAATATATATATATATATATATATATATATAATTAATTTAAAGATTTTAATTTAAGTAATATATCTATATATAATTATAATTTATATAATATATATAATTTATTTAACATTAATTTGATAGTTATAATTTTTTTAAAGTTATAATTACAAATATGGTTTTTAAATTCTATAATTATAATATTTATAATATATAATTGATAAATAATATTTTTTATTTTAATTTAATATATATGTGTCACTTTTAAGAGCGGTTAACATTTGAACCGCTCTTAAAAGGAACCTGTAATAGCGGTTCTAGTTTAACCGCTCTTAAAAGTGACATATAATAGCGGTTAAACTTTAACCGCTATTTTAAATACCCCGTTATGATCGATTAAACTTTCAAATAATTGATTATATTTTCAAATTATCAAGATTTTAGATAGCGGTTGACGTGGAACCGCTATTATAGGTTCACCTTTAAGAGCGGTTAAAGTTGAAGCGCTATTATACTTCACTTTTAAGAACGGTTAAACTGGAACCGCTATTATATGTTCATTTATAAGAGCGGTTCAATTTTTAACCGCTCTTAAAAGTTACACTTATTACCCCTGACTCGCGGCGTCACCTCCCACCTCTCACCTCTCATCATCTCCTTCAATTCTTCTCCTTCACCAACCTCACTTACTCTCGCCGCACCTTCACTGAAAATCACTATATTCTGGGTCGCCTCCCTAGCTTGGGTCGCCTCCACCACTAACCGTGAATCGCCTCCCTACCCATCCACTCACCACGGATCGAAGCAGCAGCCAATCCCTTGTCGAAGGTGAGGGCATGAACTAGCTCCCTTGTCGAGGTTGAAGTCGAGGTCAGGATCCGTATTCTGGGTTTATTTTTGCTTTATGTTTGTACCTTATTCTGATTTAGTATTGTAGGGTTTTGCTTCTCATCTGCCATTCGAAGAAGAGTAATGGAAATTTCTAATACAGAGTGTAAAATGCTTTTAAATAATGGAAAAAAATACTCTAAAACAAATGAAGATGTTGTTTTACTCATTATAGAAAACTTGTTTCCTTCAAATAAATGTCAAGATTGCACAATGTAGAAAAGTATATGCGAGTGAGAGAGAGAGAGAAGGGTTCAATGATGGTGTTTAGTTCTGTATTTTTTATGAAGATTAATCAACAATAAAACTGGTAGCAGATACCTCATACCAATTAACATAGTTATGTAAACAAGGGTCATCTTTAAGCTAAGGAATGTAAACAAAACCACATCAAAAGTGCAGAGCGTTTAATAAGTTGTATTTTAGAGCTGGTAATGGAGTTAGTAACCCTTTCCCCATTAAGCAACAATACTATATAGCGTCACATGCATGTCTACAACAATTCTCTTGAACAATTTTACCAATAGTTTTTCCATATCTAATATCACAGCATGTGTTGTCTTTCAATATTAATAATTGTTTTTGGTACACGATACTTCTTGCAGGTTAAGTGTTGGAAAATCAAACGCCAAACAAAGGCTCCTCAAGCTGCAGGGACTATCCATACTGATTTTGAAAGGGGATTTATTTGTGTTGAGGTGAGTTGAGTTCATGAATATTGACATTTCTTGATTTAACCTGGTTGATTCTTCCTTTTATATATTTGCAAATATGTTTTAGTACACTGATTCCTTTTTTATTCAAGCCTAATTGCTTGAAAGTCCAATGTTAAATTGAATTTGACAATATAAAAGTAGCTTAGTATTATTATGTTGAATCTAATGTTTAATCAATGTTCGATTTACTTGGACCATAGTTTAATCAAAATCCAATGGTCAATTTCTTTCGCACAATTCATTCAATTGATCTTATTCTTTTCAATACTACAGAACATTGATGGTATTTCTTTCTGTCGTGGTTGGATGTATGATAGATGTTATAGTGGTAGAAGAGGTTTGAAAGAGTATTTTGTTATAGGGGTTGAAGAGTTTGTTAGATTTGCTCGACAATATGAGTATTACGAACGTGATGGGGGAATTCGATGTCCATGCACCAAATGCGATTGTACAAGAATTTTGAAGGATGAAATGGTCAAAGTTCACCTTTACAAGCAAGGGTTCAAACCAAATTATTGGATTTGGACAGATCACGGAGAACGTGTGCCTGAAGTTGAAAATAATGTTGATGATAATTGTGTTAGCGGTTCATGTATTGATGTACACATGACTGAACAAGACCAATTTATGTCAATGCAAGAGATGATGTACAATTCTCTCGGCAACATCAATCATTTGAAGGACCCAATTGTCTTAACATAGAAGAGTCACCAAATGAAGCAATTCAAAGGTTTTATAATTTGTTGGCAGAGACAAATCAACCATTATTTGAGGGGGCAACAGATTCAAAATTGTCAATATGTGTTAGACTTTTAGCGTGCAAATCAAATTGGAATATTCCTGATCAATGCTTAGACTTTATGACACGCATGTTGTTGGATGTCACACCTATAAAAGACAATTTACCAAAAACTTATTACGATGCCAAGAGATTAGTATCAAAGTTGGGATTAGAAGTGAAGAAGATTGATTGTTGTGTGAGTGGGTGTATGCTTTTTTATGACAATGACAATGGCAAAAAAGATGTCACATTACTTCAATGTAAATTTTGTCAAAAGCCAAGATATCATGAGAAAAGTTGTGGAACAACCCATAAAAAGCCAGTCCAGATAAAGGTAATGTTTTACTTGCCTATAATTCCTAGATTACAAAGAATATTTGCATCAATGCAAACTGCCGGGCAAATGACTTGGCACCATGACAATAAAACTTCTATGTATTACGCCATCCATCGAGATGGTGAAGCTTGGAAACACTTTGATCGAAAACATCCAACTTTTGTCTGCTGATCCACGCAATGTCGGACTTGGGTTATGTTCTGATGGATTTAATCCATATATTCAGAGCTTCATCTTCACCTTATTCTTGTTGGCCTATCATTGTTACTACATACAATCTTCCTCCTGAAATGTGCATGACCAAGCCATACATGTTTCTAACTTGCCTAATTCCGGTCCATCCAATCCGAAGGCCTCTATTGATGTTTACTTAGAGCCTTTAATTGATGATTTGAAAAAATTGTGGAATGGTGTTCTCACATACGATATTTCAAAGAAACAAAATTTTATGATGAGGGCGACTTTAATGTGGACAATTAATGATTTTCCCGCTTATGGGATGTTATCTGGTTGGGGGACTCATGGTAGATTGGCTTGCCCACATTGCATGGAGCATAAAAAATCATTTACATTAAATTATGGTCGTAAAAGTTGTTGGTTTGATTCTCATCGAATGTTCTTACCAAATGATCATCCATTTAGAAGAAATATTAAAGCCTTTCGAAAGGGAGAAGTTGAAGTAGAAGAGTCACCTCCTCGACTAACACCTACACAAGTTTGGAGAAGAGTAAAAGATTTACCAAAAGTAACTGAGTGTGGTATCACAAGGATAGAAGGATACGAAGAGTGGCATAATTGGACAAAGCGAAGCATATTTTGGGATCTCCCGTATTGGAAAGATAATTTGTTGAGACACAATCTTGATGTAATGCATATAGAGAAGAATTTTTTTGATAACATATTCAACACTGTGATGAATGTAAAAGGAAAGACAAAAGATAATGAGAAGGCGAGGAAGGATATTGCTTTGTATTGTAAGCGTCCAGACTTGGAGTTAGAGGCACAAGCTAACGGCAAAATGTTAAAGCCTAAAGCAAATTACACGTATACTATTGAACAAGCAAAGGTAGTTTGTCATTGGTTAAAAGAACTTAGGATGCCCGATGGTTATTCTTCCAACTTGGCAAGATGTGTTGATGCTGAAAAGGGGAGGATTCATGGCATGAAAAGTCATGATTGTCATGTATTCATGGAATGTTTACTTCCTATTGCATTTAGTGCGTTACTAGTACATATTTTAAATCCTCTTATTGAAATTAGTCATTTCTTCAAAGATTTGTGTTCTACAACGTTAAAGAGGGAAATGCTTATTAGAATGGAAGAAAATATTCCAATCATTCTTTGCAAGTTGGAGAGAATATTTCCTCCTGCATTCTTTGATTCAATGGAACATCTCCCTATTCATCTTCCATATGAAGCTTGGCTCGGTGGACCAGTGCAATATAGGTGGATGTATCCATTTGAAAGATGATGAAATGATTGTCCTATATGTGTTTTATATGTTATTTTGATTAGTTTGATCAATCATAATCTTGCTTCTTAAATTGTATAGATTCATGGGGGAGTCTAAACGATCGGTAAAAAATAAGGCTAAAGTTGAAGGATCAATTTGTGCAGCTTACTTGCATCGTGAGACGACATATTTTTGTTCTCATTATTTCAATAACTTCATGTTGTCACCACGACAACCTAGAAATGAAATATATTTCCAAAGTCAAACACAATTGTCGAGTATTATCAGTATTCGACAAGTTGGTCGTCCATCCGGCTGGAGTTGACTCATTGGTTAACCGATGCTCGAATTCAAGTCAGCTCATGTTCATGTATTAATCAATTGTCAAGAAGTTAAACCGTACCTTGAGTACATTCAAAACACATATCTTTTCAATTTCATTATTAAATTCTTTGTCACATTCTTAAAGTAACCTTTTAGCATTTTCTATTTGGACGACTCATTCTTGGAATCGAGCAAATAAGTGAATCGAAGCATCTGCTAGGATTCATGCAGAATTTCCTACATGGTTTAGGCAACAAGTATGTATGTTACCATTCTCTTTTAAATATGGTATATAGGTATTAATGTAACATTTGGTTCATTTTATATTTGTAGATCCATAATGAGCCATTTAGTGTGAAGAATGAAGACCTAAGAGATTTATCCAATCACCCAATGCGATGCGTTAAAGAATGGCACACATATTTTGTGAATGGATACAAATTTCATACAAATGCATGGAGCAAGGGAAAAAGACAATAAACAGCGGTGTTTATGTTAAGGGTTTGACGAAAGTGGTGAAGATGATTTTTATGGAGTAATTATGAAAATATATGAGTTGGAGTACAATACTTCAAATTCTCCCAAAAAAGTTGTGGTTTTTTATTGTGAATGGTTTGATCCATCAAGAAGAGGTACAAAAGTGGATCCTAAATATAATATTGTAGATATTCGAATGGGTTTAAGATATGAACCATTTGATCCATTTATCCTTGCACATAATGTAAGACAAGTGTATTATGTTCCATATCCATCATTTCGAATAGACAAGCGTGGTTGGTGTGTTGCAATCAAAACAAAACCAAGAGGTCGTATTGATTCTGATGGTGTGGAAGAGGATGCCCCTTACCAAGTAGATGAAATGTTACATGGCAATGAAGTAATTGAAGTGGAAAGCATATTTGGATTACATGACTATGAAGCTAATCCTGAAGAATTGGAAGAGGAAGAGGAAGAGGAAGAGGAAGAAGAAGAGGAAGAGGAAGAGGAAGAGGAAGAGGAAGAAGAAGAGGATGACGATGAGTATGACGATGATGAGGATGAAACCTAATGTTTCAAGAACATTAGAAACATAAATGTTTTGATTTTGTAAAAAAAACATATTGTACCCGTATTTGTTATGAATTATGTTATTAATTGAGTGTCCCTTAATTTATATGAGTTTTTACATCATAAGTTATTCATAATCTTATTTTTTTATGTAAAGATATGTCCACAGGAGGTTCTGACCCACCTTGACCCCCACCCTCTGGTAGTGATAAAGGGAAGGGGAAGGCGATATCAAAGAAAAAGAGACCACGTTACGTTTTGAAAGTGGTTTCCACAGATATACCTTCTACATACACTACACCTACACCATCCACTACACCTACACCATCCATTACACCTATATCATCCACACCCGTTGCACCCATACCATCACCATCCTCTGTTGTAGGACCTACCCCTTCTCCAGCTTGTGGCACCCGCCTCCTCTCCGATTGTGGCAGCCACTCCTTCTCCATCTTCATTCCCTGTTGTGGCGTCGGCACCTTCCTCCTCTCCGGTTGTGGCACCCACCCCTTCTCCATCTCCTATTGTGGGCTCGGGACCTTCCTCCTCTCAAGGTCACTCACCTACTATAGATGTTGAGTCGAGGTTGAAGAAGATGTTCCTGCTATACATGATCGACCGATGATTGAACCTTATGGTCGAGGGTAATATTTCATTTAAATTCTCCAATTTATTTATTATAAATAAGTTTTAGTCATTTTCAGCACATATGTAACTTGTATTAATTTTTCTTTGTAATTAGGTTTCTTCCGTCTAGAGTTGCATCACAAGCTATAACAAAGAGTATTAAACAACAATTTCTTCAACCTTGGGCCACATGGGGAGTGATACCTAATAGTGACAAGGAGTCATTTTTTCAACGTTTTAAGGTAACTTAATCTTGTGTACATCCTTAATTATTAATGTTACTATTGATTTCCATTAATGTATATATTTATAAGTATTGAATATATGTTTTGTAGTCAATTTTCTATAATGTGTATAACAATTTATACTTTTATAGATGAAGGTTCAGTGGAGACCAGAGCATGAACATCAAATAAAGAAGAATTTTCATTCCAAAGCATCTCACAGACTTAGTGAGATGTTTAGGGATGCAAGAATTGCTGGTCAAAGACTAGACTGAATTGGAGATCACGTTTGGACTAGTTTGCTAGCACATTGGAACTCACCAATGTATCGGTCCAAATCTGCACAAGCCCAAAAAAATAGGGCATCAGAAAAGGGTGGGAGCCTTCACACGGTGGCTCTATCAAGACACATGAGCATGCCATATGTATGGTAAGTCTTTATATCATACATTTACGATTTATTCAATATTTATTGGGTTTTATATCTCAAATTGTTTATGTAATGTAGGCAAAGGAGCTTGGAAGATCGGTTTTTATTGATGAGATCTTCCAACATACTCATATTAGGAGGAAGACGGGTCATTTTGTTGATGAAAGATCTAGGAAGACACACATGAGAACCTTCATGTTAAATTTTGTATATTATGTAAAGTTAATAATCATGTTAATAATTGATTTGTTTCTACTAATAGGAGGAATTTGAAAGTAGACTTTCACAAGCTAGGTCATCTGCTGGATCTTGTGGTGGCGAACCTGAGTCTACTCCTGCTGATTCTGCACATGATGAAGTTATAAGGTCCTGTTGTTGGGTGGATACAGTTGGAGGTAAGAATAAAGGAAGATTGTATGGGGCTGGACAACTTGCTGATGGCTATCGTGGTGGTTCGAATAGCTTGAAGAATCAAATTCCAAGCATCCAGCTCCTCGCTTGACTTAGAAGAGATTAATCGGTTGAGACAACGATTATCTCGTACAAGAAGAAGAAATACGTCGAACAAGGGAGCAGGAATGAACGACTAGAGCACCAATTCGGAGAGTTTCAATCCTTTGTCGGTCATCTTCTACCCCCATCGCACAATCGTTGTTCGACAGCGTCAACATAGTGAAACACATGATGAACAACAACCCCAACAACAACTGAATGAAGAGCAACAAGATAACCCACCACAGGACAACATACCAGAACATCATTCTCCTGATTACTCTCATTATTAAATGTTATACAAACATCTATAGAATAATATTTCAATTCTATTTGTATGTTGATCCTCTTTTTAGGATTGTACATTATGTTTCATTATGCATAAATTACAGCACATTTGAATTTACTTATGATTAACGTGAGTTAGATTTATATTTAATTGAATTGTTTAATATATTATTGAATTGGACTCGATTGAATATTGTTGAATTGGACTGCTGGATTGAATATTATTTGACAGGTTATATGGGATGAGGAAAAAATAAATTGCTCTGGAACTAGAGCTGGTTTTATCGACGGATTTACCGATGGATTATCCGTCGGTAAGTTTTGCGCATAATTGGTAATTACCGACGCAATATCCATCGGTAAGTATCTATGACACTTACCGACGGATTTTCTCTTCCGTCGGTAAGTGTCATGGGTATTTACCGACGGATAATCCGTCGGTAAATCTGTCGATAAAACCAGACTCTAGTTCCAGAGCGGTTTATTTTTTCCTCATCCCATATAACCTGTCAAATAATATTCAATCCAAGAGTCCAATTCAACAATATTCAATCCAGTCCAATTCAATAATATATTAAACAATTCAATTAAATATAAATCTAACTCACGTTAATCATAAGTAAATTCAAATGTGTCTGTAATTTATGCATAATGAAACATAATGTACAATCCTAAAAAGAGGATCAACATACAAATAGAATTGAAATATTATTCTATAGATATTCCGTCGGTAAATACCCATGACACTTACCGACGGAAGAGCAAATCCGTCGGTAAAATTTACCGACAACACTATTATCGACGGATTTAGGCCCGTCGATAATCCGTCGGTAATATCTATTTACCGACGGATTTTATTACTTATCGACGGATTTTGTCTGTCGAAAATTTCGATTTTTCTTGTAGTGTTATTGTATTCATTTTTCTATGTCTATGGTTGATCCACTTTGGATTCTTATGCCTGTTTCTTTCGATTTCTGGTTTTCAGAAACAAAAATGGAAGAGTCCTCGATCCGTCCAACCATCTGCTCTTGATCCATTATCGACGGACTCTAACACGGTCCCTACAACGGGTCAAACAACACCCACTACTCGCTCAAGTCACGTAAGTTTCCTTTTACACAAACTTTATATTATTGGATTTCAATAAGACCTATAACATGACTTCAAAATTCGACATTTTTCCAGGATCATCCATCGGCGACTATATCGACAAATGTCGATTCTCAGCTTTTATCACTAACACCCCTTCCCGAGGTACGACTCATATAATTTTGTATGTATGTTTGTTTGACTTTTTATACATTTCCTTTTCTGATATTTGTTTTCGATTTACAGCAACCTGAAGCTGTATAGACTCTTCCTCCTGCCTCAACACTTCTTGCTCTACCTCCCCCTGGTATTTAGACTTTTCCTTCACTATGTTAATTTTTCATTTCATTCTTTATTATGAACTCTCGATTTACCATTTCGATTTCTTTCTTTTCAGTAAATATCCCGATAGTCCATGTCCAGGACTCTCCTTCCCCAGCTTCTGCAGAGCAACAGGATTCCCCTCCTTTTGCGATGCCTTCCTTCGAGTTACTCTCGGTGACGTTACCCGAGGTAGATGCGTCCGCTCCAGGCAATGTGCCCGAATATTGAGCTGCCATCGAGGAAGACCCTTTCTCAATCCTCGATATTTTGATATCTGATGACGCCATTCCTTCAAGCCATTCCTCTCCACCGCCTACTACTTCAACTGAAGGAGTGTACCAACTAAAACAGCGTTTTAGGACTTTCTTCTACTCTTCGCCTCTGGAAGTTTTGGTACAATCATTTGAAAAGAAACAACTCTTCAAAGAGATCCTCACATCTATCGAGACATTCCCTGAGAAGGCTCTTACGAGAGGCTTTGATGCAGAGGTTGCGGCGGCCACTGATTTGTTTAACAAGGCCTATGCTGCTCAAAAGAAGAAGCGGTCGATCGTAGCCAAGTTATCTGATATTTCTTCTTTCCAGACTGAGAAATCGAAATTACTGAAGACTCAAAAGCTCAATTTGGAGGAGGCGTCGACGACATTGGCTTCGGTCGACAGTGAAATCGAAGAGTTAGAGAAGAGACTGAATCAGTTGAAGTCGCAGAGGGATTTCCTTACATCAGAGATCGATTTGATCAAAACCTCTGCGAAAGACGTGGCGTTGTCTCTTGGGCAGAGCATGGAGCGTAAACATAAACTGATTGCCGAAGACAACTCGATTTCATCTACCTAGGGACAATTGTTAATAGATTTCGATCATCTTAAAACTCAGTACTTGTCTTTGTAAACATTATTCTATCCCAATTAATGTTGAATGTTTATTTCTCTCATTCGAGGTTTATATTTCTTCAAATACTTGCCATTTATCGATAGCACTTTATCTTTGTTGTACCAATTGATAATCGAATAAGCGTTATTCGATAATACTTTAATAACTTCAAAAGGCCCTTCCCAATTTGGCGACCATTTACCATAACTTTTACATTTCTTATCCATCGGTAAAATTGTTTTCCACACTAAGTCACCTTCGTTAAACGTTTTCTTTCGAACTCTCTTATTGTAAATTCGAGCAATTTGATTCTTTTGTAAAATCATACTATTCAACGCCTGCGATCTTATTTCATCGAGTTCATTTAATTCATCATACATCAAGTTCTAGTAATCACAACTGGGTAAATCATTCTGCCTCTGTATTCGGTTCGATTCAATATTTATTTCGATGGGCAGAACTGCATCATATCCATAGACCAACTTGATGGGGTATTCTGTAAAGAATCTTTTGGTGAATTTCGATAAGCCCATAAAATTTGCAATAACGTTTCGTGCCATGTTTTTGGTTTGTTACCAACGTGTTTTTTGATTAAACCAATAATTACTTTATTAATTGCCTCGACCTGCCCATTTGCCTGTGCATAATATGGGTTTGATGTTAATAACTGAATATTTCTCGATTCAGCATATCTAATTATCTTTCTACCGGTGAAAACTGTCCCTCTATCCGTAGTAATGGACTGTGGGATTCCGAATCGATAAACGATGTACTCTTCGATGAAATCGATTACATCTTGTTGATCAACATCTTTTAACGGTATTGCTTCTACCCATTTTGAGAAATAATCGACAGCGACAATTATATATCTATGTCCCTTCGATGATTGTGGAAAGATCTGTCCGATTAAATCTATAGCCCATCCTCTAAAAGGCCAAGGTTTGATTATCGAGTGTAATTCGCTAGCAGGAACTTGTTGTATAGGACTGAATTTCTGACATTCTTCATAGGATTTAGCATACTCGATACAATCTTTTAAAATCGAAGGCCAATAGTAACCTTGTCGAGTTAACGTCCATTTCATTTTCTGACCTATCATATGGGCGCCACATATTCCATTATGTACTTCAGCCATTGCTAAGTAAGCATCATCGTTCCCTAAGCATCTAAGTAATACTCCATCGACTCCTCTTTTATATAACTCATCATTTAACACGACATATTTTACTGCTCGATATTTAATTTTCTTATCAGTTCTTCCATTGGGGTTCTGCAAATAATCTGTAATCGATTTTCTCCAATCTTGGTCATCCAAGTCACTAATATGTAAAATCTCACTTTCTTGAGGTAATTTTTCTTTAATTTGAATCATTTCCTTTAAACTTTCCAAGGATATCTTATACTTAGATGCAATTTGCGCCAAATCATTGGCTTCTTGATTGAATTCTCGAGGAATGTATTCGAATGTTATATCATCGAACATTCTACTTAAAGTCATTACCCTTTCTAGATATCTGATCAAATTAGTGTTAATACATTTATATTCTTTTCGCACTTGCTTGATTACTAATTGTGAATCACCTCTTATAATTACATGTCGAGCTTTCAACTTAATTAAAGTTTCGAGACCTGCTATCAAAGCTTCGTACTCGGCTTCATTATTCGAACAGATGGGTTGAACCTCAAATGACAACTTAGTCGGGATATTACTTGGAGAAATGATAACGACTCCTATTCCAGATTTCTCTGATGTACTCGAGCCATCGAAATACATTATCCATTTACTTATTTCAATAAATAAGTTCTCAGTAGAATCAACTGTATGCTCAACCATAAAATCGGCGATTATTTGACCTTTTAACGATTTTAAAGATTCAAAGGATAATGAGAACTCTGTCAAAGCTAAAACCCATTTTCCTATTTGATTATGCATAATAGGTTTCGACAAAAGAAACTTCAAAATATTATTTCTGGAATAAACCATCACATCATGAGGCTTCATTACATACTTGAGTTTCGTACAAGAAAAATACAAGCATAATCCTAACTTTTCGATATCGTTGTATCGAGTTTCAGCATCATTCAAGATTCTACTTAGATAGTATACAGCACATTCCACACCATTCTCATCTTCTTGAGCTAATAGGCTGGCTATTGTTCGATCTGATGCTGATACATATAGCTTTAATGGCTTGTTTCTCATTACTGGTATCAAAATCGGAGGATTTGTCAGCATCATTTTGATTTGCTCGAAGGCTTCTTAATGTTCTTCCTTCCATTTAAACTCTGCTTCTTTTTTCAACTTTAACAAAGATGAAAAAATATAAGTCTTGCCAGCCAAGTTAGACATAAATCGTCTCAAATAATTTATTTTTTTCTAAAAATGACTGTAGTTGTCTCTTAGTTTTTGGAGCAGAAGTATCTATTATAGCTTTTGCTTTATTTTTATCGATCTCAATACCTTTTCTATGTACTATGAATCCTAAAAATTCACCAGCAGATACACCAAAGGCACATTTTAAAGGATTCATTCTTAATCCATATTTTCTCATTCTTTCGAGAGATTTTCTCAAATTATTTAAATGTTGATGCTTTTCTTTTGATACAACCACAATATCATCTATGTAAACCTGCATAAAATCATTGATTAAATCATGAAAAATTAAATTCATTGCTCTTTGATATGTCGCTCCAGCATTTTTTAATCCGAATGACATCACTATCCATTCATAAGTACCTAATGCCCCCAGGCATCGAAAAGCTGTTTTGGCTATATCATTCTCGGACAGAAATATTTGATTATATCCTGAATAACCGTCTAAAAGACTTAACATTTCATTACCGGCTACAACATCGATTAACATATCGGCTATTGGCATATGATATTCGTCTTTAGGAGTAGCTAAGTTTAAATCTCGATAATCAATACATACTCTCATTTTACCATTCTTTTTGATAACTGGAACAATATTAGATATCCAATCGACATACCTGGCAGTCCTGATGAACTTTGCTTTCAGAAGTCTCTCGATTTCTTCTTTGATCTTACCCATCACCTCAGGTGCGAATCTTCTCGGTGCTTGTTTTATTGGTTTCTTGCCTTCTATGATGGGTAATCTGTGTTCAACTAAACTTCGATCTAGTCCAGGCATTTCTTCATATTCCCAAGCGAAGCAGTCTCTATATTCTTTTAGTAATGAAATCATATCTTCCTTTATTTCTTTCTCGAGATATTTGCTTATATAAGTAGGCTTCCGATCCTCTGTACTTCCCAAGTTAATCTCTTCTAATGGGTCCTGGGCCTCGACTTTTTTGTGATTTGATGTAATGGATTTTTCAAAACCTAACGGAGAATTATCGTAAATACAATCAAGTATAACTTGATCGCTTTTATTTGCAACTAAGGTCGAATGAATCGATTTATTTAGTCCTACCTTACTACTACTACTTTCTTGGCTCTTCTTTTCATCTTCATATTTTCTCAATCGAGCCAAGAACCCTTCGTAATCTCTATTCATCTTCACCGGTCACTTCGAGGTTGGCCCCCTCTTTGATCATAAAAAATCCTTTCTTCTCATTCATCTCTAAGAATCGCTCTTCATGTAACTTTGAATTAAAATCTTCGACAGTTTCGAAGGTGAATGGTTGAGCAAGTGTCAGATTCTGCAGTGCCCGACCAGCCTGAGATACGAATGTTACAAATTCGTGCTGATCCCCTGGGATTACTTCGAGATGTCCATCTCGATTCCACATGAATAATTTCTAATGAGCCGTAGATGGTACGGCCCCTACTCCATGAATCCACTCCCTGCCGAGTAGTGCATTGAAATTGGCATGTGACTGGACAACAACAAACACAGTAGGCCTCGAATAAGTGCCCACTTTCACGTTTAAAGCAATCATGCCTTCTGAGCTTGATGTTTTTCCGCTGAAATCGGAAATCATGATATTGTGCCTGACTAAATCTTTCAGTTCAATACCAAACCTCTTCAACATGGTGATTGGCAATATGTTCACTGCTGCACCACCATCGACAAGGACTCTATTCACCATTTGTCCTTGAATCTCGATATTCAGTAATAGGGGCTTCAGGTGGAACCTCATTTCCTCAGATGGAGGATCAATAAAAGCAACATCTCTATGAGGTACTTCACATGATGTTTGAGCAACCCATGTTACCTTTGGCCTTATGTTTTCTGAATAGAAGTCATCTTCTCGATCAGCATCACTCTGTTCTTAGTATTCTTGATATTCATTAACATATTCCGCGGGTAGTATCGATATCACTCCGATTTGATGTTCATCCCAGCCACCCTCATTCTTATCGTCGAAATAATCTCTTGCATATTGGCCCCCTATTGGTACATTATTCTCTTCAAAGTTTCTGTAATTATTCCAGTAAGAGATCCTTCCTCCTCTTCTCCAGGACCTTCCACGGAATCGCCTTTGGAATGTTGGGAATCCAGCATTCGATCCCCCATCGTATGAAAGCCTCTCGAAAACATCATTACTCTGAAGTCTGCTTTCTCCTCTTCGAGAAGGGTACATCTCTCTTTTAACCCACTGTCTTTGGTTCCCACTAACACCAGAACCAACGGATTTCTGTTGACTTTCTCCGATCGTCGGTTGGCTTGTTTGATCCACTTTGTCATTTTTCCTTTTATTCTGACTTTCGATTTTCTTTCTCTGCTCCACTCTGAAAGCCTTAGCAGCTGACTTGTCGAAGACTGCACTACATCGCGGACATAATGACACATCTTCATCTTTTCCTTTCTTTTTATTTAAAAACTCGATGAGAGAATCTCCTGATCGAGGATAAATCTTCCTCTCAAATTCTTTTTCGAATTCACTCAGATCGAATTCCATATCTTCTTCAGATACATCCATTCTGACATGCTTGGGATCAATGTCTTCAGTAACGTCGACCATGCCTACAAAAGCAGAATTCGTCACTCGGACATCTTCAGTCATGCCCGTTTGGGATTCAATATACCCCACTTGAACTTCGAATGGATTCGTGCCCACTTTCATTGACATCTCTTCAAATTTCAGTCTTCCTTGGTCAATCGCATCTTGGATCGTATTCCTGAAATGTATACAATTGTTAGTCCAATGTCCATAAACATTATGAAATTTGCAATATTTTCGACCATTCCTTTGTTCTGCAGAGGGCAGTTTATGATCATCACTCAACTTAATTTGTTTGTCTTTTAATAAAATATCAAAGATTTTATCTGCCTTTGTCACATCGAAAGTATACGTTCGATTTGCCATTTTATCTTTTACTTCATTCCTTTGTAGCAATTTACAGATATATGGAGCCCCTACTTTGAGCTCTGCTATATTTACTTTCTCATCAACAGTTTCTTCCATATCATTTTCTGTCATGGGGTCTGTCTCATATACATCATTTATATATGCTACTCTTTCTTTTTTCATGGGTTTCTCATATTTCTTATACCTTTATTTTTCGTACTCTATTTGTTCCACTCTTCTCACTTTATCAGCTAATTGAGCCATGTTATTCAATGGTAAATTGACTAACTTTTTCCTAATCGAGAATTCTAAGCCTGCAGAGGCCATTCTAACTAATTCATATTCAGGAATTTGAGTGAAACATCTCGACTTCATTAGTCTAAATCGATTCAAATAATCATCTATGCTTTCATGATTGTATCTTTTTATATTCATCAAATCGACGAGGCTTACTTGAGTTTCTCCTCTAAAGAATTGCTCATGAAAATTTCTTTCCAGTTGCAGCCAATTATATATCGAATTGGGTGGCAACGAAGTAAACCAAGTAAAAGCATTCTTAGTCAAAGAACTAGGGAAATATTTCATCTTCAATTCCTCACTCATTGCTAGGTCCCCACATTCGATCTGATATCGAGCTACGTGCTCAATAGTTGATTTACCAACTTCTCCAGCAAATTTGGTGAATTTAGGTACTTTGTATCCTCGAGGTAATTCCGTCTCGAGAATCGCATTTGGAAAGGGAGACACAAAGTATGTTTGATTGGGTGGTCTAAATTCCATCCCTTGGAAATTCATCCTCTGTCCTAACTCGTGATTATACTGCATGTTATTCTGATTGTACATATTTTGAAATCCCTCATTCAGATTCCCACAAATATCATTCCTTACCTGTTGGTATTCATTCCCCGTATGCTGATGTTGATCATTGTTTCGATTTCTCCTCAATAGATACGGGGGATTGATATTAGCATTATGGTTAGCATGATTTTCTACCCTTGTTCGTCGAGGTATAGCCAATGCATCCCCGATTCGTGACATTTGGTCTGCTAATGTCTCAAAACTAGCAGTAGTGTTTTGAACTAATGGATTTAGGACTGTAGTCAACTGTTGTGATAACATATTCACCATCTCAAAATTGCTCTCATCCATTTGTTGTCTAAGCACTCCTAATGAGTCACTGGATATCCCAGTACCAGTGTTTTCGATAGTCTCAAAATTGGATCGATGATAATCTCTATCGAATGTATATCTCCCATGATCCAGATTTCCTCTATGATCTAGATTTCCTCTATGATCTAGATTTAGAGGTGTTTGTTGTGTGCCTAAATTCTGTCCACTTCCTGAATTCTGGGGGATTGCTAAGTTTTGAGATGTCCCTAAATTTGGAGGGACTCCAAAATTTTGCGGCATACCTAGTGTTTGAGGCATTCCTAAGTTATATCTCGAATTCCACTGTGTTGAAGAAGTTCCAGCCCCACTCATATTATTAAGCGAAAACCCAGGCGGTCTTATACTCATATATGGCCCTACATATGTTGTTGTGGGGTTTCCCACAGTTTGCATATTATTTGGTAACACCGCACTAGATCCTACTTGGGTATTTGCTAAGGTTCCTGAATTTTGTTCATTACCCACAGGTATCGACAAACTCGCAGTTGTCGATGTTACAGGCATATTCCCATTATGACTTTGCCCCCCAGTATTTGGTGAATGTACACCATTTAGACCCTCACTGTTACTCTGGTTATTTGATGAATTTTGACTCATTCTTATAACTCGCCCACTCCTTAATCTCATACACTCTCGAACTAACCAATTTTATGTTTTTAACACAAGGCTCCCCTACCTGGCACGCCAATTTGTTTCTGATGGAATTTCGATCGATTCCGATTTTTAAGAGATTTTGTTCTAACCAAAACTCAACCACGCAAGTTCTTTTTACTTAGGCTAGCAAATGTTTTTTCAATCGAAATGTATATGAGAATCGAAAATATCACAATATCGAGAAAATCCTACTAACGTGTCATGACTTATCGAAAGCACTATTTTTGGTATTTTGTATTTATAGTACTCGAAGAGAAAAAGGTAGCAAAATGACAAATCGAAAAGCAAGATAAAATACAAAGCTGCGAAGAAATATTAAATTTCAGAGAATGTAAAGTACGGAAACCTCAAAATTGCCTTAAGTGTAAATGACATGAAATCGAAAGTACAGAAACTTAAATTGCATTAAGATAAATAACATGAAATCGAAAGTACAGAAATTTAAATTGCATTAAGATAAATAACATGAAATCGAAAGTACAGAAATTTAAATTGCATTAAGATAAATAACATGGAATCGAAAGTACAGAAACTTAAATTGCTAAAGATAAACTGCATCAAAGTAAATTACCAAGGAAAATAAAGAAAGCGATAAAGGTACTCAATGAGCGTGGAAATCCAGATCGCCAGAAACTTCATGATGTTCATTGTTCTCCAGTAGACTTCTCACTAGTATTTCTGTTCTCTGCCAATTTCCCCCCTGCTCCCCTCTCATCCTTTGCTCTATTTATAGTATCTTTTCAAGTAGTTTCTTAAGAGCAGTTAACGAAAATTGCTACCACGTTCTCTGTGCACGTCTTTTTGCAGTTTTGCTCCTAGCTCTATGGTTTAGAAACTGCATCCACGTTCCCATGCATGCATGAGGTAACTGTTCCCTTGACTTTCGGCCTTTGCCAGCGCTTACTATGTTCGATGTATACGTCGACTGTTCTTTTTTAGCCAAAATTTCGATATTCGTGTATGTTAGCCTTCCCTTCGATTTAGACTTCGAGACTTCGAGAGTTTTCGGATTGCTTTTGATTCTCGGTATCCTTAACGTTACATGATTTTGATTTCTTGATTTTCTTCACCAACGGACGTTAAGCGTTATTCCCTCGATTCTCGATTTCAATACTCGATATGTTTTTATCTTTGTGGTCACTAAGTGTCTTGTCAATTTTTATCGATTTTTCAATCAATTGTATAGTTCTCGATTTTTGCTTCCCTTCACTTTTTCGATCTTTTATTGATCTCTTACTAACAATATCCTACTATCAGAAACTTCAAATTCGAAAATTTCTTTTATATGAATCAATTAAGAAGTATAATTTTTTTATAAAATATTTATGTGAATTTTTATTTTGTTTGTATATCGCAATATATATATTAAATATTTGTTGAAAAGTAAGGATATACTTAATATAATTAATATAATCTTGTGATATAATTTGAAAATACATTATTCAAAAATAAATTAAGGGAGATATTAATGGAAAAGATACATGATATAATGTTCACTTATAAATTAAGAGGAATCATTATAAGTGAAGAAAAAGTAAGATTATTGAATGATTTTTTTTTAAATAAAGAGAGTATGAGAATAATTCATCCTTTTATTTATTGAATTAACCCTTTGTAAAAAATAAAATCAATATTTCTTCAATGAAATAGACACAAAGTTTTTGTCCCAAACGATCCCATAGAGGACGTGGTGTCTTATGCATGGACATGGGAGGCATAACACGTGGAAGTGAATAATTGTGGTTCCATCATGATACCAAAAATGGTAACAAAGTTCGTGATCCATTCCTTTTCATTTATATATACTTTAGTATTATACCAACATGTAATTTTAAATAAATATATATATTGAACACTTTTTGAATTAATAACATACATACATCAAATAGAAAATCATGTTAAATTTATGTATTAGAAAAAAGTTATGCAATTTATGTATATTTCTTTTTTTTATCAAACTCACTCAAATTAATAGTTATTTTTATTGACGATCTAAATTAATGAGATAATTATAAGTGATATATTTGTACATTAACAATTATTAATTATATATAAGTCTATCATAAAATGGTGGTTAGTAGATTTAAATATATAAAATTAAGGGGTAAAATACAAAACTTTAAGATACTTAATAATAATTTTAACAAAATTAAGTAATATATATAATCCGTCCCTGTTCCCAAATATTACATTAATAATATTATTTATTTAAATTTACGTAAGGTTATAAAATCAAGATTTAAATAGTGTGAATATTTTTCACTGTTCAAACTTTATTAAATTCAAGTTTTAACTATACAACAATATTGAATTTCTGAAAATTTTATCGCATAAAGTGACCTTAAATTAAAAAAGAAAATCTTTCTGGGAGAAAATAATCACTATTAAAAATAATTGTAACTTTGATGTTAACTGAAGAACTATGAATCATAAATTACATGTCAAGTTGTTTAAGATAAGAGAGAAGGAAAACATAACTTCAAATTAATATAAATGATAGTGTTTAATGTAATTTTTGAAAATAACATTGATAACATTGATTTAAGGTGTTAACATTGATTTTGTCACCCTGTATTTATATAAAAAATCATGATAACTTTGTTTTTACAATTTATAAAATAAAATACATATAAAATTAAAAACAAAGTATTAAATATAGTTATATACATGTAATTGTAAAATTTAAAAGAAAATAATATATAGTAGTTTATTTTAAAAAAAATAATATTCAATTACGATCAAAGGATTGTTTTTCCCACATATATATTAATATTACCATACCTAATAACTTAAGATTGATTATATATATATATATATATATATATATATATATATAAGTTATTCTTTCTATTTTTATCATATGATGACCACAAAAGGAACTTTAAACAAAGTTATATTAATAAACATGAATCCTCCAACTACTGAAAAAAGCTATCTAGAGTACATATATTCATAGAGAAATAAAATTATTAAATAAATGTTTAATATTGTTTCTTATTTCTTTTCATATTGCTTAAAGTGGTATGATCTTTCAATTTCTGTATGAGAGAAGTTGAATCATGTGATTTTCTGTCAAAGACACAAAATTATATTGATTCATCAGTGCACCATAAGATTCAAAATAATAATAATAATAATAATAATAATTTAAGATTCATGAAATGACATGAATCACAATCAAAATAACTGAATATTCATCATTGTGTGGGTTGACAACACATGGTTTATAGCAGTAGCCAGAAAACAGCAGTGAATAAATATGAATGGTAAAAGTATGAATTGAGAGGAGAAGATGGAGGAATGGGCATGCATATGATGGAAGGAAGGGGAAAGGGTGGTGCCACCCATGTGCTTTTCTCCATGGATGACTGTCAGTGTTGCATAGCTTTTATGAAAAACCTTGGAAGTTGTAACGTGACTGAGACAAAAAGTACAGTAGTGCAGTGCATATTGTATACTGTAATTAATGTTGAAGGATTCAAATTCTAATAGTAAATCTTTGTTGTATGAGATGGAACAGTGAAGAAAACGGTGCTTCAGATATCCCACTTGCAATTCTGTGTGAGAAGCATCCAAATGGGGCCATGCAGAGTTAATGGAATTTTCGCAAATGGAAACTCTATCATGGGTTGTCTTCCTCTTCAGCACTTTTATTTATTTGGTTTCAAATGTGTGGACCAACAATTATTTACTCACACACACTTCTCTTCAGACTTTCTATTTCCAAGTAAACCGACATTCACCTCAATAACAATGCAACATCATTCTGAGTAAACCATGGTGAACGATGCGTTGTGTAAGTCTTGCTTTATCATTCCCTTTTGGTAATTAAATAAAGTTTTACTTTTAATTAATATGAATGTATCACAACTTATTTTTCTTGGATTTTTATCATCTTTGACCTTTCCCATGATTGAATATTTTGTCAGTTTCCATGAATTACCAGCTTCTTCATATCCTTGTGGTCCAAACTGTGGAGTCTTCTCTGTGATTTGTGTGCCCCAGCTACATAGTATAACAACAATATGAGATCTACCAGAATCTTATTCCAAAGTGGGTACTTCATCTATTTTAGTTACACTACTAAAAGCAACATTATTTTAAACTCTGTCATGCTTCTCAAGTTAACTATCCCAGTACTTAAGCAGTGCAGATGAAAGAGCCAAGCTAAGCTCACAAAATCATATCAAACAGCTAAGCTAACCATGTAAATAATCAGACAATGGTAACCAGATGATGTGACGGTGTAGTTGACATTGTATAGCACTGCCAACATGATAGTGTCATGGTGGTAGGGCACTGAACCAACTTTCCTATAATGAAGAAATTGAATTGTTTGATATGGAGATGACGAGGGAGAGGGAGAATTTTTGTTTTAAGATGAAGAAGAGCAATGTGGTGGCAATGTGGAGACTGTGACACTGATAGAGAATGCAAGGGAGAGTGACCAACGATGGGGTGCACCAGTAGCACAACAAGTATCATGAACTAAGTAATGTTTCTACCCCTCTTCACATCACATGGATAGTGGAAATTTAATATCCACCATATATGAATGAAAGAAAGAACAAGTATTTACTGTATTTCTCCACAAAATATAGTTTGTCTCAGTTTTTGTGAACCCTTGTTGTGGAAGATTAATGGAATCAACATGGTCTGAAGTAATCATTGCAAAGAATAAAGATAATTCACAGTGGATTTTTTTTTTCTCATAGATGATAGAGTTGTTGGCAAAAACATACATGTGTAGCAGTGACATTTAGTTGTTTTGTTGAAATAGGAATTTGTTTTTTTCTGGACAATCTCAATCATTGAGAAGGAATAGGTTTATCTCAACCACAACCTTTGTCACTGAGAATAACAACTATTTTCCAGCCACATAGTATAAATATACTTATGTTTGATATACTTTAATTAATGCCTATTATTATAGTGGTAAATACAATTTCATGCCGATAGATTTTTAAAGTTTTATTGGATAAGAAGGGATTATTTATTTTCATATTCATTATTATTTATAATATTTTTAGGAAAATAATTTTGTTCTTATTTAATTTTCTGATGAAAATTTTAAACTATTACACAAGGTTAAGAATTGTCTTCCTAATTGTGAACACCCGATTTCAAGCTTTGAGCACTCTTCAATTTTAATTCCTTGTTTATCTCAAATTTCAAATTCTAAAATATTAAAAATTAAATTAAAAAAATTCAAAACTATTGTTTAAAAATTTGTAAAAATACACACAATTTTTGTAGTAATTAAAAAAATATATACTAGGAGATTGTGCATTGCATAAAGATTAGCAACTTGTAGTGTTCTTTTAGATATTCATTCTAGGATACACTTGCATTGTTATATAATGCTATCATACTGTTTATCAAAATTATTTTAATTTATTTTTTATAGAAAAATGTATCATTTTTAAAATCTGACTAAAAATTATTTCTTACCAAAATCAAACTCGGACAATATAAATATTTAAAAATTCAATTAAGAAAACTCGGTTAAAAAAAATTAAAAATAGGTTAAGAAACACCAAACTAGTTAAATGAAGAAATACTTATAGATTTATTTTTTTAATATCAACTTAAAATATTTGTATTTTTTATTCTAGATATAAAATCATTATTAGTATATTGATGAATTTTATTGAAATTTTAACTGAAGGATTATAATATATTTTATTTTAATTTTTAACACTATAGAATTATAATATTATGTTTTTAATATTTTTTACATTATTTAATTATTATAATAATTTTATTAATGTTGATTAAATTCCAAAGTATCGTTTAATACGAAGATTGATGATAATCATAAAAGAAATGTGGAAATATTAAAGCAAACCATATAATGGGATGATGAAATGAAATAAAAGATATGATGAGATATATAGATAAGTGTTTTCTTTATTTTTAATTTCATCTTACTTTCATCACGTAACGTAATAGTATACTACCATATTCAATCTAAAATATATTAAAATAATATAGATATTAAATTTTTATATATTATTTTATTTTATTTTTATTTAATATATGAGTTGAAATTAAAATAGTTTATATATTTATATATTTTATTTTTCTTTCTCAATTCACTTATATATCTTTTAAAATAAAATCGTTTGATGAAAGTTGAGTTAAAAATTGATCATGAGATCTAGACTTACGACAGAAAAATAAATATATAAGTTTTTTTTTAAATTGTGATAAAATACGTGAAATTATTTATTTATTTATTTAAGATAAAGTACATTAATAGAAGTTGAAATTATAATTATATATGGTGTCTCTTTGTACTGACTTTCATTTCAGATCTTGTGTCTATCCATAGTTTTTGGTACATAAGATAAGTAGCTATTGAAAGCCATACAAATTGTCTTTGTGTACGTAATAGTTGACAGAGTTGTACCTGGCAAAACAAAACTTGCCAAATTATGTATGAAAAAATAAGTCTATATGCACTCACTTAGGAAATATACAGATTTTGAAAAGAAAGAGAGAACCAAACCAACAACACATGTTAATGTGATAAGAAAAACAAGACACTACTAAAAACTAAAAAAGAAAAGTGTATTCCATTATATATATATATATATATATATATATATATATATATATATATATATATATATATATATATATATATATAACTCAAATCTCTTCCTCTAACACAGTTTCCTGATAGGTTTAAGATCAAGACCCTGTCCCATATTTCTTAAGACAAGTACCCTTTGGAAGACATAAAAGGTAGAAAAATAAGTTATATTCTAATAAATTATATGTATTATTCTTCTTCTTCTTTTATCATTATAGTTTCTATTTCTTTTATATATATATATATATATATATCACTTTGGTGTTCATCATAAAGATATCAATATTTCATGAGGTAAATTAAAATTACTAACAAGTTAAATGAAAATCACATTCTCTTTAGTTTTAAAATAAATATTTACGTCTCTTAGGGTAAGGATTATTTATATTTATATTTGTATTGAAATCATATATAAATGTAGTAATAAGTTATAATAAATTTAATTACATATTTTATAGTTTTTTTTAATTTTTATATTAAAATAATATTTTTTAAAACGATAAATTTGTATATTTATGAAAATTTATAATTTATTCATAGTATAATTCTTATGATGTTTATATTTTTTTTAAAGTTGACTTTGTTCATGAGTTTATTTGATTCCATATGATTATTTCTTTGATAAAAAAAATTATGAAATGATTGATGGATAATGATATGAAATTAGTTGAGAGGTTACAATTTCATAATCATATTTAATATTTTATCTGTCATATATATATAATCTTTTTTATTTAATTTTTAATTAATATAATATTTAAAAATAAAAATAAAAATGGTTAATGTTTATTTAGAACTAGAAAGATAAAGAAAATGAGTATCTATTTAAAACTAAAAGAACAGGTGAGTACTAATTTATCCTTATGTGAGTGTTAAGAACATGTTTTTAATGTATATTTTTATATATGCATTATATAATCAGTTAAAACCTGATTAAAATCAATAAATTCAGACACTCATTAAATAAAAAAAGTAAAAAATTACTAAAATATATGTTTTTCAGATGGTGACGATAAATGAGGAAAATGTATTTAAAAATAATAAATATTATATGTAAAATAAAAAGTACAAGTGTCCACAACAAGTTACTGAAATTTCTCTTATTTTATACCTCTTTATACTCATTTCATAGTTACAATAATTGAGTAAAATACATTTTATCTTAAAAATAAAAATGCTTATTTTATACATAATTCTCTTATCTTAAAAATATTTTATACTATTTTTTATTATAACAACTCTTACGTCATTGACATTTCACTCTTAACTCCTTATTCAAGTCAATTTTATACGAAAAATTTAACATATCAATTTATTGTAAGAGACTTGTATCTTATAAAGTAATAATATAAGGTAAGACACTTGTATCTTACAAAGTAATAATATAATTTTTTATATAAGTGAATTTTATACGAAAAACTTGACATATTAAGAGATTTATATCTTACAAAATAATAATATAATTCTTTATACAAGTTCATTTTATACGGGAAATTTTTGACATATCAATCCACTGTAAATATTTGTATTTATAAAGTAATAATTTACATTTTTTATATAAAAATAAAATGTTTTTATCTTTGTAATATTCATTTATTATTTTATATATTTTTAAAATAAAATTATAATAAAATAGATTTTCAAAACAAATAATATTTTATCATAATATATTACTGAAATAGAATTAATATTGAGATTTATTGACTAAATAAAAATTAATAAGTTTTACAAATATATATATATATATATATATATATATAATGGAAATATTTTTTTTAATAAAATAGATTACATTTTTTTAGAAAAGTACTTATATTTAATATTTAAACTATTTTTAATTCAAAATTTTGTTTCTTTAAACATTCAATTAATAAATCTCCACCTAGTCAATGGAGGTATTTTTCTCTCACTTTCTCCGTTGACCACATGAATCTCCCTTAAATATAGAAGCATTAACAATTCAAAATCTTTCTGTTTTTTATATATTTTTTTCAATTTCATTCCTATCTCAAAGCATAGGAAATTAATTTTCTTTTGACATTAGGATATCTGTCCATGTGCTTTGCATGTTTCTCTTTCGCAATGTGTCAACCTTTTATTGGGCCTATGTTGGAGGGCAAAAGCCCATCAACATGTCTTGTGAATGAGTTTGACCTAAAACAGAGACCAGATTACAAGAGAGAGAAAGAGAGCTTTGACATTATAAATTAAACAAAAATATTTTAACATTCCATACAACTAAAATACATTAATTAACAAGCAAACAAGCCTCATCTTCCTTTGCACAAAAATAGCCAGGCTTTCTTTAAGGAGAGGGCTATTTTTTTTATTTTTTTTTTGTAAAAGAGGAGTTTTTATTACACCTTCAAGAGGAGAAAAGGGACAAAGTTTATTGTGGGAGATCACACACTTACAATTCAAATCCCACAACTTACTAAATAGAGGCTCAGTGCTATGCTTTGTTAAGGTTTAATCATGTATTGAGTTTCTAAAATTTAAAATAAATTCGGTTTTGGTATCTCAATTTATTTGAGCCATCACTTTTTTTAAATAAAATATATGTATATACTTCCTATACATTAAAGTTAAGATTTTTTAAAAATGTAAAAAATAAAAACCGAATTCATATTAAATTTTAACAACTAAAAACATAATAATTACACTGGGACTCTAGCATTTTGTAAGTTATGATCAGCATCATCTCTTGATGTTGTTTGGGATTGATGAGAAAGAAAGAAAACAATCCCAAAATGCTCGTGATGTGAGTGTGTAGATTAGAAGTGTGATATGCATCTTCTGTGGCGTGCAGCCACAGTTTTCCTCTTCTGTTTGGTTTCCTCTTTCCAACTCTTGGCAATGTCATGAGCCACATTGATTGCATCCAAAGAAGCACCAGAAAGGCCTCTCCTTGTGAATCCAACAGCATAAAGACCACCTTTCCCTTTCCACCCATTTGGAAAGGGATTTCTTGGAGTCCCATCATTGGAAAAGAAATCATTCTCCTGATCAAACCACCACATATAACATTTGCATTTTAGTTAACTTGAACAAAGTCAAAAACTCATTCAAGTCATTGCATTATTGTTATCGTTTGTCCCTAGAGGAGAAACATGATAATGTCTACAAATGTACCAAAACCAAGTACCTACATAGATGCCTACAAAGTTGGAGCATTTTCAGAATACATTGGAACTTTTTTTCCCAACACACAGACACACACCTTCCCTGGTCTTTCAATAGGGCCAGAAGCCTTTGTGGGGGGCTCAGCCACAAGGGTACAAAACAACTGGGATAAAGAACAAAGAAAAAAATGTTTGCACACAAAATAGTTTTACACTTATATCTAAATTATAGATTATTATATACGTCAGTTCTGTTGATTTTTACTTTAAAAATCAGATTATTAATGTAATACAAGATAACTGAACTAATAAAGAAAGCACTGGTGAATAATGGAAGAAACATCTGTGGTGTGCTTGTATAAAGAAAAGAAAAACAAAACCACTAGCCAAAACTAACAATCTAACATGGTTTTGCTTTTATTGAGAAAGAGAGAGAAAGTGCAGGGTTAAACCCAATCCACTTCCATAACTGTCAGCAAGAATCCGAGGCTAGAGAAAGTATATAAAATAATGTGTTAATAAATGAATGAGTTATGAAGAAGGACTAACCTTTAACCATGATGGTACATTGCTGTGATAACCAGTGGCAAGAACCACAGAATCAATCTGAAGAACTTGGCCATCGACAAGTTCCACTTTCCCTCGCAAGAACCTTCTGATTCCAGGAACCACTTTGATTTTGCCAGATCTAATTTTCTCAAGGGCCCCAATGTCCAACACAGGGGTCTTCCCTGCAGTGTGCTTGAATTCCAAAGGACCCACTGAAGGCCTTTTCAAACCATACTTTTCAACATTCCCCAAAATCAAACGTGCCAGAATCAGCAATATCTTATCAACCATCCAAAGGGGTAGCCTCTTCATCAACATCACTGCAACTTCAAAAGTAGATTTCCCAAAAATCTCTCTTGGCAAAACATGAACCTGATCATGAATAGAAAACACAAAATATTGTCAGATAAAAAGAAGAAAAAAGAAGTACATATAAAAAGACCAAAGCCTAAACACATGCCACTTTTGACACTGTTTGCTAATTAAAATTAGAGTTTCACTTCGAGAACTCATGTAAAAAAAAGTTTCTACAGAAGGTTAACATAAATTATTGAAGTGAATCTTTAATTCTGATTGAAAAACAACATTTCAGCCACTTAGTGAACTACTGTATCCAAGTTTTGTTCATAAAAAAATGCTGAGAGATTTAGTACTCACCGAACTTCTAACCACCATTGATGGTTGTGCATTGTGGTTACATAGATCAAGTGAGACTTCCATTCCTGAATTTCCACACCCAACAACAAGAACTTTCTGTCCACCAAAACCCACCCCAGATTTATAATCACAAGCATGCATGACATGGCCACCAAACTCTCCCAGCCCTTCAAACTCAGGCACCACTTTCTCTGAGTTTTCACCAGTAGCAACCACAAGCCACCTGCAAATGTAGTCAATCTCAATCTCAGCACCTGAGGAGGGTCCTTTCCTCCTGGTCTTGACCCTCCACAGGCCAAAGGTCTCATCATACTTTGCAGACTGCACTGTTTCATTGAACTGAGGGGTTATGTTAAAGTGCTTGGCATAGGACTCAAGGTAGCTTATGAACTGAAACTTTGAGGGGTACTCAGGGAAATCCTCAGGGAAAGGGAAGTTTGGAAGCTGGCAGAACTGTTTGGGGAGGTGAAGCTTGAGGCGATCATAGGTGCGGTTTTGCCAAAGAGAGGCAATGCAGTTTGCTCTCTCAAGGATTATGAATGGAACACCTTGGTCTTTGAGGCCTGCAGCCACTGCAAGACCTGAAGGACCAGCACCTACTATCACAGGTCCATTCACCCACATGCAACGCCTTGTGAAGAGGTCCTCAGGGTCGAAGTTCTGAACCATTGGTGGCATGTTGAGACATATGTCATGCATATTTGGTTTGTTTGAGACAAACTTTGATGTGTGTGTTGTGTTTTGCGTAATAGACACCAAGACTATGTTCAGTGGATTGAAGGTGAAAAAGGATGTTGAAATTGACTTTTGGTGAAGTATATGGAGAGAAAGATGGAGAGAAAGATAGAGAGAAAGAGAGAGAGATTTAGTTGAATTGGGGAGTGGAGAGGTGAGGGAAAGTATGAGGGGTATAAATAGTGAAGGAGTAGAGTTCAGAGTAGCATGTGATGTCATTTGAAAATAACACTTAGCGGATGTGTATGGAGATATCTAATCATTGAGGAATGTGATTAGACTCAATACTTAAATACTTTTATAATAATAATAATCATCATAATAATAATAACAATAATAACAATGTATATAATTTGGATATTTTATTTTGAATAAAAAGATAGTTCTTGTTTTGAGTTCAATGACTTTATTTATTTTTCTGTAACATGTTTACATGGCTGCATCCTAATTAATCTTAGCTGTGATATTATGAATGTTCTTATCAAATTTTTACACATATTAAAGGTTATTTTTTTTACAATATAAATTATATTAACAATGCATGACTGCTAAATATTCTATCAATGCACAGTTAGTTTAATAAATTTATCCATCTTATGTAAAATTTTAATTTTATATATGATTATTTATTATATAGTGATATATCTAATGTTGAAAGAAATCTGCAAATGATGAATTATTTTTATTTTGCATTTTAGTAAAGATATTTTAAAAAAAAACATAGGTTATATTTTTATTGAAAAGACACTGTACAAGTCCATAAAACAAAACTAAAATTTTGTCTCTTGAGAAAAATAGAATAATATTTTCATTGAATTTTAAATAATTTGAACAATAATAGTTAAAACTACTTTATGTCATTTCATTATATCTGTACACTTAGATGGGATTCTCAAATGATATGCTTGTGGGCTCATTTGTTTATTACAACTAATATTTTATTTTTAAAAGTTAATCTTATTCATAAGTTTTCAATAGTATGATTTGATTCTTTAAAAGGGTGGCTTTTTCTTATTTTTGGGAATCATTATGTACACATGCATGTTATATATACTCTAGCAAGTTCTTGTTCAAAGCACCCTTTTGCCTCTCATATATCTTTAGTGCTAGAGTCGTCCAACATTTGGTTTAGGGAAACAAATGAAGAGAAATAATTTGGAAGGTTCACTTGGGATATATATGTTTCATAAATATGTTCATGATCATGTTGGTGATGCCACAAAAAGGTTCCAACAAGTTTGGTTTTCTCACTTGCAATGATGATGATGATGATGTTCTAATTAGAAGAACCAACAAATTTGATAGTGCTATCATCTAATTCTTTACCATTTTTGGACCATGACACGTTGCAAAAAAGATTGATGTTTTTAGTAAGAAAAGACCAACATTTATTCAGCTTCTTTAATTAATTCCAATTTTAGTTTTTGCCCATTTTTCTAGAGACTTCAAAGTTATTATCTAATGATTTCCAAGTTCCAACATGGAATGTATAGTGAGACTCATTAAAGCGACAAGGTTTGTAATCAAAATCGAATGAAGAAACCCTCACTGTCCCCAAAGAACTTCAGGTATTTTTTTTTCTATTATATATAGTTCTTTTTTACTTTATTTATTTCAAACAGAAGAATTCTAATTATTTAAAATTCACGTGATAGAATATTTTTTATGCATCTTTTCGAAAGGATAAGATTTGTTTTCTTTTCTTCGTTTAGTAGTGTTGTATTCAACAAAGATGATAATATAACATGTCTTACACGAGGGAAAATTTTAAACATATATATATATATATATATATATATATATATATATATATATATATATATATATATATATATATATATTATAATTATTTTAAGAGTATTTATGTCATTATATATATAGTGACGGATTTAAGATATAATGAGATAATTTACATTTTAAATCGTATTTATACATTTTTAACTATACATACATCTATCATATAATAATAAATATATAACCAGTGGCGGATCTTGACCATTGATCTTGGGGGGCCAAATAATATATCATTTTAATAAATAATAAATAAATATAAAAGGAAGAAAGAAGATGAAAGGGTAAAAGGATAAAATTGTAAATATATACTTAAATATATTAAATGATCATTAAGTTAGAGAGAGACAAAATCATAAATTATATGAGAGTTACAAAATTGAGGAGGGGTTGAGAGGATAAAATTGTAAATATACAAGTAAATATATTAAATGTTAATTAAGTTTGGGGAGTCAAAATCATAAATTACATAGGAGTTACTAAAACTTTGGGGGGTCATGGCCCCCTCAGCTCCAAGAAGATCCGCCACTATATATAACATTAGGGTAAAATAAATTTTTTCGAGAGATATATATATATATATATATATATATATATATATATATATATATATATATATATATATTATTTCATATGTTTAAATCGAAGAGAAATAATTGTTTTTACTTTTTTTCAGTATCCAATAATTTCCTATTATAATGTCACATGTTATCAGAGAATATTTTAAATTTATTTTTTACTTATTTATTCACATATTTAACTTGTATAAAAAGAAAAATCAATTGAAATTTCAATATGAAAGTGTATATCTTCTTGAAATTCATACACATTTGAATTATTAGGAGAGACATTGTTTTGGACATTGTAGTCAAAGTTGGAATTTGGGAGCTAAGACAATGAAACGTGACAATTATGAAAATAATTATCTTTAGATTTTATGAGCATATAAGTATTCAATGATAATGAATATGAGAATTCAAATTGTTATTCACATACATTGAATATGTAAATTTGGACTATCCTAAAATCTATTGTTATTTGTCGAGTTTTTTAACCTATTTGTTTATTTTCTTCATTTTAGAGTATGTATAAACCTTGTGTTTTTACATGCTTGATTGGTCATGGCGGGACAAGTAGATAACATAAGTGTCCCAAATGTTATTTAAAAAAAAAATCAAATTTTTTTAACCTAAAATATTTGGACAAACAATTTTAACTTGTTCGGACAAACTTTTGCATAAACACTTATAAAAGAGAAAAATAAAATCAAATAAATTTTTCTACAAATTAAAGAATAAAAATTAGAGAAATTATATGAAATGACTTCTTTAAATTAACAAATAAAAGGCTACTTTAACTTGTGGAGAAGTTCTGCTTCCTTGGTTATCAAGTGAACCAAAAATGAAGAACGATAATTTTTTTAAATCAGTGAAAATAATGTTAGGAACTCCTAGAGAAATTTCAAGTTACAATTAAGATATTTAAGAGAAACTAAAACTTACTTTGCATTAACTAAAAGGTGGTTATTTTGTGTTTGGCGCCATTTGGATTATGGTTAAGCAAAAAATATGTTATGTATGCATTTATCATGGTTTATATATTAAAATATGCTGAATGAATATCCTAATTTGAGCACAACATTGATATTGTTGTTAATATGTCTAATTAGAAAATCATTAATTTTGAAAATGATATTTATTGCTATAAGTGTTTTAACTTTATGCATCCAATTTACAGAAACTTAGTTATTACCATATCAAGACAACAAGAAATTAATTGTAAAATTTCTTCATACAAAATATTTACTTGTTTCATTTAAAACTTCTAAATAATAATATTATTGTTATTATTTTTAATTATACTTTTGTAAAAGAAATTTAAGAAAGAATAAAGCATGAAAGTGTTAAAGTAATAAATGGGAAATTAAAAAAAAACATATTAAAATATGAGGAAAAAATATTTTTATCTATAAAAGAATTTTTGTGGCACTTTAGTTTCTACCTTTTCTTTCGTTAATAAGTTACTCTTCTATTAATAGTATCATATGCTAGATTTTACAAAGAAACTTTCGTAAAATCTTATTTTATTTTTAAGTGGACTTTATCATGTGACACATTTTTTTAACAAGTTTTTTTTTTAATTTTATAAAAATTTAAAAACGTAATACTTTAAAAATTGACCTAGTATTATTATTATTATTATTATAATGAAATGAAACCGAGTGAGACCTCTAAAATAATTCTTAGAGTATCTTAGAAGAGAATATTTAATTAGAATGGTTTAAAAATAAAATTGAATATGTTATTATGGGTTAGTCAGAATTATTTATTTAATTAACTTTCATATAATTTTAAACAATTTTATCCATTTTTAAGTAACTTAGATATGAGATTTATAATAAAATATTCACTATTTCTTTTTAAGTAACTTTTAATAACAATTTCTATTATAGATGCTCTTAACGGTTTTACCACGTGTCACATTAGAATATTTTTGTAAAGGTATACATTAAAAAAATTCAGTTTCATTAGCCCATTGTTCTCACCACAATGTTGTGGTTGAGTAATTACAAAACACGAGAAAATAGCCCCTTGTTGTTGTGATTCATAATAAAGGAGTAACATCTATCTTTCTTGCACAAAGTCCTAATAATACTGGTTTATATACATGTGGATGAAGTGGTATAGTTGAAGATGGAGACCTAGAATCACACGCCACCATTGAAATCGAAACTCTCTCGTACACCAATACAAGGTTCTGGGAATTTGGAACCACACCACCACCATTGTACCTTGTTCCTTTTACACATTGGAAGCAGAACTATTAATCCAATTATTCCTTCGTTTTCAGATCAAGGTTGAGAAATTAGAGGTGTTGTATTGAGAATAGAGATAGATAGCATCATCCATAACAAGGAACCGCCCTCACGTGCATGCAACCTTTTCTTCTAAACTTCATTTTTAATTATCTATCATACACAACTTTCCTTTCATCATTATGTCTAATTAAATTTCGATGTTAACGCCAGGTATAACCGGAATCAGAAGTAACCAACTATATAAAAATTAATTATTATATAAAATTAAATATATTATAATTAATATTATTACTTAAATTTAAATCTTAAAAGATAAAGTTTATTTCATTTATCTTTAAAAAAAATTTATAATTTTATTTTTAGATATTTTTAAAATTTAAATTAATTTTTGTTTTTTCACCTTTTAATGTGAAAATATAATATCATAAACATTAAAATAATAAATAAAAAAAATTATATCAATATTTTATATTTTTTATTATACTTGTTATTGTGGAATCGAGAAATATGATCGATTGATAAATCGGTAAGATAGACAAAAGAAATCATTCGATGTCCAATTAGAAGTACGTAGTACATAACATCGATAGGCACAATCGAAAATTGGGTGAAATGATAACCAAATGCTTGTTGTCGAAACTAAGAAACTAGAATCATATGATGTTGAGGTTAAATCCAAAGCAATGCAAAGTGTTCGATATCATCGAAACGCTTTGGGGACATGGACATCGAAACTCTGGACAAACCACAGAGAAGAATAAGTCAAACGCACGTATAGAAAGCAGTTCTGAGACCATGGAAGGAGTCTAGGATCGTGAGAACGTGGGAAATTGTAGAAAAAAAAAACCGTCATGCACGAAAGAACGTGGTAGCAGTCTTATTAACTGTTCCTGGAAGGCTTAAAGGAGGCCCCATAAATAGAGCAAAGGAGGAGGAGAGGTGGAGCAGAAATTGGCAGAGGATAGAATCAGTAGTGAAAAGTCTACCGGAGAAACGACGAACACCATGAAGCTTCTGGCAATCTGGATTTCCTTGCTCACGGAGTACATTTACCGCTTTCTTTATTTTCCTTGGTAATTTATTTTGATGCAACTTAAATTCAGCAGTTTTATGTTTCTGTATTTTCGATTTCTTGTCATTTTCAATTAATGCAAACTTGGGGTTTTCGCACTTTACATTTCCTCGCAATTTAATATCCCGTTTCTCGATTCGATACTTTTACTGATTTCATCATTTTAAATATAAAATACCAAAAATAGCTCTTTCGATATATTGTGATTTTCGATTCTGATGCATGTTTTCGATTGAAAATCAAATTGTTAGCCTAAGTAAAAAGAACTTACGTGGTAGAATTTTGATTAGGACCAAAACACCCTTAGAATCGAATTCGATCGAAATTCCACCAGAAACAAATTGGCGCGCCAGGTAGGGGGCTTCTTGTGTTGAGAGACACAAAATTGGTTAGTTCGAGAGTGTATGAGATTAAAGAGTGGGAGAGTCATGAGTCAGAGTTCATCAAGTAACC